>WBMZ01003138.1:0-67747 GCA_013400975.1 Atrichornis clamosus | reverse complement strand
CGGGCTCGCCCACGCCCAGCGCGGCAGCCGGCGCTGCCCGGCCCGAGGCTCAGCCGCGGCTGGCGGCTCCGCACGGGCCCGGACCCCGCCGGAGGAGGAGGCGGAGGTGCAGGACCATGCTGGCGGGGCTGGGGCGGGCGCTGCTGAGCGCCCAGCGGCATCTCCCGGTGCTGCTGGGCAGGCGGGATGGCTGCCCGCCGCCTCAGGTAAGACTGGGAGCGGGCGAGGCTCACCGCGGGACAGCGGCGGGAGGAGGCGGAATTGCCCCTCGCAGCTGCTGTCGCCTCGCCCGCCTTTGCCCGGGGGCGCAGAGGGACAAAGCTTGGGACAAGTGTCAGCCCGGGTGGGCAGGGGCCGGAGAGGCTCTGGGGTTGCGCCGCGGGGCCGCGCCGCTGCTGCCTCGCTTACCCGGGACGGGGCGGCGGTGCCCGGCGGGAGGGAGCGCGGTGAGTCACGGGCGGGAGCGGCCGCAGCGCCGGCCGGGCCGGGGGGGCCGCGGGCCCCTGCCCCGCGCCGGTCGGGGAGCAGCGGGTGACTCACAGGCTGCTCTTGTCAACAGCGAGGGGTAAAACGGGAGCGCAAAAAAAAGTTTTCCTTACGGGCTGTCGTGGCGCTTCTGCCTTGTACGTGAAATGCTAAAGTCCACCTGCCTCTGAGCTTCTCCAGGCTTTAAGAAGTCCCAGAGATTCTGTGAGTAGGAACAGTGAAGGCAAACATGAACGCACGATGAATTTAAAGGTCTGCTGGTGCGTTGGACAGCGTGATGTTAAGAGTTCTGAACGACTCTTCATTGCTTAATTTAATCCTTCTTTACTGTTCTTACTGATAGAGGTGTTATGTATATGCTTGGAAACAGTGCTGTGATGAAACACGACAAAACCCCATCCCTGCGTCCGGGGCCCACCCATAGCAAGGAAGTTTCTGGCGTGTGTGGTGACATCCCAGAAGGAAGCCCAGGACTCTCTGGCACTTGTTACTGAGCAGCTTCCACAACCCATGTCTCGAAACCTGCGGCGGCTGGTGGAGTTGAGGAGTTGTGTGAAATTAATTACTTTTTCCCAATATTTTTTTCTCAAAGCATTCGAAAAACCTTTTACAAAATTCCATTGCATTAATTGGCCCCACATCTGTTAATGTGAATAGCCCTTTGCTTTGTCATGCATGTGTATATGAGGACATTTAAGTAGAGAATGTAAGATAGATATTGACTTAGCTTCCTTAATCTTCTAAGGTTCTAGCACCGTGTGCTAAAAACATCTTGCACTTCACTGAGAGCATTTACACTGTCATTCAGCACACACTGACACTGCCTATTCAGTTTGTCACCTCTGACTTCTCCAGGGTACTGCTTTGCAGACAAGCTTCAGGCTTTTTTAAGGCTCTAAATCGAGACTGAAAGCTGATAAAGCTTCAAGAAGAGACACCAAAAAATGAGAGGAGGAGGAGGGGGAGGAGGAGGAGGAGAAGGAAAAGCTCTTACTTTGGCAGTGCTGTCATTTATAAGAAAGAGCAAGAAAATTATCATCTCTGTTACTGAGTGGGATGGAATGACAGTGACGTGCATTGGGAATTAAATTCTTGCACCAAATAGGTAAAGCAGAGAGATGTTGTAATGTTGAGGAAAAACCTAATTGGGAAAAGTGTTCAATACAAGATTTTGTTTATTTATTAAGTGGAAGTTTTGGGAATAAATTAATATACAATGCTTTTTATATGTGTAGTTGAGAGATCTAGTTTTCCTACAGTTGATAGCATGATAGTTAATGAAGCATGTTTACTGATGTCCCCCATTCTGTTTTCATCTTTGGATTCCTTTCAATTTTCTTGTCTTTTTGTCTGCAGAACAGTTCAGGCAGTTAAAGTATTTATTCTCATAAACTTTAAATGAATGGGCTGTAGATGTAATTTCAAGCTAGTAAAAATGTAAAATAAAAATCCCAACTGTTATTGCAGTCATTTAGGTCTTTATGTTTCAATGTAATGCGGAACATCAGATTGTGTACATCTAGTCCAGTGCGAGCGCTGATGTGATTATTTCATTTATTTTCCACCATTACTGTTCAGTGTTCCTAGCTCCTCTGTTTGCCAGTGCAATTTGGTTGAACAAATACTGTGCCTCTAGCTCGGGAAGGGAAAGGCTGGAGTGCTGCTGTGGGGCTGAGGAATGCAGGGCTTGCTGGCTTGTTGCCCTGGTGCTTGTTGTGGAGCCCTCGTGGGCCGCACCCTGCAGCTTGTTCCATGCTGTGTTTGGTGATGGGAATCAGTTTGCCCTAGTACCTTCTGGGGCCTTGACTGAACAACTGTTTCCAGTTGTAAAGCTGGAGGTGGTACTTGAGTGGCCACCAAGGTTGTAGTCTGTGCACTTGGTCATCACAGACTGCAAGATGCTCAGGTGTTACTGGGCAGGTGTGTGAATGCAGTGTATTTGTGTGCCGTGTTTTCAACTAATAAATGCACTGCTGTGGGGATAGATGAGCCGTTCTTGCTAATTTGCTGTAACTTTTTTTCAGGATTACAGCAGGGATTGCTGTCCTAAAGAGCTGTATTCTTAATAGTTACCTTCTCAGCTCCACTTTTAAACAAGATCTGCCACTCTTCCTATGGCTGTGATTAGCTGCTTTGCCTTTGGAGTGATGCTTATACAAATTCTTTATGTTGTAAAATTGAGGGTTTTGTTATGTGGATCTTTCTGCATTTAAAGTGATTGGTGCTTAGACAGACTCTACTGCCTGGGATGTCCTGGGATTGCTGCTTTGACAAGGATATTTTAGAAATCCGGACAGCAGGCTATGTGCAAAAGAGAAAAGGGCTTAGCAGCTTAGGCAGTTTTTCAGACTAAGTGAAGCATATGATATTGTGTTCTTTGGACAAGCATTCTTATTGCCCATAATTTTGTTCCCAAAAGGCTGCCATTCATTTTGCTAGAGTCACGGATTTGTAATGCTGCAGTTATTTAGCATGTGGTACAACCTAAAGGTTGCCAGCGCTTTCGCTTCCTCTTCACTTGCATGTTTTATCTCCTGCAGCTCATACTGAAGGAAATGCCCTGCTTGCACTGCTCTCCGTGAGGAACCTTTCCCCTCACCATATCTCAGTGGTGATAACACATATACGTGTGTTAACACAGAATAAAAGCTTTAAATTGCAGCAGGTTTTTTCTAAATTCATAAACCTTATAAACCAGGAAACTTTGAAGGGATTGGATTTATTTTTTTTTTCAGATGGTCCTAGTTAGTTTCTCTGTAGTGCTGAATCCTACTGATCTAAAATTGTGTTTCTTTTTATGGCCATTTGTATGTGTGAGATTCTAGTTTAGTCCATACTATGGAGATCTATACCAGCATGCCTGCATTGCTTGGGATGGGTGGCAGCTGTGGAAAATTAAGTCTGGGTTACATGGTTTCTCTTAGCTTAAAAACAGGTTTCTTGCAGTCACGCAGCCCTGTCTTACTAAAACCATTTCTATGCTGTGTGAGGGTGCTGGAGCACTGACCTTTCCTCTGCCAAGGGCAGAGCTTGCTTTGGACAAATGTTAGTGAGGGAAATAAAATGGGAAAGCTTCAATTTCTTTCAAAATGTAAGTTTATTTAGCATCATTAATTCAGAATGCATTCCATTCCTATGTGCAAAGATCTGTTAAAACTGTGCCTCTGGAATACATTGGCAAGGGGAAAGATCATGTGTAAGCTGGTGAGAGAAAATTGCAAAGGCTTCTGTGAAAAATAGAAAATCATGGATTTGTTTTCTTCCTGATATCCTTATTGCTGAGGGGAATTTTCTTCCTAGTTGCAAACTGCAGCTTGTAGGAGTGTCATTGGGTTTATCTGCAGAAAGCAGAGAAGAGAGGGTTTTATTTTTGGGCTGTGTTTTTTGGTCAGTTCCCAATGTCATCCATATCTGTCAAAAATGTTTCTTTCAATGCTTTTAGCTGATAAGTTTTTGACTACCCAGTTCCTCAGACTTTCTTGAACTTTTTTTCCTATCCTCCCTGTTAGTTTTTCTAGTAATCTTACTCCCAAATTGCCATAATTCTCCCAGCATTATACCTATCCAGTTTTATACAGTTTTATAAGCAAGGATCTAAACGTGTCTTAACAGATGCAGGATAATTGGAAATGTGTTTTTCCATGGAGGTTTTAAATTTTGCCTGTTTCTCTTTTGCACATGGTTTGGTACAGGGTTTTATAAAATACTCTGTCAAAGCACCAACCTCAGGACATCCCAGGCAGCCACAGAGAAGCAGATTGTCAGTGAGTGTCTTAGGCAGACAAATATTTCACATAAATGCGATTTAAGTCCCTGCTTTGTATCTTCAGCCTACTCAAGTCCTTTGGAAATTGATATCTAATTGCAGCCAAGAACTGAGAGTAATTTGTGGCTGCTGGGCGTGTTTTCCCTTGTCTTTCCTCCACTTTGAAAGCCTTGCACAACAAAAGTTAGCTTGTTGATCCAAGTTTTGTTTTCTAAACAGAAACCTTCTGCTTATACTGGCATATGTTGACAAAAACATACAAACTGCTGAACTGTTTGTTTATGGAAGTACTGTTCATTCTTACAAATACTAATTTTTAATTGCCATAAAAAAACCACTTAGAAGATCTCTGGTGCTTTGCTGCAAGAAATGTTCCTATCTTAGCAAAGTCGTGTCTTTGACTTTGATACTGTGTCTGTGCCAGCATAACAGTGTGGCATTGGGAATGGCTGGGAGTTACTGGTTGTTGTCTCTTCTCATCTGGCAACTGGGAGATGGCTGTGTTTTCCCTGATAAATGCACTTTTGGGGAGAGATGTGATAAATAGCACAGAAATTCAACATTCTTTGTTCTTCTGCAGATACTCTCGCGTACAGCTTTTCTGTGTATTGTTTCTCCACTACAGATGCTGTAGTAACTTAGTGGAGTGTGAAGGACTCTCGTATGTGCGTTTGCAATTACCTGCAAAACACTAATTTCCTTAGAGGCTTAGGAAATTCCTAATAACCAGCCTCACTCAGTGTGCGAAACATGCATCAACAGTGTGACTTCACAAAATTCTCGGTGTTGTTTTCCAGTGGGGCAGCTGACAGAAAAGCGGCTAATTGAGATGTGTAGATCAAATCAGCTTTTCCTGCATAGTGTATTAGGATGCTTTTTGCCTACTCTGAGTGTCAGCAGATGCGTGTCATTTGTGGTTGTGTGAATACGGCAATTCCTAAGGAAAGGAAATGAAAACCAGCTCTTGTAAGGCTGGAAAGACTGTGGTCATTCTCTTCAGGGTCACAGGCTTAAAGAATTGTGCTCAGTAGAGGCTGTGTGGTATGGCAGGAAAAGTAAAGAAACCCTAAGACTGAAATGCTCATCTAACATTACTGTCTATAGCAAAATCTGTATAATATTTTAACAAATTTCTTGAAGAGCTTTCCCATATGTGGTATAGGAGTAACAGACTGTGCTTTCCAAAGGTTGGGAAGTGCATTACTCCAAATATAGTCAACAGGCTTGTTGTAAAGGAAAATAAAAATTTATATAACTTCCTGTTGATAGTGGCATTTAAAATTTTTTTTTTGTAATTTAGAAGGGGATAGAAATAGCCGTATCATGAAGTGATGATACCTGTGTTGGGTGCTGTGTCATTAATAAAGCAGATAACAGAAAATGCTGCTGTGATTTCATTTGCAGTGCATGCTGTGGTCATAAAAACAGTGCTGTAACTGTAATTTTCTTGTTGCTCATGAGATGAAGAACATTTAAGTCTGGCACTGTTCCTTTTAGCACTCTGAGCAAGGCCTTTACTACAGTCTTTTTGTACCTGTAGAAAAATAATACTAAACCTCTAGAGGTTGTCTGAGGAAATTGCTTTGCAAGTGTCTTAGATGCTGTGATGATTTACCAGAAATCACTGAAGCGCTGAGTACTTAATGCTGTTGACAAACCTGTTGCATGTTTTAAGAATATGAGTCTCCTCTGATTTTTTTTTCTTTTTGCATTTTTATGTTTTAAAGCTTATAGGGAAAAAATGTAGACCATATCCTAGAGTTTATAATGCCTTAATTTCTGAAGGGGTAGGAGAAGAGGGAAAGGGAATTAGAGATTTTGTTTGTTTGGGTTTTCGTTTTCTTGTACTGAGGGTTTCATCTCCTGAAGTCCTTCTTACACAGTAAGATTTTTGGCATCAGGGAGGAAGCAAACAGTACACCTGTTCTCAGCATCTAGTTAAACAGTGAAAGTTTCATTTCCGCCTTCCCCTTGAGGTGAAATGAGCTGAAGGAAAATTAATGGGGTAGCTGTGCTTGAGTTAGGCTTCCTTTCTCTGGGATCGTCTTCACCCTGAAGACATTCTTACAAAATAGCATCAAAGGTGAGTTTCTGATTGGGTTTCTCATTGGTGGGGGAGTTCCTACATCCTTAGGAGAAGACAATAAGCTCTTCTGAGTGAGCCTAGAGGTGTTTCACGGTCACTTCTGTGCCTTTTTATAACACGATGTTAACTAAGTATCTCTTAGGGGCATGTAGCAGCAGCTTTTGCTCCGTGTTGGTTTCTTACCTCTTTTGCTCTTTTCCAGAAAGATGAAAGGGAGAGAAAGGTTCCCTGTGTTGCTGTCTCATCCTCTGTCTTGCTGTCGAGATACTGAGTAATAACCTGGTGATTAGGTTTGCACAGGAAAGAGGTGGCTTTTTATAAGGTCATTTCTGCCCCTCATATGACTACTCACTTTGTTGTTTCTGTATTCAAAACCAATCTGAGGAACCCCAAAAAAATTAAATTTAACCGTTTGTCCTATGATCTTTCGTGAGGATGCTGGGAGGAGGACAGTTTTCAGGCCTGCAGGTTATTTGTTGCGACTGTTTCCATTCTCATCTCACACGTGAGTCCTGGATCATTGAGAAATACCTGCCACCCCGTGCAGGTGTCTGTAGGTGCTGTCCCAAATATACTTTGTGTTTGCCAGGAAGTCTGCTCTTTTAGTTCCTTCAGGATGCGGAGAGTGGCTTGGTCTCTAACAGTACTGCTGTACAGCTGTTTGTAACCGATACAGCGCGTGAGACGTCTGGTGTGATCATGCTGAGCACAGATTGCTTATGGGGACTGCTTCAACCAAACGCTTCCCTGATCCCCAGGTGCTGGGGAAGCGCAGATCCACGCTCTGAAGGTCAGGTCCATCACTAGTGAAATAAATCCCTCATGTTAGAATGACTCTGCGGCACAGCAGCTGAAGGAGAGAAGTTAAAATGAACCTTGTTTGGCTGCCTGCCTACTGAGGATGGTAGCTTTTGTCCATAAACTAATTCTCCCTTGTTCAAGGGAGGCTGGGTGTAAGCAGGCGGCACTGGCAGCTGTCAGCACTCAGGGCATGGATAAACAAACAGCTTTGTGCTTGTGTGGTAAGGACTGGCAAGCACAACCTCCCCTTACTGATCAGGAAATACTCAGCAGTCCCTCAAACAGAAATGCAAAAAAGGTGTTTACTCTAAAAATGTGACATTTACACGTTTAAAAAAGTTGAATTTATCATCACTACCACAGGCAGTGTGCATCTTCAAAAGGAGAGAAAAATTGAGCACGTTATACACAGGTAGGATATAATTTACTTTTTTCTTCAGATTTTGAACAACTTTGAAAACAATTTTGAAACTCTTTCACATTTTCTGTCTGGTCATTTTAGATCAAAATTACTTCAGTTCTCACATTCTAATCAGATGGAGAGAAATGAATTATATTCTTTGAAGAAATACTTTATCTGCAAAGTAGGCAGCAATTTCATCTTCCCAGCATCTCCCCATAGTTACCTAAAACTAAAGTAAAGAGACCACAAATTGATTTAGAGATCACAAAAGCATCCTTAAATGTCTTGTGTGTTTGCCAGAGTGGAGGAAAAATTACATTGCTTTTGTTCCTGGCAAATGAAGCTCAATATATCATGAGGATATCACTTTGGACAGAGTGCTGTGGTGAGAAAAAGGTCACAGGATCACAGAATGGGCCAGGTTGGAAGGCACCACAGTGGGTCTTCTGGTCCAGCCTCCCTGCTCAAGTAGAGTCATCCCAGAGCACATGGCACAGGATTGTGTCCAGACAGTTCTTGAATATCTCCAGTGAGAGAGACTCCACACCCTCTCTGGGCAGCCTTTTCCAACCTTCCACTCCAAGATGAGTGTCCTCTGTGTACAGTGAAGTCACTGGTTGTACTTGAAGGGCTTATGCCATACTGTTCACAGAACAATGTTCCTATGGGTTTGTTTGAGGTTTCTTTCTTCTAGGGCCTGACCTGACCTTCTCTGTGCCTTCTCATGCAAACTATTCGTTATTTATATTCTGTACTGGCTTTTTGAACCAGCCTCTCTCTGCCTGTGACAGCACAGCTGTGAGCATATTCCATTGTGCTATCTGTGGAAGCTAGACTTCTTTCATAAAATACCTTTATGTGTTTGCTCTAAATAGAAATATAAAGGTGCCGGGCCCCTCAGACGCAGCAGCATCTGTGCTCCGAGGGGCCTTTGTGGCCTCAGGTGCTCCTCATCCAACCCCTCTGGGCTGGAATCCCTCAAGCGAGACACAGTCATGAGAGAGTTCCCGATCCAGGGAGCAAACCTAGCGCAGATGTGGGTTTGCAGCTGGGCCCCTCTGAGGGGGATGCACCGATGGGCACAGAGGGAGGGTTGGTGTAGCGGTGGGATAATCTCCAGGCTGAGCTAGGTAGAGGCTGGGAGCTGAGGTGATGATTCGGCTGGGGGTAGGGCAGGGATTTTGGCTAGCCTGGGGTATGTGGTTGAGTACGTGTGTTAGCAAATTAATTGCAATCAAGATGGGCTAAATTGTTTGAAAGTGTTTTGAGGAGGTGGCAAACCCGGTGCATAACCACAAAGTAGCTCAGCTTCCTTTTCTACACATACTGTCTCTGCCTTGCCCTAGACAAGGAAATAAGCTGAAAGAATGGTTTGCAAGCAGTAAAATGAAAGCAATTACAGAAGTATAAGCCAAATAGAAGAAATATATCTGTAATAAAAGAAATGCTGTGTGAGAAGCTGAAGTTAATGGTCTTGCTGAACTGAGTGCTGTACCCAAGGCTGGTGACACTGAAGCAGCTGAGTGTTGGAAGTCAAGGATCTTGATCAGTGGTTCAGGTAAATACTTGACAATTTTAACATAGATAAAACAGTTGAAATTTAAAGACAGTAGCTTTCCACAACTGTATTGTAAGAGCTGTGTGTCTGATCTGCACAGCTGACCAGTTTTAGGTAGAAGGGATACCTGTGAAATGGCAAGGTGCAGAGTTTATTTTAGTTTCTCAGTGAATCAGCTTCAATTTACTGGTCCCTCTCCTCCGTCTCCTGCAGCATTTCAGAATTTTAAAATTCCAGATAAAACTACCAGGAAGCTGTTAACAACACACCAGTTTCTTAAAAGACAGCATCAATTTTTAAAGTTTACACTCAGATCATGACTTCCCCCAGCTCCGTAAATACTTTTCCAGAGCAATACACATGCTAGTACTTTTAACTAAAGGCAGGAAGTCTCTTAAATTTGGGAAGGGAGGGAATGCAGACACAGCAAATAGTGATCTTGTGCAATCTCTTTTCTTCTGCAGCCAGAGGGTGTGTCTTTCCTGCCTTCCCGTTTTGATTTGACTGCTGGAGGGCCACAGCTGTGTTGAAACAGGAAAACCGAATCAACTCCTTGGAGCTCTTTTGTGAGGAGCTTTTGTGCTTAGTAACCAAATACAGTCGAGAGTTGAATCATGGCATCTGTGTTAGATGGGACTTTGCTTTTAGTTTACACGTTCCCTTTAAGTCTTACATGCTGCTGGCAATATCCTGGATTCCTACTAGTGCCTTCCCAAAGACTGCTTTTAAATGGGTCCTGAACTATTCAGGCATCGCATTACGTATGTTTTTGGCACACCTTTTGGCAGTTTGCTTGTTGGTTTGGAAAAGATTTTAAATCCATAATGTGTTTCCTGTAATATTGCAACGCCTAAGCCTTGCTGAAGGTGCCACACAAAGAGGCTGTGAAGGTTCAAAATGGGGAGATTCCTGAGAGTTTTGTGCTCAGTTGACTTGGGAGATGACTTGCTGCAGGATGAGTTGAAACTCATTTCAACAAAGAAAATTATAATAAAAACCTTGAGACGAGATTCCTGCCAGATTGTGTTCCCAGGCATCGGCACCACAGCATTATCTTTTGCAGTCAGTTCTGACTGGTACAGTTTCTCAGATAGCTGCAGTGGCTTTCAGTCAAAAGGAGTTTTTTGTGAGACAGGTAACACTACTTTTTTTCTTTTGCAGTGCTGGGGCTAGTCCCAATTTAATGTGCCGGCATTTCTCTGAAATTTCTCTACTGAATTGTCAGCTGTTTTTTTTCCATTTTTGTAGTGCTTTTCAATAGCATTTATCTGAAGCCATAGAGTTTGATACGCTGTAGGATATGAAACTATAATTCCTATTTACATCTGTGTGCTTTAATCAGAAGCCAGAGGTGTGTGCTTGGTGTTTTTAGCCTTTCTGGTGTAATAAAATCAGACATACTTGGAAGATCGCAGTTTGAAGGCTTGGTCTTGCAGTGCCCTGTGACTTTAAGCACACCAGAAATATGACTGAGCTGGAGTAATTTAAAAAGATGTCAAATAACGCAGGCCCTAAAACTGAGTTATACCTATTAAACCATGCATGCTCCTTGGAGTACTGACCCCAAGCTCTTCTCCATGGCAGTGGAAGTGTAAAGTGAATGTACTTTGCTGTAGATCAGACCCTGATACAACTCTAATCTGTGCAAACCATCACAGTGGTGCCATTCTTCAGCATTTCATAATGCTGCACCACTGTAGCTTGTTTCCTTGTGAGTTCCTGGTTACTTTTCCTTCTGGAATGGCAGTGTTACTTTTCTCATCAATGGGGATGCAACTGTCTTTGTGTGTAATCCCATGACTCAAGGACTTGAGCTCTAATTAAAATACACTGTGGCAGCAGTCAGACCAGCGAGATCCACAGGAAGAAGCCAGGAGCAATGTGCTGGTTCACAGGTCAGCACATGCTGCTGTGGCACAGGCTAATCTCACCTGCAAGCATGCCAGAGAATAATAATGTATTTCGATGGCACAAATTTGAAATACTCCATATGCACAAGCAATGCAAAGTTCTGGGAGTGGTCATCATAAAAAATATCAGACAGCAGTTCTACTTCGGCCTGGAGCCAACAGGGGAACCATCTTATCTGCTGCTTTTTTGTCTCATTTGTAGCCAAACTCCAAACTGGGATGGCAGGTCACACATTCTGTTTAAATCAGTTGGCTGCTGCGGTCATAGGGACTCCCTTGCTGCTGTTAGAAATTCACTGATGTGTGTCATTTAAAATGAAAAAAAAAACCCAACCCAACCCAGTTTATCACACTTATTGATGCTGACAGCAGAGATAGCGCAGCCCGATGCAGCCGGGCTTCAGTGTGCCTCTAGCTCCTGCTCCAGGCACCTCACTGCTCATCACTCCAGAGGTCACTGTGCAGAGTAGCCCAGACCTTGCAGAGAGCTGACAGTCACATCCCTGCCCTGCTGCTTTCTCAGCCTGGGCTGCGTCATGGTGCCTGTGGTTGTCAGCATGCTCAGGGGCTCCACTTCAGGGGGAAGCTGTAGTTGGAGGAACTTGGGTTTTCTTCCCGACTTTCATGCTCTCTGTCTGCCTTCCACTGATGGAAGCAGAAAATTCCAGTGTGTCTGCCTTCAGGGAAATATGTTTGATGCCCAACACATATTCAGCATATATGTGCCCAGCACATATTCAGAGGGAGTGAAATGTTGAACAATACTTTTTCCAAGGAAATGGTGGAACCATATAATGGATGAATTCTTGTGTTTAGCCCAAACTATGAATATTTAGTGGGCAGTTTGTCTACATTTTTACTGGTTCTTTGTAGCATGCTCTGTCTGGTGTAACATGTACCCTGGTATTTATAACCCCTCATCAGTGCAGAGCTATTCAGACTATCCCTTTTTGTTTAAGTTATTGTTTGATAGTGTTACTTAATGCCTCTGTTTAAATTTCAGTAGTTTGCATGTTGCCTCAGAGGCTGCAGCTGCAACAGGTAAAAATGGCAAACAGTAGGATTTTAACTGAACTTCACTCATTCAGAGAGTAAAAGCAAATAAACGTAAGGGGGAAACAGCCTACAGAGGTTCATCAGTCTCTTTATACTCTTTGTAGCCACACACAAGTGAGGCAAGAGGTTTTTTTTCAGTATATTTATTAATTCATATCAAATCCTCACTCTTGAAACTGGCACACTCAGAAAGCATATTGCAGCAAAATCCTGTGGTGTCAAAGAGATTGTGACTGTATTTTCCCTTGTACTTTCTTCTAGGATGACACATTGCAAAGATGTTTATGAGTCTCCCTTACTTGTTGTTGATCAGGTATTTTTTCTAATTTTCTAGACTTTTAATAAGCCATCCAGACAGTGTCTTGCACTCTGGGAAAACAGTTACAACAAAGACTTTTAGGACTCAGTAAATTACTGTAGTTTCTCCAGACTGCATTTTTCTCAAGAAGTTTTATAATGTGAGAAACATTTATAAGAGTCCTTTTACTTTGTGACTGTGGAAAACTCAGCTCAACTCCCACTGTCTTTCTTCCTAGCAATAAAGCAACAAAACAGACTGAGAGCCTAGCCAATCCCATTTTCTCCATTTTGCTAAGAAGGATGGTGAGATAGAACAGTCCTGAGTATATTTCATATTACAGACGGTCTTGGATATGCAGATTGGGCTCTGTGGGCACGATTATGCTTTTCACTGTGTCTTGTTCTGAGTGGGCTGCTATACCCAGAAAAAACTGTCCATATGGAGAGTCTAGCTGGGAACCTGGAAGCAGTGTATAGCTGCTCAGTGTGGTGGTGCACCTGGACCAGAAAGCCCTTCTGTGTTGTGTGGGGTGCATGGGGTGTGTACCTCCTCACCGAGCTGGGAGGACAGCAGTGATGCCAGAGCTTGTTTGAGGCTCTTGCCTCAGGATGCAGCTTTTTGTTCAAATGTCAAAGGTAACAAAAAAAAAATTTCTTAATCAAAGCAGGTTATAGGGTACAGAAAACATTTTCCTCTCTATTTCTGGCAATGAATGTCCTCTGTGTCCACTTCAGTCACTTGATGGCAAGCAGTCCTTGAATATTTCGTGTGTGTGCTTTTTTTTTAACGTCATAACTTCTCAGAAACATTAGGCATTTATCTGCTAAACAAAATATTATGGTTCTCTACTTGCCTGCCATTGAGATTTGAGGCTTTGAGATGGATTTGAACAGTGGGGTTTTTCAAGGTCTTTCACAGTCAAGAGGATGATACATTCTTTTATAAAAACTGAGGTTCTTTTCCTGTAGACAAGCAATTACAGAAGGTCTGACATAAATAGCACAAGGATTTGGGATGTGTGTGTGTCTGTGAATTGCTGATGGATATGTTTTACTCTGTGAGACTTGACTTTTTAAATTTCATTTTTTTAACTTGATCAGGAATACTGACCTAAGTTAGAGATTGACTTGACTGAATGTGGATGGTGTTGTTTCAGAAGGGAATGGGTTTCAGCGTGAAACTGATTTTACAACAAACAAGCTTGATTATTGCCTTGGTATTTTTTTCAGTTATTTTCTGTCAAAGTATTTTTGGTCTCATTCAAAAGCTAAAAATACTTTCCATTTTAGTATTCAGCCTCTCCTACATAACAGAAGAGTCAGTTAATTGCACGGTCATGATATAACACAAATTTAAAAAATGTGATATTTATACCTTTACACCTGTAATAAATAGCCAAAGTCCTAGACTTGGTAAAAGCCAAGAAACTGGTGTTAATCCTAGTTTGAAGCAAAAACAGTCAGGGTAATTATTTACCTGTTTTGCCTGAGATGTTGCTGTACTGAGAGGCCTTGTTGCTATAACTATACTATAAATTGTTTTGGTGCACACTTTAACAAGCAGGAGATATGATATTTATAATCACAGTTTAACTTAGAGCAGTTACTAGCTGGTTTCTGTTCACTTTGAAAATTCTAAGCTTAAAATACTTAGAATAGCCTACTATTGTCATAGAATCACAGAATGGTTTGGGTTGGAAGGGATCTTAAAGGCCATCTAGTTCCAATCCCCCTGCCATGGCCAGGGACACCTTCTGCTAGACCAGATTACTCAAAGCCCCACCCATCCTGGCCTTGAACACTGAGGGCCTGTTTAGGGTAGGATACTTAAAACACTAAGAAATAGGAAAGAATGTGTGGAGTGATGCTCTAAGAAGCATACAGGAAAATCTTAATATCTAGCTATATAATTGCCTCTAGATTTTGCTCTTCATTGATCATTTTCTGTATTGCAGCTGATGACTTTAATTAGTGGGGAAGAAAAACTGAGTCGATTTTTCTTTTAAATTAGGCACTCTGAGCCAGTAGTAACAGCTAAAGCACTCACGTAGAAATATACCCTGTCTTTGTAGAGATGTTTCCTCGTGATAGCTGTATCAGTAAGTGCTTTCTAATGCTTACAGTGCCTTAGCACAGCTAATGTGAAAACATTTTAAAAATATGTAACTCCGTCTTTAAGTTCTTAATTACAGAGGCAAGAGCTAGATCCAGTGTTGAGCCAGCTGGGCACTAAGCACGTCTATTCAGTGATGCTGTGAATCAAGGAGAGCAGCTTGTCAAGAATAACATGGCCGGTTTTCTTTCGGCAAGTCAAATTGTCTTTTTCTTGGCTAAAGCAGAGGTTAAGGATTCTGATGGGTACTCAGTGGAAGCCAGAGGTGCTGTCTCTCAAAGAAGAAGGATGCTGCCAGCCAGGTAATTGGCAATATCTTGCCTCTACACGAGGCAGGGACTCTCGGTTTCTGTCCAGTGCAGAACTCTGTGGGAGTCAGGAGCTGGGAGCTGCTGATGGCTCTCAGTGCACTGGGGGGATGCTGGCCCTGAGCCAGCCTGCCAGCACGGTGTTCAGCACTAGCCATAGCACTTCTTTTTGCACCAGCACCATGGGATGCTGATGTCTACTTTGTAGAAAGGACAGGGGTCAAACTGGAAGCTATTTTTCCTTGCCTACTGCCAAATGCAACATAATCATCTGTTTTGTTGCTACTAATGTTAAAGCAAATTTAACTCATGCTCATAAAATGACTGCTCTGTGAATCCTGTATTTTTAGTGGAATACAGAAGTGAAACAGCTGGTGTAATAATGAGAACTGCTGCTTGCCATGGGTCTGAAGGAATATTTGGGAGTGCAGTCCTGGCATTACTCTTGTAATGATGTTGGTGACAGTTGAACTGAAGTTATAGAAATAAATGATGTTTGAAACCCTCATTAAAAAACCCCAAATAATCAACATTTCTTCTGCTAAATACAGTCTAACTAGAGGTTTTGCTGCAAATCAGAGATATGAAAGAAAGCTACTTTGTCCTATCTTTGCTGTGGCACATAAAAGGCCCTTTGGATTTGATGCTTTTGTTGCATTTTAAACATTATGAATGTAGTTGATTTTCTTAGCAAATAGATTTACATATTAGGACCCTGTGGCTCCAGTTCTTGGGATTTTTGTGCCTGTTCTTTTCTGTGAGCTGCCCCAGTGATCCGCTTTCAGTTTTGAATGCTGACAGGAGGACCAAAGCTTTAGAGGATTCAACTGACTTTTTCCAAGGGAAATCTGAACATGCTGGATATGCTAAGTGTAAGTTTAACAGGCTGAAGGTATGAAAAAGAGGAAAAGAGGGAGAAATTGTAGTTGTAATGACAGCCGCTCTCTCCTTCAAGCTCCTCAGAGAAGGAGGTGCCGAGGTCCTGTAGTTCTTGTTGTGTGGGCACTGGAACTGAGAGCTCGGACAGAGAGTAGCCAGGACTTGTCTTGCGTCCTCAGAAGGGTGCAAAGATTGGGACTGCTCTGCGGTTGCTACTGGCCTTTCCCTCTAGCTGCTGGGGCCTAGAATTGTGTGATGAATTTTTCCACATCTTCCCTTCCCCACCCTGGTCTATGCCCATCTGGAGAACACTTGATCCATAACTGAAATGCCAGCCCTCTCTCTCCTCCAAACAACTTCAGAGGCTAAGCACTGTTCTCTCCCGCTGCTAATAGTTGGGAAAAATCTTTCTAATCTGTGAAGCTGAAGCTCATAAAGCAGCAAGTGTAGAACAAACATCCAGAGGATTCTTTATCTGAACAGATAAGAGGAGTGACTGAAGTTCATTTCAGAGTAAGTGCTATCATAATATATTAGTAGGATCCATTCACGCCCTAGAGGAGGAGTATTCTTACATTACTAAACATGATACGCTCTCAGCTTCGGGCCGTAAGGGATGATGAAAACATGATGCTGAAGTAAAGGTAAGGAGAATCAAGCTGAGAAGTACGTTGGCATGATTCTAGTAGTTAATTATTTACCAGAAGCAGACAGCTCTTAGGGTCTCATTTTGCTTCAGCCATCAGTATGGTAAGGTAATAAACCATGCATAGATCATAGTTTTCCAGGGAAGCAGCTGCAAAGAGTTCTGCTACTTGAGCAAGGACAATTAATATCCAGTTCCTTTAAAAAAGAAACTAGAAGACATTGAGCGTTCCTTGAGAGTCACCAGAAAAGAAAGTTTCTGCTTGAGCTGTAGAGTTGGTGTAGTGCAGCCTAAAGGAGTTGTGCCGGTTTCAGGGGGGGTAGAGTTAATTTTCTTCACAGTGGCTAGTGTAGGGCTAAGTTTTGGATTTATGCTGAAGACAGGGTTGATAAGATAGAGATATTTTTGTTATTGCTGAGCAGGGCTTACACAGAGCCAAGGCCTTTTCTGCCTTTTGTGCTGCCACTGGTGAGGAAGTTGGGTNTAGGGCTAAGTTTTGGATTTATGCTGAAGACAGGGTTGATAAGATAGAGATATTTTTGTTATTGCTGAGCAGGGCTTACACAGAGCCAAGGCCTTTTCTGCCTTTTGTGCTGCCACTGGTGAGGAAGTTGGGTGTGCCTGGGAGGCTGGGAGGAGACAGCCAGGACAGGTGGCTCTAACTGACCCAAGGGATATTCCAGACCATATGGCATCATGCTCAGTATATAAAGTGGTGGGAAGAAGGAGAAAGTGGGGGACATTTGGAGGGATGGCCTTCCCAAGTAACTGTGATGTGTGATGGGGCCCTGCTCTCCTGGGAATGCTGAACACCTGCCTCCCCATGGGAAGCACTCAATTAGTTCCTTGTTTTGCTTTGTTTGTGTTCGTGGCTTTTGCTTTCCCTATTAAAATGTCTGTATCTCAACCCTTGAGTTTTCCCCCTTTTACCCTTCTGATTCTCTCCCCGATCCCACTGGTGGGGAGTGAGCGAGTGGCTGCGTGGGGCCTGGCTGCTGGCTGGGGTTAAACCACGACAGCCCTGTTCTGCTTCTGCAGCCACTTCTGCAAGTATCGTGGTGGTTGCTGGCCATCAGAGGGTGGTTGTTACAGTGGACATGTATTTAGTGGTTTGATGTGGTTGGATTTTGCTGTTTATCAGCTGCAAGATCGGCAGCCAATCTTACCTGTCTTTAACCTGCTGATTGTAAAGGGAGTTTTCAAGCCTGTGGACCCAGTCTAATTTATGTTAGTGTTGTATCACTGGGTGCCGTGATCACCCAGGGCCTCTCTCTGTATCATACATCCCTTTTGCAGGCATGGTCATGAGTTTGCTGGCTTGATTTGGCACTGTCCTCCTTCCTAACCCCCTTCATGCTCACTCTGGCTTCTCCTTCTCGACTCCAATCCTTACTGCGCCTGCAGGGGTCCAGAATCTGTGCTACATGGAAGGGGAAGAGCAGCAGCAGCAGTACAGCAGCACCTGCTGTGCCTTAACACAGCTGCCAACGTCACCCTGCAGCTGCTGCTACTCGATAGAGAGACTGTGCTTATGTGTACCTTATGTTTTGCATAGGCAGAATGCAAGATGAATTTCTCAAGTGGCTGGTGGTTTTGGTTTTTTTCCAGGCCTTGCTGTCTCCCTGGTGCTGAAAACAGAGCCATTGGATAAAAGAGATTAATAATGATAAATTCCTCTTGTGTCCCAGTGCAATCCAATGGCATAGATATTGAGAGAGAATCTGAAGGGCACCTGAAGAGAAACATAAAAGTGAGAGACTTTATGGAGATTAGCATAGTTTTTATTTTATAACTTTTGTTATAATAAATTAAACTTGAAGTCACTTGATATTACATCTCACTGCTAGACAAAAAATTGCTGGACAAAAGAAAAAGAGCAAATGTCATACCTTTGTCATGCTCTTCCCCATCTCCCTGTGAGGAAACTCACTGAATTCTGGCACTTCTGAAAAAAGGTTTTAAATGAGGAAACCCTGTGAATGTGCTAGGGTTGTAGGAAATATCAGTGTAGTTGCATTGCACATGTAGGCAGCGTTTCAGGGGACAAGAGAGTAAGACTGCTGGTATGACAGTACCTGAAATATTAGGCTTTAGTGGTCATGTTACAAAGACAGTGATCATTGAAGGGAACTCAGAAGCAGTGTAAATGGGTAGAAGCTGTATAGATTAATTTATGAGGAAAAATTTAAGAATTAAATATGTATAACTTGCCTAAGTAGTGACTGCTGGGGTTCATAAATCTAGCAAGCATGAGAGGTGTAAGCACAGGAAAAAAGAAAAGAGCTCTGCATATAGTTGGGGCTATGTCTGAAATGGAAACTTCGAGTATCCTATGCATGACTTCCTGAGAGTGAAATGGTCTGAGCTGTTAACTACCCTCCTTTGGGAGAGGACAGGAATTCATTACTTAATGGGCACAGAGCTACACTAGACGGATATCTGGTAAATATGTAGTAAGGAAAATCTTGTCTTTTTAGGGTGATTAGATGTATCTAATATCGAGCCTGGCTTCATCCCGTGACATTAGTCACATGAGCTGTCAGCATTATTTGAATCTAGTGTTAATCTAGAGTTAAGTGTGCTGTCCTGGGTCCTACAGACAAATGCTGATATATAAACCTGACACACTCCTCACTCTCTCCTCATGCTTGAACACCAGGCTGGGGGAAGGAGTGTCACAGTCCTTTTCAATCTCTCAAATTTACAGGACAATGTACTCTATATACTAAACTTTATTTAATGCGCTTATTGTGAATGAAAGCAAACAAGTATGTCAAATGAGCTCAATCCCCTTTGTACAGACTAGTCTAACATGATTTCACTAATTCATCGCTTCATTCATGAGTAATTATCTTTTAGAGCTCTTCCAGCTAATTTGATTATAAGTCTTTTCTTCACAGTATAATTGAGCATCTCTGTCTGTGATCATCAGACAACTGCTGCAGGCAGGAAATAACTTCTTTAAATTACTTCTTTATGTACTTTTAAAAACCAACACCATTTAAGTAATTTAAGTTACTTAAAGGTAACATAGGTAACATTCCCAAGTTTTCTGATTTGTAACTTGTGCACCAGTGGGCAAAGCAGTGACCTCACTGGTAGTGCCGATCCGTCCTCTTCCCGCACAGTGCGAGCATCCCGGTGTCTCGCTGAGAAGCACAAAAGCCTCAGCAGTCTGGCTGCTGCTGGGTCTGCTTCAAAAGCTTTTTGGGTTTGCTGAGGAAGTTGTGTCTATACCATTTCCCCAGGATTCTGAAAAATCTGCCACTCAATCATAGTGGGAAGATGATGGCTGCAGGAGACAGCAAGCTACAGGTGGTAACAGCAGAATAATGACCTTCAGCCCTTCCTGTCCATTGTGTCCTGCCCAGTGCATTGCTCTCATTCTGACCTAATGGAACTGCTCTCAGCATACATCAGTCTGGGGACGCACTACATGACAGCCAAAATGTGAGCAGGAGCGGAGTGAGCAGGCACAGAGAGACTTTCTCAGACCTCTCCATCTGATGGTCAGGCTGAAGCTAAGAGGTAACAACTCCACCTCCTTTGCCACGGGCTATTTCTTAGACCTTTGCTGCCCTCCCTTGGGGTTCTTCTTTGAGAGTGTGCCAGTTGCATTTTCTGCTGCTTACAGTCACTGAAGTGTGCAGGAATGACAGAAGTCTACCTGAGACAGGCCAGAGTCTGGAGTAGAGTTGGCTGCAGTGTGTGCAGCCCCTCTGTGCTGCAGTTGTTGCTTCTGTTTGTGGCAGCTGTTCCCTGCGTTTGGCAAAATAGCTGAAGGCTATGGAGTTGGATTTCCTAAAAGCAGGTTGCTGAGGGTCTTCACTACGTGTGATCTTTGCAGTGATAGTTGTGAGACAAAGCAAAATCAGAGTGTGGCAGGGATGTCAAACTGTTGCATTTTGTGAAAGCTGCATTAAAGGTATTTGTATTTTGCTGTTTCAGAGAGGAAGACATGTAAAATGAGTTGTATAAAGGAATGAGATTATTCCTGCCTTGTTCTCATTCCTCCTTGGGCATCCCTAAGGGAGGATGTTGAGCTAGCTGGGCTTTCTTGGACCGTGATGGCCATTCATAGGTTTAAGAGCAGTTCTTGGTTTCAGTGTGGTCCTTTTTCCTTGGAAGCTGATCTGCTGTGTCCTCAAAATACAGGCAGCAGATGTGACAACACTCAAAAAACCCAAGGGCCCTTGATAAAAAATATTTAAGTCAATCAAAATATGCACTTACAAAGGAAGTAGGATTTAGACATCACAGATTTAAAGTTAAAAAGTTTAGATAGTTATGGATAGTTTAAAATGTAATGTTTATCTTGGTAGCGGGGTTTTTTTGCAGA
The DNA here is from genome assembly GCA_013400975.1 of Atrichornis clamosus. Lineage (NCBI taxonomy): Eukaryota > Metazoa > Chordata > Aves > Passeriformes > Menuridae > Atrichornis > Atrichornis clamosus. The sequence continues at coordinate 47,096 of WBMZ01003138.1, read as the reverse complement.
GTCCTAGGACAGAGAAGCACATAACAATCTTTATATGTGGTGCAGAGGTGATGCTCAGATAGGCAGGTTTTGTTCTTTACTCCACCGTAAGTTTTCTATGTTACTTTTAAGTAACCTAAATTATTTAAACTGTGTTGGTTTTTCGAAGTTGATAAAGAAGTAATTGTTCTTTCCTGCCTGCAGCAGTTGTCTGATGATCACAGACAGAGATGCTCAATTATACTGTGAAGAAAAGACTTATAATCAAATTAGCTGGAAGGGCTCTAAAAGATAAGAACATATTTCTTGCCTCCAACCTTTCCCTTTTCTGCAAAGCAATTTTTTCAAAAACATCTTTTGGCAGGTTCACTGCTTTGTTGTTGAGCAGCAAATACTGGCAGCTGTTACGTTCTGGGCAGAAGTGCTCTCTACTGTCTGTGCCCAAACAGCCAGCAGCTGAAAATAAAGCACTGGAAAGGATTAAGATGCCAGGTGTTCATTCTGTCTCATAGTTAGGACGTCAGCTGTGATTGCCACATAGGGTCGAGCTGTTGAAGCAGAGGCGTCTTTCAGAGAACGGGGAGTGAGGAGCTGCAAAGGGCTGTCTTAGGGCACTCCTGGATTCTTGCTTGGCAGGTGTCAGTCAGCTGCTGTCTGTCACAGGCTGAACGTGCAGGACCTACCAGGGCAGCTGCTCCTCAGGCATGGGCTGTAGTGAGACAGGAGCGTGACCTTTTTCCATGGTAGGAACTAAAGAGCAACATGGACTAAAGCTAATGGTGTGGTGTAAAGAAACAGCTCTGCACAGAGATCTAAGAAACCTGCAGCCCTATAAGAATTTTTGCTCTTGTTTCAGTTTAATTTTCAGAAACCTCTTTTTTTTTACATTTGAGGTGTTTTGATTTTGCTTAAATGCAGCTCGTGAAGCACGTTGTTAATTTATTCAGATAGTTTACAGTTACTTTATAAAATCCAAATGAATTACACAGTGCAAAGTAAATGCAGGTTTTCAGCACTTGGACTCATACAGTTAGGCAATTAGCTATTGGACCGTGGCTAAATCTTCATGCTCCAAGCTGATGGATATTGTTGGTAGTTGTTCCAGTTCAATCATCCGTGCAATATTCACAGATTTATAGTCAACACAGAAGTGAAACTGTCAAAACAACTCACCTGATAATGACAAAGAAATAGCTATTAGAGAAGTGGCAGGCAGCTTCTGGCCTGGAGTGTTTCACATCAGAAATTTCAGTACCATTTGCATTTTGTATAATTTCTGAGAAGTGCATAATGTGCAAAATGCATTTGTGTTTTTTTAAGAATTTTGAAATGTCCAAATTTGCCATTTGGCTATTGTTTTTCGTGGTATTCTTATTTGAAAAAGGAAAATTAAACAGATGAATTACTTCCTACATGTGTTATAAAAAATACATGGTGATGGGTGAACTTACACAGCTTAACTGCCTGACCCCATGGTCCGCAGATGAGTGGTTTAATCTTGTTTTTTAAAGTTTTCCGAAGAGATTGTTATATTAATAATAGAATTGGGTAAGTACGAACAAGTAGAAACACAGCAGCTGAGGTCAGCTATTTCCCATCTGATTTCTTAAACACACGTCTACTTTTCAGATGAAGAAAATGAAAGGAAATGGTGCTATTGTACTTATCTTCTTGGCTCCATGTGGAAGGTCTTCCTTTCACAGTCCTAATGATAGGAACATGGTGTGGAAGTGGCCTCATCTGGAAAAAAAGTATTATGAGAGAATGTGGAGAGATGGAAATATGTTTCTGAGCACCACCAGGTGAGCTAAGAGAGTTGCAGGAGTATTGAAGATTTACAGCAGTGCTCCCAACAGCTTCCTTGGAGCCTTTCTTTTCCTGCCCCGGGGGTCTGTCCTTCCTGCCCCACAGAGCTCCAGCAGAAAGGTTGCTTACCCTTATTATGGAGGGCCTGCCCACCCTGGATTGCTCTTAATAGTCAGATGTTAAGTCAAGAGACAAAGAAACTAACCCCTTAATTTGCAGTTTATTTTTGTTGACATCCCAGGCACTGTTAGAGAAAATTCAGGCTGTACAAAATACCTGTAAAACTGAGGTGGTAATGGCAAAATGTAGGTGCGATCTCTGGGATTACTAAAGTGCAAATTGAGTGTGAGAGGGAAGTGTCACCATAGGAATGGTGGCACTGGTGTAAAATGCAAGACTAAGGTACATAAGGAGCTGTGAAGAGAAAAACAGCAAGTCTGTGGTGCTATAGCTTGGTGTTGTGATGCTGGTCACATCTGCCCTGATGAACTCCTTCTGATAGACTTAAGCAATACAGAAAATCCAAACATCATTGCTGGAACAATGTACTTTGATTTTGTACCTTTGGACTTGTAACATGTTGTGAAAGCTTGAGCCATTTTCTAGCTACAGCAACCCCCTTCCCTCCTCTGTCTGCTATGTTTTGCAGTGCTTTGCTAAACCTACAAGTCTTTTGGATTCACTTTTTGGAATATGACAAAGTGGGATTTTCTTTATTTAAATTAATAGGGGAGAGATGATTGATTATTATGCTGTCTCAGAAGTACCTGCTTTGTTTTGGGCTGACTTGCTCTGGAACACCAGAAAATGTGACTCTTGCCTTGTGGGAACTTTCTGTTCTGTGTAAATTTAAGGCATGTGCAAAACAGATGCAGAGCTAGAAGGTCCCTTAACAGCCTTTTTTGATGTTTATATTTAGGTGGCCTGTAATGATGTGAATATAGGTTGCATAGGGCAAGCCACTGAAGTTGGATGGCTCATAGACCTAACGAGGCTGCTTTTCGGCAGGCATGTGACAGATATTCCCCCAGTCATCCTTGTCCTTGCCCACAGGACGTGCCGTGTTGAGCCGAGAGTGGCAACTGTCAGCGGGTCCCCAGCTGGTAGTGCAAGGACTGTCTGATGCAGGAGTGTCTGCCTGCCTGCTCTGGGAGTGGGTGGCCCATTGCCTTTTCCTCCCTGGGGCTGTCAATATGCATCTCTCTCATCCACCCAGCCTCAAATTTTTCCATGGAATATGCAAGAGCATCATAACCTTCAGATCTTCCCATCTCTCAAGATTGAGTTGAAATTTGCTAGCAGGCTCAGGAGCTCTAGGTTGCTCAATTCTATGTTGAGATTATTTTCTTCGTTTTGTCAATTTAGTATTTTGACTACTTTGGTAAGGTGGATTTGGGCGAGTGCTGGGATACATGATGGATCTCTCCTAATATGCATTTGTTCAGCATGCTGGTAAGTGTGTAACAGACTTCCTTTAAAGAAAAAAAGTAACCTTTGGGCTACTAAAGCCCTTTGGGAGCTCCATGAATGTGGTCTCAATGCCCACGTTTGTATTCCTGGTTGATAAGAATAAATGCTGTGCTAGTTTTTGAAAACTGGGTGCCACATGCCCAGGAGTTACAGATTCCAGATAGTGAGGATGGAATGCAAATGTTAATGTTCTGAAAATAACGAGCACTGTTTAGCAGCAAAACAGAAATAGATCAAGTTGAATCAAGCCAAAATAATATTCTTGTTCCTTACCAGAAGAGAATTTTGAAATGAACTGGGGAGTTCACTGACCAAAATCTGCCTGGTTTTCAGGCTTTTCTAATTTAAGCTAAGGACAGGAAGGCTATATATATATATAAATATATATATATATATATATGTAGCTTTCCTGTCCTTAGCTTAAATTGAATATATATAGAGAGAGATAAAAGATTATATATATATATATACACACACACATACATATATATGCATATACACATGTACACCTACGTATAGATATATATGAAATAGCTAGTTGAAGTGCCTCTGATACAATTTTCCCATAGCTCAGGTTTTGGGGTGCTTATCTTGGCTTCAGGCAGAACAGGAGTATGAGTCTCTACAGTGTGTCCTGTCATTTACCTTTGGCAGTTAATGTGAAGCTCTGGATAATAAGTATTCTTTGATTTGTTGCTTTAATCTTCTAGAGATAACACTTAGCTTTAGACTTTGCCTGCCTTTCCTTGGAAAACTAATTAAGTTGTTAAGTCCCTTAAAGAGAGTAAATGGTTTGTTTCTGATTCTGTTTCATGTACAGGTGAAAGCACTGCTTTTACTTGTAGGACATTAATTATGAAAGAAAAGTGGGGGGTTTTTTAAAATTATGATGCTAGAGACATATAACTGAATAGTTTGGAAATCGCCTGTGGCTGGCAACTTGGGATTTCAAAACAGAAAGGAAACAAATTCAACTATTCACCATTTGACAAAAGCTGTGCTCTGACTGGTATGCAATTTGTAAGGAAATAGATAATCACACATAATGTAAATGAAGTATGAGATGGCTGATTAGCTTGACCATAAGAAAGAAAAAAGCCCTGTTTTCTTCTGATTGCAGAGAATTCTTGAGCAGTCATTATGTTTGCATGGTGTGAAACTTTTTGCTGTTGTGTCTATTGCATGTCATTTTTATTTTGTATTCTTGAAGCCAACTGCCTTTGTAAAATTCACTTGAAAGCTGTCTTTCTCCTTTTTGTAAAGGAATATCTCTGACACTAGAATTTGACTACTGTACTTTTCACAGAGTTTGACAAACTGGAGGCAGGAACAAGCAAGGCTGAACTGAGCTCGCAGAGTACCAATTAGTAACACCTGCTACAATGTACATCTTTAATTCATATATAAGATGGCAATAGAGTGAGAGCACAAAATACACTGCAGATGCAGTGATGCCACGTGTTTGGCATGGCTGTGTAAAAGCTCTTACCTGCTGATGTTTTAGTATCCTGAGCATCCAGGATTACAATTACTGATAAAATGTACAGATTACCTAAACAATATGCTTTACCAGTTGCTTTGCTGATTAATGGAGAGGTCAGTGGTAGGAAGCTCTAGGTGCTTGCTGAAATGGATTCCTTTTCATCCCTTATAATATGTAAAGAGTTAAGGTAAGTGTCATCATTTCCATCTTAGAGGTGCAGTAACAAATCCAAGGTTTCCCAGTAAACTGTAACCCAGTAGTGTAGTATGAATGCGGTTAAAAAAAAATAAAATAAAATTATAGGATGTGAAAAGTAAGGTCCACCCTCTGGAAACAGAGAATGTAAATGACAGAGAGTGTCCTGTAAAGTGGCTGTCGTGAAAGGGGCATGAGGATTATGATGGCTGTATTTGAACCCCATTGTAAGATCGTAGTCAAAAGATTTTGGTGCCGGTGAATATGGGGAGGGTACTGTGAGTTAGGAATATTATTGTCCCGTGTAACGTTAGTGAGTCTGGAATTCTGATTGCTGGAATACTGGAAAGTTTGAGTTTGCTTTAAAGAAACTACAAGAATTGTTCCCAGAGCAAAAAAATAATACTTTACAACAAAAACCTGAAGATATTCAATCTAAGTATCTTCTTGTAGTCTACAGGCACCTACAAAGGAGAGACATTTCTGAGGCTAGAGAGCTGTTGTTAATCTAAGCATATTAAACTCTACACATTTTAACTGGCTCAACCCATTGAAGAGAAATAGAGCACCTGGACTTCTTTAATTATGCAAGTTTATAATTGTCATCTCTCGTTTATGGAGAATCCACAACATCCCTCTATTAAAATCTTTTAAATTAAGGCAAAGACACTTTCTGGGAAAAAAAAAAAAAGCATTTCAACTTAGGCTGAGCTTTGTGAAGAAATTTCCAATCTGCGTTGTGCAGCAGATCAGACAGGATCAACCTGTCTGGTCCATTCTGGCCTTATTATCTTGGGGTGTGTTTTCTGATCTGTGCTGCTGTTGTTTTGATTGCTGAGCTATATTTAATAGCTGACCAGGATAGAAAAACGTCCCCAGACAAATCAAAAACTCTAAGGTTCTTCCTCTTCTCCTTTGCATATGATGCAGCTACTGATAAGAAGGTTCAAGCAACAGTGACATATGGAAATGCTCTGTGTCAAAATACATACAGGGCTAAACAAAGCAAGAACTCAGGGAGTTTGTCTTGTTTGACAGCCAGCACTAACAAAACTTCTCCCTGGAATCCAGGCTTGTGCTTAGATGGCAGAAGTGTCTTTTCTAGTGACAAAGTAAGTTATTGTGCAGAAGACCTGGGCCCTGAAACATAACCCAGTGTGTGCTACAGAGACCTGGGAGTCAAGCACTAGTTCTGCTTGTTGGGCGCTGCTCGGCTCCTTTCTGATGTGTGGTGTTACTCATGTGTTTCTCTGTTCTGCCTCCCCCAAAATAGTACATTTTTTTAGCACTGTAGGTGATTAATGTAGTACAACTTCCTGTCAGGGTCCATATAGAAATCTCTAGTTCTGATTGTTATGACCTGTTCTGTGCTGTATCAAAACCCATGAGACAGGTCTTTTAAATCTCATCCTCATAGAATCACAGAATCATTCATGTTGGAAAACACCTGAATCATGTCCAACCATTAAGTGGATGTACATTATAGATTATGGCAAGTTATGGTTGGCTCCGTGGTCTGCTGAAAGACTTACAGCTGTATTTCAATGCGAAGCTGAAGTTTAGAAAACCCCAACATTTTATTATGTGCATGCAGATTTGGGGTGCTCAGTTGGAAGGCATGTGTGACTAATATTGAAAACTGTGGTGACTTTAGGATGCTCGATGCCAGGCTTAAACACCTCAAATGTGAAACACCTTGAGGTTAGTGCTGTACCTTAAAACTTGGATGTGAATGCCTTTGCCAAGTTTAGACAGCGAGACAGAACCAGAATTACCACGTGGTCTGAATTCCAGCTCACCTGCTTACATTGCCAGCAGGAAGAAAATTTTTGCTCTGTAAAATGGCAGAGAGTATGTCAGCATGGTTCTTTCACTTTTATGGATGTTAAAATTGGTACCTCTACTGAGATAAGAAAGATACACTCCTATAATAGACTCCTGGAACAGTCTGTGCTGTCCTTCTCTGAGGGCAGATTAGATTGGGAAGAGCTTGCAAAAGGACTCTAGGAAAAAGGACTGAAAGTGCAGCAAAGGTGAAGAATACATGAAGCAGTTTATTAAGCCATTTTCCTGCGGAACAGTGGTTTCTTACTGTAGGTTGCATGTCTTTTCTGTGCTTCTGACAACTCCTTTGTTATAACCTGACGGTTCCAAGAAGGGCATGTCTTTGAATCTGGTGCCCACAGTGCACTTACCTTGCCAGCAGTCTGGGAAGACTCTGCCCAGTGATCCTTGCAATGCTCCAGTGCCGATTCTGGAGGCCAAGCTGCTGCTGATCTTGATGGAAAATGACAGTCTTTCCACATTGAGAGAGATGTACAGGTGAAAAGTGTGTTTTTGTCTGGTTGGGGGTGCTTCTCTACACAGAACAATACGTATACACAGAATAATATTTTAAAATTATTTGATATACAAATGAATTGTTGTTCGAAGGTACTGAGTGAACACAGAAGGGTGTAACAGCTCAGCCTTGCTTTGAACAGCATTGCTCCTTCCTCTTGTTTTGGTGGTGCGGTGTGACCAGTGTGCTGCCAGGAATGAGCAGATGTTAGATGTCAGTTTTGAGATACCTCTCTGTAATCATATTTAATTTAAAATGAACATCCCTAATGCACTAAAGTATCGTGTGTCCTAGTAGAGGCAATGCAGACTGTTGGGTCTTTGAGCACTTGTTAACTGTTCCTGACTGAGAGGCTGGTAGCTTGTAATTAAATTATCTTAAATCTTACTGGAAACTGACTTTGGTAGACAAACACACAGCATGATTGTGTGTCTTGCTCCTCTAGGAAACCATGCTACAAAAGCAAAAAAAAAAAAGATCATTCATAGCTCTGCATAAAAGTCCTACCTTCAAGTGGGATGTTAATGATGGGGGTTTTCCCCTCTTCTCCTGTTGGCAGAATTAGTAAGGCTTTGAGTTGCCTCTGATGAACTGAGAAACTTCACCTGGAAAACACTAGGTCACTTCGATATTCAGAAGTGCCAGTTAATGAGATAGATAACATGGAGCTGCCTTGCTAATGAGTTTAAAAAGGTGAAAGTGCTGTGAAGACACTTTCTATTTCTTCAGAGCAATAAGTTTTTGCAGCTGCTGATACAACCTGTCCTCTACATCTTCTTTCAGATCAAAGTTGATACAAGGGAGAAACAGGATCCATAATTTTTAAGGGCCAAGTGTAGCTTTAAGTTCTATTTTATATACTTGTTTAAAATTTACAATTACTAGCTTTCCAGTAAATAGTTTAGTTGATGCATCATAAATGTGGATTGTCCCTCTGTGTTAGTGTTTTAAGGATGAATTTCTATGCTGTTTCCAAGAGAAATTGGATGCAACATATTAGAACACCTGTTGGCTTCTCCCGACCTTTTTTTTTTCCTGCACAAACTGGATATATGTGATGCTTTACAAAATAAGACAAACTTGGTATTCTTTGATATTTAATGTCAAAATATAGTGGCAGAATATTTTTCTGGTAGGAAATCTCTTTGCATATACTTTTTATGTAACAGAGGGAAGGAGTAACTCTAATTTTCCAGTGATCCTGTGCTAAAATTTCAGGATTAAGAACTAAGCAGTTTTCAGGTCTTTTGAATGCAAGAAGTTTGTATGTTCTACTGCTTGCTCTGAGTAGTAAAGCCTTAGCAACGAGTATGTCAAAACCCATAATTCTGAGTTATTTGAAATTTGACTTTACAAAGAACACCTGTGTGAGTTTGGGTGCATGTTGGGAGTGAGGTGAAGATAGAGTGACCACAGACCATTCATTTTCTAGAACAGTGTTGTGGCTTATTCTGGAGTACAGGCTATAAACATGACAACCTGATATAGAGCATTCTGTGGGATTTATTTATCTTTAATATTAGAGTTTTCCTTTAGCAATGCTTTCCCTGAATGAGATGCTTCCACCCAGTTAGGAGCAAGTCTAGGGACAAAACTGGGTTTTAACTTTTTTAATTAACAACCTGAGAGGATTTATTGGAGGTAGTTTAGAGAAAACTTGCCACCATAAAAACTTCTGTCAGTGCTGCAGGCTAGAGATTCTGCTCTCTGTAGGAGTCTGATTCATAGATGGCACCTTCATTTTCATGTATCCCAAAGCACAGAGCTGGGTAAGAGGTTCTGCCTTACAACCATTGCATTATAGCAAACTGCTTGTGTTGGAAGACAAGATGACTACATCCAGTATATATATTGATATTACTCTAGGCTTGAGGAGAAAAAGAGCAACAGCTTTTGGCTACTACTTGCTTGTTCAGTGTGGCATTAAACTTTGCTTTAGCATAAAAACCCTAAAAACACACTGTAAACGTTACATTTAGAAGATTCACGTTCTTGCCTTGTCTGTTGCATCAATCTTTCAAATACACGTCCTAAGTGAATTAATAGAGAAAGAGGAACTGGAACAACTCTTAACTGGCTGGAGTTCAAAGGCTTTGGGGTGGAAAGCGAGGAGCTAACACGCAGTTTTGCTAACTTCCCCCCGGGAGGCACGGCAGGCACATTGGAACACAGGTTCTGGTCCATCCGGGGCACACAGAGCCTTTCATCTTCTTTTACTGGTTGTTCTTCTCGTGATAATAAGCTCTAGGAAAATAAAAACCACTAGAAAAAACCTCCACAGGAAAACTTTTTGTTTGCTTTGCCTGCTCTGTAGAAAGGGCTACATGTGCAGGTATGTTGTATAGAGTAAGACTGAAGGGCACAGCCTGTATTGGTAGTTGATTTCAAAATATGATTGCTGTCTGTATGCTTTGTGCTATTACTCCTGCAGGAAGAAGGTGAAAATCTGACCGTGATGGACTTGGTGAGGAATGTAGCAAATGAATTTACTGAGTCGCTAGTTCAGCTAAGGTATGTTTTTGAAACACTGATGTCAGCAGCTGAAACGCGGAATGGGTACTATCAGCAAAGCCAGAGCCATTTGATGGTTTTAGATTAAAATAGCTTCTTGAACAGCAGTGGGAGAACATAGATTTCCAAAAGAAAAATAAAAAATAAAAATGTTTTCTTTTTGACACTTTTTGGTGTGTCTCTTTGGAAATGGCAATGTTCAGACCTCTGTCCACAAGTATTTAAGAGTGATAGGTCCTTAGACACAAGTTATAAAGTGCCAGGACGTGCATGCTCACTGGGACCTTTGCTGAACTATTGGGCTAATGAGGCTCTGTACTCTTGGCACCACGTTTGTGTTTCATGCCAGTGTTTGGATTTTCTTGGTACCTCTGTTGTGGCTACTCTTTTATCAGGAATGCTCTCAAAGCTACTTCTCCCGGCAGAGCTCTATTTCAAGAAAACAAATAGATGGCTGTAAGCTTGCCTGCTTAAATGAGTTTCATTGTTTTAAAAATATTTATGTAGATCTATGATAAGGACTTTCAATGAAGTTGTCTTCTCAATTACAGTGTTGGTCTTGCTGTGACAATCTTGCCAAACCCAGTTTGTTGTAACTCCTCTGCAAAGTGGGCACAAGGCTGGAAGCTCTTGAAACTGGAACGTTTGTAGTGGCCCCTTTGATCTTACTGCTTGGAAATGTTTACTTCCTTTGGTTTTGTCTGATTTTTTAATTTGTTATTTTTCTGCTGTCAGGATCTATTAAAAGACAGCTTTGCAGTTTCTGACAACACCTGTTGAAGTTTCTGCAAAATTGTGATTTTAAGTTCGCAGTTTTCTGCTCACTATGAATGTTCTCATAGAGTCTGCCTGACACATTTTAAAAAATACTATTAATCAGAAACTATCAAAAGGGAAAGGATTAGCATTCTCTGTTTACTTCCGTTCTTGTGCCTTTGCTTTCTTTGGTTACTTTCTAACAAGGCTAAAAAGTGTGTTTTGTACTCCCTGCAAGTAATTTGAGCATCCACGGGAGTGTAGCAGTGTATAAAGCTGGAATATAAACTAAGTTCCATTTTGGAATTGCTTTATAACTGTCTGTTAAAAGGGATACAAATCATTATATCTGCATCCTAATGCCAGCTGCTAACAGAGGAAGGCATTTGATTTGATCTAGTCTGTCAGTTGTTCTGTTGTTCTGTTCCTACTTTTTTTTTTTTTTTAGTAAGCAATCAGAAGAAATATATGTTTTCCTTTTGGAATGGTGTTTACAGCTGCCAGCACAAAATATGGGTTCTTAAGTGTTTGGGCTGGTCTAATTGCAGACCTTTAAAGTAAAAAAATAAATAGAAATATGAGGATGTTTCTAAAAAAATCTTTTTATTATCTGCTCTTTAAAAATAATGATACAGACAAATCCTTTCTGGAATTGTTGTGGTAGGAATAAAAGGAGAAATCTCTAATATAGTGCAACAATAGATAGTCCTAGTATAATTTAGAGCAAATCTAGGTGTGACTAAGCCAGACATGGACATAAGATCAAGTACCTACTCTGTTACTGTCCTCTGTTGCCTTAGATTTGATCCCTAACATTATCCTGCCCCTCCAAATCATAATTAACAGTCTGCATTGCCAAGAAAAGTTCTGCCTTTGGGGGTGATGATGTTTGGGCAGGAGAAACTGCTAGCTGTGGGAAATGCTCTTCGAGAGAGCAAAGTTTCACTACTGTTACACAGAATAGTGCAGTTAAGTTTTCAGGGAGGTGAAAAATAGAGGTGGTGCAATTGAACAGGGGAGATGGTTGCTTCAATTTTGCAGAGTATTGTGGTTTCTCATGGCTTGTGGTCAGACCCTGGCTAGGTCTGGGAGAGGGGACTAGATGGGGAAACACACACAGCAGGAGGGAGTAGAAACCATTTGCTGGAGAGGTGACTAAGTGAGGAGTGGAGGGGATGCTGTGGAGAAGAGCCAGCTTTCCCTGCCTGGGGCGTTTCAGCAGCTGCACAGCTGGTTCCCTTTCCAAGATCTGTCTGATGAAGAGATTCTGCAGTGTGTGTTACCTGCTAAAAAGCTTGCTGAAAAGCTGGGTGAGAGCAGTCATTGGGAATTTCTCCACTGCTGATAATTCTGACTGACTGTTTTGCACACATCTGTCAGATGCTAATTCTTAGCCTGGAGTGAGTCAAGTTTTCCAAACAGTCTCTTCTTTATTAGCCAAGCTGTAAATGCCTTAAGGCATTTGAAATCTGCACAGTCGAATTAAGAAAACCCTGGGGAAAAAATACCCATAACAATTAAGAGAAGTGCATCCTCGTAGGTATATAAAAACCTGTTTTTATTGTGTTGGGGTTAGGAGGGGCATGGTTATATATATTGTAAATAGAGGTGTCCATTCTAAATGAAAATGTTGACAAGCACTTCAGTTTTCTGAGAAACAGAATCTTTTTTTCTATGTTTTACAACCTGCTCAGTGCTTTCAATCTGAAAAATTATGTAAGAGAAAAGCAAGACTTGGCTGTAACTTTCATGTAAGTGTATTCATCTGACTTTGCATCCTTGTATCTCTTGTTATCTCATTTTGTCTGAAATTTAAACAAGCTTTTTCTTGGCTGGCAATTTGAAGAATTAGTGTTACTCCTAGAGATGAGTTTGAGCAGTTTATTTGTTTTTTAAAGAAACACACAAAAGTAACTGTGTACATTAAGATGCAGTCTTTCTAAGACCTTTGTAGGAAAAGATGCAGAGAGCCCATTTTTTAACCTAATGAAATATAAGTGTATTTTTGAAAACAAGGTCACTCTTGTTACCCTTATAGTTTTGCAACATTTCCCAGATCAGGATGCCTTCCCGAAGGCAGATCACAAGAGCAAAAATCTGTTCTGTGGGACAAATTAAAAATCCTGTCTGTGCTGGCAAATTAGTCTTTAGACTATTTGGGGGAACAGATGGTGCAGCTGTTGAATGTAGGCTTGCTTTTGCTTTTGATAAAGCAGAAATACATTTTCATACTATAATCCCTCTCTCTCAAATTCTTAGCCCTGTCTGATTTGCAAACTTCATTCTAGGTGTTGCATCCTATTTTTCCTCCTGAAAATAAAGTAGATTGGGAAGAACAGCAACTTTCAGATAAGTAGACTTCATTGAAACCAGATGAAGATGCAAAATATCCTATAATGTAAAACTTTAGACTCGGAAGGGATTCAAGATCTGTTTCTCTTTGTAGGAGGAGAAGAAGAAGGTTTGATAAAACAGTAAGACACAATTCTTGGTGTTGGTCCCAAAAATGCACTGTGCCTGCATAGTTGTCTTGGTTTTAGGCCTGTTTTTACACTTGTTTGGAGGTCTGCTTTCTTTGAAAAGTAGGGATTGTCTGTACCTTCAGAGTAGTCCCCAGAAGACACTGCAGGCAGATGCTGTCAGCTGGTGTTCATCCTTCTCATCCCCTCAGCACTTCTGATATAATTTCTTTGCAGTGGTGGATTTGACCATCTGGACCTTCATAAAAGAGGTTCTTGGTGGCCATTTGCCTTGATGCACTTCTTATCATTGCTGTCATTTTGGTCAGTGGGTAGTGTTTGGCTGAGTAAATCTAGTGGCAGCTGTTCTTGGAATCTGAGCAGAGGCAGGAAATGAAAGATCAGCAGCGATGATAAAGGCACGAACAACAACAGGCACATAAAACCAACATTTTGATTGCTTGGGCTCTTTTATTGAGTTTTAACAGTGCTGTAAGGCAAGTGAGTTTTGAAGAAAAGCCAGATGGATGCTGTATTGCTCTTGCTTCTTCAAGATCACTGGAACATACATACTCATGTTGAAACTACTGCTTTGATGGAAGAGACCTGCTGTTTGCTTTTTAAATGTTGATTTGTACTGAGGAAGGAGTTAAAAATATTGCAGATTTTGAATTAGCTGCAGGATTGAAATATGAACGTTGCAGTGCAGTTCTTACAGTGCCTTGTGGAACAGGAGGGAGAAGGTATTCACCGCATGGCCCACAGACAGAAAAGCTATGTCACAGGAAAATAAAATCTGCCAGCTCTTTTGGATTTTGTCCTAGTAATGAGATCTATATTCTGAATACTCCCAGGTGTCTGAAGTATCTTCCCTGGCTGAAACTAGCGTGTTGGTATAGGGGTGTTGTGGCAGAATGAGTGATGTGTCTGTTGCAGGGATTTTGTTTGTTTAATTTAAGTTGGGCTTCCCTTTTGCTAAAGCTCAGTGATGTGCCTTGAAGCTGCTGTTTGCAGTGAGGCTGTTGTTGCATGATCATCTAAATCAGTTCTGGGACCAGTGAAGAAACAATGACAATCTTTTCAGTGTAAGCAAAGACAAATGAAAAGTTAATAAGAGAGAAGATGCTTCTGTAGCTCAAATGGGCACTTGTAAGATGATTGTAGGTGGTTGTTAGGGCTCCTTATGTCTTATTTTCCTGATCATGTAGGATTGCTTACAAAATGAGCTCAGAAATTTAACAGCAGATATCTCCAAAATGGCCTTAGTGACTCATTTTAAAAAGGGAAATACCTTACGTGTACTTCTTGTAAACTTGATCTGAACACTGATTCATTTTTGGTTAGTGTGGTTGTGCATGATCTGCAAAACCAGTATACTGTGACAGCATCTGCTTTTTTTTCCTCCTTTCCCTTGGTTTTAAACCATTCTGAAATGTCTGTAGAGCGTCCATTCCGCAATTGCAGACTGTTAGTCCATAATTAATTAATCTCTGTTTGTTTCCCTTGGAGAATCAGACGGGAGCTGACATCATTCATATGCAGAGAAGTTCTAAGTGTGTTTATTAGAAATAGAAAAACATGTAAGTCAATATGGACAATATTCATAGCTGTTTAAAGTCCATGCTTCACTGAACAGTGGCTAACGCATACCTGCCCTCGTTTTTCTCCTCCATACAAGCAGGTGGCATCCAGAGAGGTGACTTATCCCGCCCTCTGCTTCACAAACTGGGCAAGATCAGCACGGGAGGAGAACAATGGATACTGGGGGTGTGGGCTCATGTAGTGACACTCAGAAAAAGAGGCCCCAAAATTCATTCTTAGGCATTGCAACTACTAGTTTCCTCCATGAATTTTCTCCCTCCTATTCCTTTCCCCCAGTCCTCCTTCAGTAGCTGTGTGGAGGGAGCTGTACCAGGTGTTGGACAAGGATTCCAGGAGATAACAGCTCTCCTCTTCTGCCAAGGGAAAGACTGTAACACTGTATCACTATTGAAAAGCACATTGCAAGATACGTTTTAATTAGAAGGTGTTCAGCTGCAGTGTAGTAAGGGTAAAAAGCTTGTGCTTAGTGGAGTAGTGCATTTTATTACTGTGCTTTTCTATATCAGACTCTTATCATTGCCTTAGAGAGCAGGAAATGAGAATATGGGAGACCATTCACAGTAACAGGCTGCATAATAATTTTTTGTGAAGGCTACTCATGAATTTGACTTAAGGCAGTCTTGACAGGATCTCACACTGGAGGAATATAATATTTCACTTTGTAGTATTGCACGTCACTTCAAAAAGGGGGCAGACAGAGTTGAGCTGACTCTTTTTTGGTTGCTTTCTCTAATAAATGCAAATTAACAGGGACTTGAATGTTGAAGGAGTGTTACAGTATCTTTGCTCTTAAAATAACAAATGAAAACTACCATATCTTCCAAGATGTATATAAGCAAAGATAAAATAATTCCAAAAATATTATTGTTGGCTAGCTACATTTTGATTCAGATTTGTTACAACATTTTGGTATGGCAAGTCAAAATCAAGTAAACAATAATTCAGTGTTCTTGGAAAGTGTCCTAATGACATCTTTTTGTAGAATTCCTTTTTTCAAGATCACTTTTTCATGTGAAAAATATTTTTATTTCTTGCTCTCTTCCCGCCCACATTACAATTTTCTACAGAACAGCAGTTACGGTTCCTGATGAGGTTGCTATTTGCATATGCAGTGCTGAGCAAGATCAGAGACTTCATGTCACCTCATATACTGGTAATGATACCAATTTCTTAGACAGAACTGGTCACAAGTAAATTTGAGCTTAAGTTTGCAGCAACAGTCACTCAACATCATAAGAGGTTGCTTATTTGGAACAGCTAACTCCAGAAGCTGCAGTGTAGGTAGGTTCAGTCATTTGCCACTCTCAAAAGTGAAAAATACCGTATTTCTATTCCGGTCTCTCCCACTCTTCATGTCTGGCTGCCTAGTTTTCCAGCTCAGTTATGCTGCTACATTAGTCCCTAAAGCTTTGCTGTAAACCACCAGATTGTTGAAATTTCCAGTGGCGACTGGAAATTAACAGTGGCAACTTCTCTGCTGTTGGAGACCGGAGGTGCCCTTAACAGAGGAAGTACTTCCTTAAACTGCGTATATATTTTCTGTTTTATACCAACTGGTATTTTTAACAGAGTATGTTGGATTATTTTTATCACAATTAACACTCAGTGCCTTAAATTCTCATGAGTTTTCACTCCCAGGACGGTCCATGCCTTGAACTGAGTCAAGAGATGTGGTGCGCTGCTCCCAAGTATTTTGCCTTCGGAAGCAGATACAGCTGAGGGAGACAGGGTTTTTCCACAGCTAAATGCTGTTTGTAAGCCTTTGGCTTGATTCCTGGACACAAATGTGGTTGTATTAGAGGTGTTTTAGCCAGATGTCCTGCCGCACGTGCTCAAATTGCAGAAAGATGTAAAGTAGCATCTCAAAAGGACCACAATGATTTGGCTGCAGGGCACAAGCTGATAGTTTAATAACTTCAGTGAAACTGCAGATTCAAATCTGAAAATGAAGGGAGAATGTTCACCCAGTCCTTCATGCTTCCCAATTCATCAGCCTAGAGCTAATATGGAAAGAGTTAATTATTTGGAAACTAGTTCAACTCCATGGCTCTGTGGCTTTTGCTTTTCTTATTGTTTGTAGGTGATTTTAATGGGTAGGCTGCTTTAAAAGAACATCTAAAATAGAAAAAACCCCCCTCCAGTATATAGAAATTCTTTCAGTGGATCATGAATGATAATGTCAACATCTAAAGCATAATAGAATGAACTACCTTAAAGATCTTACTTCAATAAATGTAATTTAATTTAGTAAGTATTTTTAAATTAATATATTAAATATATCTAAATATTTTAATATATATTAATTGTTGAATGCATTGTTTCTTCCATAAGTAAAGTAGATACTGAAATAAACAACAACAGAAATTAAGTAACCTCCAAATACAGGCTGGGTGCAGTTCATTGCCTGTGGTGTGTTGGATAACTGATACTGATTGCAAAGTTACACATCAAGTGTCTGTAAAAAGTTAGTTCCTTATTTTCCCTTGTATGTTCCTCTGAAGAAACAACACAGTTGTTGTTGTATTCAAAGCTACTGAGTTTTCCTGCAGACTGTCCTCAAGCAGATCATGTGTTGAAAGTTGTCTCCGTACTCTAGGCTGTGTGTTACTAAATGTTTTGGGGGTGTAGGTGTTGCCTGTAAATGGGAACTGGTGAGCTGGGCTGTGTGTCCTGCTCTGCTCCAGGGAAAGTCTCCTGCTCTGCTGAAGAAACAAGTTCCCAGATGCATCCTAGCTCTGGGTGGCTGTCAGCATCCCTGCACTCCTAGTATCCACCTTTTTTTGAACTATACTCTTGTGTTTAAAGTATTCTGCTATTTAATCTAGGTTTCTGACTGCCTTGATAGCAGAAGATTACAATACACAAATTTCTCAGTGTTGGAAACTCCCAGAATTACTTATTTTCTTTAAATCCTGAGAAGTGCTTGTTCAGATAAAAAGTTAAGGCAATGTCAGCATCTTTGAAACACACAGATTCATTTACAGATGATCTTTTTATTTAACCTAATAGCATATTCCTATCCAAACAGTCAGGCTTGTGATTCTTTAAAAACAAATAAATCATGTGAATGTGGTAAGCAGTGTTTGGCATGCTGAATGCCCAGGGCCTCTTATATTTGTAGCTTTGTTTTCCTGCCTTGTCAAAGAATATTATCTTGCAGACTGTGAAATGTTTTGGCCTTCAGAAATATGAACTATAAAGCTCACCAGAGGCAGCATCCATCCTTGTCATCTCTCTCCACATTGTTTTCCACCTTCCCTCACTATTGTATTTCAAATCCCAGGCCTTGGTCCAGCCCGTGCACAATTTTTGTAACTGGCTTAGTCGGGGATGTGATTTCCCTTCTATTACCAGTTACACGGAATTTACAGCAGTAAAGTTTGTTGTGTGGAATCACTGCAATGAAATTGTCCCTCTCCTTGTGCAGGGGGATCAGCTGTAGAAGCGAAGGACATTGCACCTTCCGCAGTGTGGCTGGACAGCTTTAAGTAACGGGTCTAATCCGAGCAGTTTGTCTCCTGTGTTTTGATACGACTGTGTTGAAATGTATTGATGGTTCTCACCAGTGTGTCTGGAAGGGGCGAGCTTGTGACTGTAACCATGCAGGCTCAAAACCTGCTGTCATCCCTGTCCCAGGGCATGGAGGATACATACTGCATCTCGCTGTGCCTCCTTCAGTGCACTACCAGGGGATGGTGGTGCTGGTAGTTGCAGGAGCAACTCAGCTGGAGTTGAAACAGCCATTCATATTTAAAACATACAAAATCTTCAATCCTTGGGCAAGCTGTATTGTTTTTATTGCTTTTTAACAGCACAAGTGGCAACAGCTAGCTTTTGGTATATGGTATATAGTTATGAAGCAACGTGTAGTGACCTCAGTACCTTATAATTGTATTTGTGATTGTTGTTCACGATTCCACAGTAAAATTCTTCCCTGAAACCATGCCCTCTGTTGGAAGCTCCCCTGTGGACTTCTGCCTTCAGGCACCACGATGTAGAGAGTTTTCAAGCGGCTGTTCTGGGGGACAGGAGTTGCGTGAAACACTTGAGAAACACTGCAGGGTGTTTTTCCTTTCTGTCCTTCTCCTTCCCTTTTTTCCTTGAGTTAATTAAACCACACTACACAAAAAGTTTTTCGATGGGCAATACCGTAATACCTTTGGCAACAGTTGTGCTTTCTATAAGGATGATTTCATCTTTCACACGGAATTGCCAAGCCAGGGGTTCTTCTTCAGTCAGACACCTCTCATGTCAGATCACACAGAAGCAGGTCACCGTGACAGGCTGGGTACTGCCTTTAAGCACGTAAATCTTGCATCCTAACCATTCTAAGGCAAGCTCCCCTGTGTCCGTGCTGCAGGTGGGGCTCTGGAGGCACGCCGGAGCTTGGAGGGGGCGACAAGGAGCACCTTACAGCACGCTGGTGCCATCTGACGGTAAGCTTTCACAGCAAGTGTTCCCCCTTCCCTTCAACAACAACAAGCTTTGTATTTATTTTGTGAGAACCTGGTAGATGACATTAGTTGTATTGTTTTTTATATATATATCTCCCAGAAGTAGAAGAACTATATTAATTTTTTAAAATCTAAAATGTTTTGTTTAATTTTCCTTATTTATCCTGTGTTTTTAAAACAGCTTTTAAATTAAACTGCAACTTGCAAAATGACTTTTTTCACTTAGTTGCCTTTTTTTATCCCCCAGAAGTAACTATTACTTACAGACATGGTCTTCCTGTGGTAACTCTTATGCTGCCCACAAGAAGTGAACGCTGTCAGTTCACTGTTAAGCCGGTGGTGACCACCGTAGGAGCATTCCTGCAGGATGTGCAAAGAGAAGATAAAGGAATTGAGAGGGCAGAAGTCTTTGCAGCAGGTATCTTACATTCCTGTTATTTGCCAAAATAAATACATTTCTTTTCAAATGGACTGTACCTCTCTTCTGACACACAAGTTCAGTCCTCTGTCAGGTTTAGCACTGATGCTGTTGAGGTAGCTCTTGAAAGCTTCTGGGGTTTAATGGTGTTTCAGAGTTAATAATATCTGAGTCCTCTTGAAAAGGCTGATTAAAAATGCAGAATTAGATCTATTACTGTAACTCTCTTGTATCTGAGTTATCTTTTTCAGTTAGCTTCTCTTTGTAATGCTCTTTAAATAAGTATCTCTCTTCTGATTTCCTTGATGTATTTTTCTTTACTTGTCCTTCATGATCATTCTTAAAAAACCCATCGGGCTCTTGATTGTGATGTCTGCCAGTTTTTCAGTGTTATCAAGAGCTAAAAGAATCCATTTGTGTTACTAAAAACTTGAACTCTTATGAAAAACCCAAGAGCTAAGCAACCAGATAATGTGTTCAATAGTAAAGGGCAGCTTTTTGAAACTTTGAGGAGGTTTTCGTTTATCAGCTGGGGGCTTTGGGGCCTTCAGGGCCCTTGGGTTGAAAGAAAACTGAGTGCTAGGGTCGAAGGGTTACTGATATTTTAGCACTGGTGTGGTCTTTCCTCCTTTAACATCCTATTTATCACATTGTCTCAAGTCTTCAGATAATTTTCTCAAGCTCTGCTCACTATTTTCTTGTGTTTTGTCTCTTTGGTTTGCCTGTTGGTAAAAGCTAACATCAAGTTAATCTCTTTCTCCATTTTATTTCCAAGACAACTTTGTGTGTATTTTGGCAGTGCATTGTAGTTTTTTCACAGCAATTCTGAAAAGTTTTGCAACTCCTGTCCTGGTACTAGAGAAGGATTCAATCTTCAAAGTAGAATAGGGGTGTAGCCTTTTTGTCTGAATCTGGAAGAATAGGTACTTGAATTTGGCTAACTAAAAGCATCTATTTCTCTCCTTCCCTCCTCACCCCCCTAAAAAGAAAGAAAGAAAAAAGAAAAATAAGGATAACTACATACCTATGGAAAGATCTATTTTCCATCAGGTAACACATAGGCAGAGGAAAGAATGGGGTCAAGGAAATCTCGTCCAAAGTTTCATAGCTGGGTACATTCATAACATTCTTTTCTTTCTAGTTGATACTGCAGAGGGCTGCAGGGGCTTTTAAAGGAACTGAAAGTAGATTGATGTTCCCAGAAGGTCAGGAAGCCACAGATCTAAGAGAAGCTGCTTTAGCTGCTTTTGTGGGCACATTTAGTAAAATAGGAAAATACCCCCTAGAGCAATTTATTTATATCCTCTAGAGCAGTGGAGATGTGATCTGTGTAGATCCCATGTGTGTGCATGAGCTTCAGGAACTTTGTGTACACAGGAACTTTGGTGTTGGGTGTTTTTGGTCTTGTTTTGCTGTTTTGACAGTGTCTGCTGGGCAGCAAAAGCAGAAAATTCTCTTGAGGAAGTTAACTTCCTAAAAGACTCTTATCTTCAGAAGCCACTGTAACAAATGGTTGTTGTGAGCAGCTGGCCTGCCCCTTAACACGGAAGCTTTTCCCTACAAAGGATTTCTTAGTGGGGTGAGGCAGAACACGTGCCAGCAGCAGTTAACTTTGGGTCCTGCTGTTGAGCAGAGAGGTCCAGGACAGGAGCGTTTGGGATTCACTGCTGAATGGCATTCTTCTCTGGGATGTCAGCAAAACTACTACCCCTGCTTCAGTGCAAACATGGGTCACTTGTGAAGCATACCATAATTTCTGTACGAAACCTACACGTGGGGCATTTTTGGCATGGACAGGCAGCACATTCCAAAGTGGAGAGGAACTTGGGTCGTTTTCACCTCGTCTCAGCTGTTTAAACACACACCGGGCCCCCCTCCGACTTTGGAATACTTTGATTAAAACAGTGACTCTGGAATAGTTCTCTGCTCTGTATTTGTCAAGTGTTGGGCAAATGTAATGTTATAGAACAGCTTAGATGTTTAATTTATTAGGAAACTGATACTGTAAAGAGAAACTATTGGTCAAGTACTGAGAGTTGAATTTAAACATTAATTATTAAAGAGAAATTATGAAGCCTTGATTTAGTGTAGACACTTTTGTGTCATTTAACCATTAAATTAAACCTAACCTTAATTGAAATTATCAGTGCTGTTGATGATGACTTGCTTTCATTTTCCATGGATTTGATTTTGGTCATGCTAAACTTTTGTAGACAGAAATATCACCCTTTGTCCACATTGGAACACTTGTGTTTAGGTACAGGATTGAAAGTAGTCTTTGCTGAAAGCCTGAGGGGAATTTTCTAAAATAAAATACCTTCCTTTCCTCAAAACTTTTCAGTTAATAAAAGGTTGCACAGGTTAATAAATCAGTGGTGTATTCAGAATATCAAGAACAAAAAGCCTGTCTGGCACTTCTTTTGAAAAGCATTTTTTGCTTAAATGTCTCTTTATAAATGTCACCTTAATAATGTACATGCAAATGAGCTTTGATGTTTAATTCCACTGTAAAAGAAAAAAGAAATGAGTGCATGGGCACATTAAAATTTTGGGTTGAAAGTGACAGGCTTCTGGGTTTGCTTTGCTGCCCACACAGAGGGGGCAGGCGAGCCAGCTGGGGCGTTTGCTTGCAGAGTTCAGCAGACTCAGCCTCAGCAGATGGGGCCTGAGACAGGGTTCGGGTGAGCAAATAATTGCAGGTGTGGGGTTGTCTATAGTGCCTTTCTGTAGTGGGTGTGTGAGGACAGATGGAGGAGCTGGGGCAGTAGCACTGTGACATACAAAACATCTCGGTGTGTTGCAGCCTGCTCATTACTCACCTTGGGAGCAGAGGTGCCTAGCCCTTGGCAGGGGCAGGTGCCCTTTTTATGTATAGGAAATGAGAATCAGCTCAAACAGGTATCGTGGGGCAGCTGCTCCGTGGCTTTTCAAACCCTCATGCCACAGGGATGTGTCCAGCAGCAATGGTGTGTGGCTCTGGGGGTGCTTGGGCTGCCTGAAACCCTGGTGTTCTCCTGGCAACCACTGTTGTATGTTCCTGCTAATGAGTCCAGAAGCTCCTTTTTGGTGGAGCTGTCAAATTGTATGTAAATTCATGGGGTACCATTCATGTAAATTTCTGCATTGAAAAGTAGAAAAGGGTTCTCCAGAGCTGTGGGTCCTATCTGCCTTGTACTGGATGATGTAGCTATCGAGTCCTTAATACCCAGTAACAGCTGAAACAGAGTGATCTTAAGTACCACTGATAAAAATCTGAACATCTCTACTGACAGGAATTGCTGCTTTTGACCTGAAGAGCCTGTTTAAGGAAAGACATAAATCTATACTGAATATGAGGCCTTTGGAGGTCTTATAATTTCCCAAAGCCCCAGTGAAGGTGCAAATTTGTGTGTGTACGGAGAAACAAAAATGCAGATCCCTATGTTGCAATTTTTTGCTGGTTTATGCAGAACTTCTTTTTCTTCGTCCATCCCTAATGGGTCAAATCTAGTCAGATTCATCACACAAGGAAATGCAAGCTTGCTCATAGTAGGGACAAGTCCAAATAACACCACCAGAGAAAGCATTCAGGTACACTGTGTTGGTGTCACAGGATCACAGAATATTCTGAGTTGGAAGGGACCTAAAAGAATCATCAAAGTCCAACTCCTGGCACTGCACAGGACAGCCCCAAGAATCACACCATGTGTTCTTCCTCTCTGCGTAGAATTAGCCACCAGTTTTTCTAAAAGTACAGTTCCCTTTGAATCACTATTAATGAAGAACCCTACCACTTTTCTACAGGGTTATCTGCTAATGTTTAATACTCCTTATGATAAGTGATCTAGAACTGAAATCTTTCTTCTGCAGATGGTAGCAAGGTCTCTCATGCAACCTTGATGGAGGTCTTATTGATGAATGACTTTACACTTGTTATCAACAACACAGTGTACAGTGTGTCACCTCCTGTAAGAGGTAAGAGCAATCCTTAACTGATCATCGCATTTCATTTAGTGAAAGGCATGGGAAGTCTCAGAAAACTGCAACCTGTCTGGAGAAAGGTATTTCTCTTTGGTTTTGTTCTTTCTACCATTGGATGGTCCTGCTTTTGGGGTTGGAGATGGGGAGAGAATGAAGAAGGGTGAGTTCTTGAAATGGTGTATATGACAAATCTTTTCTTTTCAGATAAGCTGAGTAGTGAGCATGCTACTGAAATGGAAGATGTCAAATCTTTGGTTCACAGACTGTTTGTGGCTCTACATTTAGAAGATCACCAGATCAGGAAAGAGAGAGAATTGCTGCAGAAACTGGACCATCTGAAAGAAGAGCTGCTGCCTCTTGAACAGGTTGGAAAGTGGGGTTACTTTTTTTTTTTAAACTCAAAAGAATTTCCTTTTATTAAGAATAAATCCTGTGACAGAAGAAAATCAGCATGAATGGCTCGGGTGTGTCTACTTTGTTTGTTATGTAAAGGAAGGTCAACTCAAATATAATTCAAATTATATTCAGATCAGTTTTTTTCCCTCCTGTTATGGACCGTCATGGGTTAGAAGCCACAACACCTGGAGAAAACTCATGAACAAGCCTCAGCATGGCTAGTATTGAGATTGGAAGGCCATTTAGTCACCTGTTGCTTTATGAGTTCTGAATACCCATTACAGAAAATAGTGGGGTTGACATCATCTGTGGCTTAGGCTAGTGGACAACAGGACTTCTGCTTTATGAGGACCAGCCTCAGTGTTACCCAGAACTGCCTTGCATGGCAAATGGAGATCCAACACACATAGAAGGGGAGATTAAAAGCAGGATTTCTTGGTGCACGATGGCAAGAAGATCTGGTTGCCCTTGGATTTCGTGCTTTTATTCTCAGCAGGGTAAGTCAGCAAGAGGTGTTGGTGAGAGATCCTGAGAAAGGATCTAGCCCAGCAGAAGAAAACATAGTTGAGGAGGTGCTCATCAGAGGAGCACTCATGTTTGTTTGAACAGGTTTCTGCATTTCTTTTCCTTAGATGAAAGCCAGAATCATGGACAGTGCAGATGCAAAAACCTCCAGGCTTTTATGGGTTGGCTTAGCTCTGATGTCAACTCAAGGGGGAGCGCTGGCGTGGCTCACGTGGTGGGTCTACTCGTGGGACATCATGGAGCCAGTCACGTACTTCATCACTTACGGGAGTGCCATGGCTTTCTATGCCTACTTCGTCCTCACTAAGCAGGTGAGTCCTTGTCTTCTGAATGTCTGGAATATTGAAAAGGGGGAAAACTGACTCCGACCATCCCAACGTTTGGGCTCTGATGACAACAGAATTCAGCCTTGCCATCAGACAGGGACTTGTTTGATCCGTAAGGCACCTGGATACAAACCTGACATCATGCAAAACCAAGCCAGGTGTTGTTACATACAAACTGCAGACGGGCTACTGAGCACAACTACTATCCGTAGGATTTCATAACCTAGGGAATGAAAAGTGCAGAAAGAAGTCTCTCCTTTAAAATGTTTGTAGGTAACTTTGCATAGTAAATGGCCCATTGCTCGCTGCAGTAAAGGGAGAGAAACTGGTAGTGCTGTGCAGTTTGTGAATGCTGCCTTACAGAAGCAAATCACTGAACAGTAGCTTTTATTTGCTGCAGTTTATGTATAAACAGTGCAGGGTACCAAACCCTTTGGAACTCTGGCAGTTGCATTACAGAAATGTACCTTATTTAGTAACTGATAAAATGTTATTGCTTTGCTCTTCATATTCTGACTGCTTCTCCATGACTTTGAATGAATGGAGGTAGGACAGCTGAAATGGAGCAGGGAGCAGGCATTGTGTAGAAGAGGAACATTTGCTCAGATCTTAACTTAGCTTCACAACACAGACTTGTTCTGAAAGCCTGTAAGACTTGGAAAAATGTTTCTTTGTCCTGTTTTAGCTCTGTACTTTACTCTCAAAGTGGACATCTTGATGTTGAACTTTCTATGATGCAAAACTCTTTTTGTTGTGGAGGTATGTGTAAGAGTAACCAACACTTTCTTCCCTTACACCAGTGGATCTAGAGACCTTGCGAGACATTAGGTTCCTTTAGTAAAAAGGGGAGAGGTGTCTGTTTTTATGAAGAGCTGGCTCTGAACGTGAGTTTCGCTCCTTCTCACTGGCTTTTAAGAAGGACTAAGGTATTCCTACTTTGTGTGAGTAGATAAAGAGATTACTGCTTGGCTTTTTGGAATAGCCTCAAGAAATAGTACCTGAACTTTCTCTGGCTCCTTGGAAGTAGTGTCCATTGACTCGGGTGGCTCCAGTCATGAAGGTCATGCTACGTCTTCGCTGTAATTGAAAAATCCTTCATATATGATAAAAATTACTCCTACTATGTGTCTGAAAGGCCCTTATGACCTGTAAAGGCATTTCATATATAGCCTCTTTACAAAACACGTGTGTGTTGAACAAGGTTAAGTCTTCCTGAAACAGGCGGAATTTCTAATTTGCTGACCTCTACTCAGTTTCCTTGCTAACCACAAACATGTGTCTTCCTTCCTTCCCCAGGACTACATTTACCCTCACGCTAAGGACAGGCAGTTCCTCCACTACTTCTATCGGAAATCCAAAAAACAGCATTTCAATGTGGAACGATACAACAAGCTCAAAGACGACCTAGCAGAGGTATTTAAATAATGAGGTAGCTTCTGGCTTAAGACTTTCAGAAAACTCTCAGCTAACAGAAAATGGACCTCAAGGTTTGCTATCAAAACCGCGTATTGCTTATCAGCCAGTTTCAGCTGTTCAGATAACCACAAAATGTTTGCCTTTGACATATAAACTATTTCAGTAGCTCATCAGAGAAAAGGGAGACCTTAATGAATTTAATTAAAAACAAGTAAGTTTATCAGCATGACACATCTATTTTTTGCATACTCTAACTAATGTTGCATTTTTGGCCATTTTAATAGAATGGCTGCATTCATTTCAGGCACAGTATGTTTGCTGCACTGCTGTGGCAACACAATCTCCTCCCTTCCTTGGCAGAGTGCAGAGTTCAGCATTTGACACCATAACCTACCTTATTCCTTAGGTAAAAGACTTAGATTTACAGAATACAGGTGACTGGATGGAAAAGGTAGTATGTGCACCCAGGAGAAATTTGGTGGCCTTCATGAAAAAGTTGTAGTGGATCTCTCCTCAATTATTACTCCTCCATCCCATCTTGGCAGCCCTGTGTTCAATGTCCCATAAAAGAAAACGGAAGCTATCCCTAATTTTAGTTCAAACCCTGTAGCTCAAGGTATAATATCATGAGCTACATTTGACATAGAGTTGGACTCTGAGCTTTTTCAGTGGCCTGCAAGTATCAATTTTATAATTTCGGGAAAATAATACTTTGGGGTGTGGGTGAGTGGGTTGACAGGCAGGGCTAATGCTTCCCTCTGACGCTGAATGACTTCAGCAGGTCTGTCAATGTTCAGCATCCTCCCTTTGGTTGGTTTGGTTTCTTGCCTAAGACCAATGCCTTCTGAGAAAAGAAAAGACAGTGCCTGTGTGAAAGAGGAGAAAACAGAGGGCTGCAGAAGGGTGAACTCTCACTCTTTTTTGCACTGGCAGGTAGAAGAATCCCTGAGGCGTCTGCGCCAACCTCTGCACCTGAGGCTTCCCATCCAGGAAATCAGTGACAAGGACTGACTTCGGTTTTGTGGATATTGGAGATGCCTTTTCAAAGCTGATACATTTAGTTACTCCACAGCACCTGGGTATTTTTGACCACTGAAGTTTTAAAAGTTGCAATAAATAGCTATAAAAATTATTTGGTCAGGTGATGGTTTGGGCTTGTTTTGTTTTTTTAACCCTTGTGAAGAAGCTGCTGAAGCAAAGTTCCTCACAGTATTTGTCAAATCTCATTGGTACAATGGAGGCATTCTTACTGCTGGTAAAATTACAGGATGTTTTATAAGCAGGGGCAGCCTTTTTAGTACCATTTATTATTGCACTACAGTAGCTCATAGGATAATTAACTTCTGCATTGAGTAGTAAGGATTCTTTTCCTGCAATTACTGTTTCCTTGTCTCTTGGTCTGTGCATTGACTCTGTGTAACACCACTGGTCAAGGTGAGATTTGCATCTCAAGTAAGCTTTTTTAGTAAAATTTGCTGGAAAAGTAAGGTATCTCAAACTCGCTATAAAATCATTTATGTTTCATTGTTGCATTTTATTGAAAGAATTTATCAAAACATTCAAGCATACATGATTTATAAAAAGCTTAAAAGTAGCTATAGTAAGATATAACACTTATGACTCAGAACAGAGTATATGGGAAGACTTAACTGAAGTAGAGCCAGTAAATCAATTATTTTATGCCCATGAAAGTGGATTAAGACGCTTTGTTCAGTTTGAGATCTCCATTGTCCCTCAGAGGGAAATATGGAAAAATAATGTAAAAAAAAAAAAAAAGGAGAGAGAAATATTTGCTTCCAGTCAGTATCACAGTCAGTACCACTGCAATTACTGATGCTGCAGCAGTAACAATCCCACGGCGACCACACACTATCACTTCTATGTACACAGTGACAGAGTATGGCCAATCTTCTCCAGGGCCAAGAGGAGGAAGAGGCTGATCCAGCTCCAAGGCCTGCAGTGTGCAGGTTTGCCTATGTTACAGAGCTGCCCCGAGATGTCCAGCAGCTTTAGCTTCAGAGATATGTACAAGGCAAGCTCACTCAAAGTCACCCTGAGCAAGCTGCACATGGTCTCATCTCACTACTGCCTTTTTCCTGAGGATGCAAAGCACCAGCAAGCTGTAATTGTGCCCCAAACATAAATGATGTTCAAGCAAAAGGAAACCCTTCACTAATTTAATTAATCCTATATTAATGCTACAATTGTACTCAAGGAATTAAGTTCCTTTTTAGTGTTGAGAGAAAATACAAAAAAAGTTCAATAAAGCCACAAAAATTGCAAGGTGGATACTGCTGTCCACAAATTTAAAGAGGTGCCCTACAACCATATTCCCTGTAAACTGTGCTCTTGGAGCAAGACAAGTAAATCTAATGAAGCATTAGAAATGTTTTGGAAATAGTAAAATATGCCATAGTTACATGGCAATCAAGCAAAAGGCTTTTAAGAAAAAAGTAATCTAGAGTCTCAATTTCAATAAAATCTAAGGACCTTCTAATAGTTTTGCACCAGTCAACTTTTCCCAAATTCCCTGAGATGAACAGAGTTGTAATACTAGCTTTTAAATTGCTTTGAGATTCTAGAAACTATTATGCATACAAACTGTAATTTTTCATCCAGTGATTTTGCAGAGAATCTTGTAGAATACTGGTCTCCTCAACTAAGATGGTGTTTTTTACTTCTGCAGCAAGTAGTAGTTAATGGTCATCATTGTTAAATAACAATCTACTTAGATTTTGGATGAAAATACAGTTTTTTAGTTAACATTGAAGCAAAACAAGGAATCTGTTTTTTCCCTATAGCATTAATGTCTCTGCACAAATCCACTCTGCGATACGATACTTTCCTGTTAACAACAGTAAGAAGTTCTGTGAACTCCAAGGAAGATCCGTGCTTCCTAAGTGTCTCACACAAATCTTGAATGTACCAGGAGCCATTTACAGTTTCACGATGAGAATAGTAGCCTAGTGTAGAACAGGAACATAACATTACATCCAAATGTAAGTAGCAATACGTCCTGGGAAAATATTCTTGAGAGTCACTGTTTGCTAGCTACCATCCTTAAGGCATTACTCAGGGGTGTAAATCTTACTTTGCCAATTATGTAATTTCACTGGAAATTGTAGATGGGAAATGGCTTTGTTATCACTTGTAGTGCTCAGCTAAGGGGAACAGGATTCAGGGATTGGTAGCTTACAGGATTGCATCTGCACTTTACAAGAGAGCAGATGGGACTGAGGACAAGGTACAGGGGGGACTGGACAAAGCAGCCATGGAACGCAGGGAAATTTATAAGCCACCAGAATCCTACAGTGGTGCAAACGAGAGGGATGCTTGCTGTCAGGAGGCAGCTCAGCAGCAAGACTGATGAGAGTGTTTCTGTTTGGCAAATTAACTGCACCTTGACAGTTTCACTTTAGCACATAAGTGACAGCTTGTCTGAGAAAGAACCTTATCAGACATGTAAAGCAGATGACCTGAAACTGTTCTCATGTTTTTGACTGCAGAAAGAAGAGGTGTTCAGGGTTGTTACAGGGAAGTACCAGACACTGGATGTGAAATACTAGGACTTACCTTGCGCCACAGAGTAGCACATGATAAAGTCTGCACCAGCAGGCAGAGTGTAGACACCAGCTGCATCCACTTCAGTCTCATTGACAAGGGATTCATTTCTGCTGTCTGTTGCATCGTGAGCAATAACTGGATCATCGTGTTTATCACCTCGACAGGCCTGTTGGTGAGAGGAATTGTTATAGTTCCACCTCTGCCAAGCTTACTGTGAATTTGACAGTTCTGCCACTAACCAGAGAGACTTCTGTTTAGCTAGGTGTGTCACATTACCATGACTCTGCATTCATAAATGCCCATTTACTTCTCTGTCACATAAAATATTGTTGACAGAGTCCACTGAAAGCTCCAAGATGATCTCAGAATCACTAAGACTGGAAGGGAACTCTTAAGATCATCTAGTCCAACCCCCTGGCTCAAGCAATGTTAGCTACAGCAGGTTGCCCAGGACTATGTCCAGTCAGCTTTCAAGGATCTTCATAGATGGAGACTCCACAATCTGTCTGGGTGACCTCTTCCAGCATTTGACCAAACTCACTCAGCAAAAAAAAAAGTGTTTTCTTGTTTTGAGATGGAATTTTGTTTTAATTTGTTCCAGTTGCCTCTTATCCTGTCATTTGGGCACCACTGAAAAGAGCCTGGCTCCCTCTTAGTTATTCTCTCCCACCATGTGTTTAGAACATTGATAAGATTCCCCTGAGCCATCTCCTCCAAGCTGAACAGTCCCAGCTCTCTCAGCCTCTCCTCATATCAAACACGTTCCAGTCCCTTAATCCTCTTTGTGGCCCTTTGCAGGACTCACTCCAGTAAGTCTGTATTTTTCTCACACTGGGGACTCAGAACTGGACCCAATACTTCAGATGCAGCCTCACCAGTGCTGAGGGGAGGGGAAGAACTGCCTCCCTTGGGCCTGTTGGCAAGGCAGTGTTGAATTACTGTTCTGCAGCACAGCCATCGTTACATGCAGTTACACTTCTGCTCTTAGTGCAGTCTCAAACGTGTGAGTTGAGGGAGGGGTTTTTGTGAGAAGTCAGAAATGATCCCAGTATTGTCAGTGATGCAGAAAGGCTACACATGGAGGATAAGAAGGTGAGAACACACACAAAAGATACAAAGGAGCATTACTTAAGAATTACCATGAAAAAAAGAAAACACAAAGAATCTTCTTTACAGTGATAAAAGTTTCATCTTGATGTTTCTTCTGATTTCCAGTGGTAAATGCTATGCCAATTGTGCTGGAAAAGAACTCAGCTGATGAACTAAGTTTATGAGTTTTTTGATGAATATATATTATAAATGTTTCCAAGTATTCCTTAGAACTTAAAATTGAAATATGCAAGTATTTTTCCATCTTTGGCACCAGGTTAAAAAAAAGAAGAAATCTGAAAGAGTCCCAGTGAAAGCTGAATTAACAATATGCTGCTTCTCGCAGCAGCCCTGTGCCTAAGGAGACTTTCATTTGGAAAAAAAGGTAATACTTAGAACTACTCTGTAACCTACTACAATTACAATCTGCTGCAGGCCAGGTTCATATATGAGTTTGCTAATTGTAATCTGGATAAAGAGGGGATAAAGCCCTGCATGACCTGGTTTGACCCCATGACTCTGCTTTGACCAGGAGGCTGGACCAGAGACCTCCTGAGGTACCTCCCAACTTGCATTCTCCTGTGAACCAAGGAAAGAAACAGGAGGTTACATATGGTCTTTATTGGACCACTTAGCACAAATATATTCCTGCGACAATAAAGCCTTAAACTGATTCTCTAGATTCTACAGAGATGCCAAGTATTGCTCATAAACAAAAACCCCCCCAACCAACAACAACAAAAAAATCACTACCACCACAAAAACCAACCAACAAAAAAGTCCACAAAGAAAAGAAAACAACCCAAACACAAAGCCCAGCTTGACTGAGGATCGAGTAAAGGGTCTTGTCTGGAAGGAAAGAATGAACATAGAAAGGTTTGATACCTTACACAACTTAGCCTAGGGCGGTGAGATGTGAGCAACAGGAATTGAGCTGAGGCTGCACAGAACTTTCTCCAAAAAAAACGTGATACTGCCTTCTCTGCCATTAAATACACACTGACAGTCAATCTGACATGGGCTTAATTTGTGTTCCTCTTCATAAAATCACTTACTAAATACAGCTAGAATCGTAATACTAACACTAGAATACATTAGGGTTTCTAAGAAAACGAGAAGAATCCTTGTCTTAAATGCCTTTAAGGAACTACTTCCCTTGTGAAAGACTGTATCAGGAAAACTGACATCTCTATTGCAGAAAGACACAAGTCAGTGTCAACTCCACTGAACTCAGAAACAGACATCTCACCTGAATGATAAATATCTTTGGTTTTCCCACCAAAGTCTGGCATTTGTCTCCTCTGAACATGTCTGTGATTGTCTCAATTTTGATTTTGGCATCATATGCATAAATGTGATCATCCTCACCATGACTCAGGAACACACACACAAAGCAGTCAGCATTACTGTGGTCATCCATAGAGGCTGAAAATAGTCAAGTGATGTTTAAATGACTAAACAGTGATATTCAGGTTTAAAACACATTGTAGATTTGAATAATATCATTTAATCCCCAATCAGTCCTTTATCAAATGAACGTAACAGATAGAGCAATACTATAGGGCTTTGAAGGTGCATTGACTCAACATGGCTGAAGGGCCGCTAAACATAAAAAGAAGAATGTCATTTACTTCTCCCAGTAGCACGTACTTTCTTTCAGCTTTTAGTGACCTCATTAGTTGTCTCCACAGAAGCTTCACTTAAATTGCAATAAATAATCTTTAGTCTAACCTTTAGGTCCTTCTAATGTTAAACTCCTTGTGCACAAAAATTTATTTTAAGTTAGATGAAAAGAGAAATTGGAAGAAAAGATAAATGGGAATTCTGCTGCAATGCTTTAGACATAACCAATATATAGTCTCCTACCTTCAGAAATTTTCTGCAGCACGTCTTCTGCTTTCAGATCATCAAAAAGTCTGACTTCAAACCCAAGGTCTGACAAACTATTGTTAGAACAGATCAGTATTAGTACAAATCTTGCTCAAATTATATATCAATTGTTACCAACTCAGTTTCTTTCCCTGTGAGAGAATTAATATTCTTATGCATTATTTATGAAAAAACCTACTAAAGTCGATTTTGAATTCAAACTGCTGTCAAGTACAGGTCTAATACCTAAAGTTACTTCAAACAGTTTGTCCTAAGAGAGCTCCAGTCACTGAAATTATAGGACTTGTGCCAGCAGTTTCTGTGACATAAATAAATGTGCCTTGAAGCTTTTCTATTCAGGCATTCTTTACCAAAGTTGCGTAGGTGCTACGTCTGCAAAATCTGGTCTCTACTTAAACACAAGATTTACGTAACTCCTTAATTTGAGGTTCTGAGGTTTAGATTATTTTAAACATTAGTAGAAAAACCCAGTTTCTTACCTGTGTTTCAGATTGTTTCTGTCTGCAAGAGTCCCACGTCTGTCTGGCAGCCTTAAATGCCAGAAGAAATGCTCATGATTGAAGATTAATGCAACTCCTCTTCTTTGATGGTTCATTGTGTATTGCGCTGCAGGATCCAGTGACTGTCTGTTGCCAGAGAAGGAAAACATTCTTGATAAATGAGGCTGTTTCATTAGTTAAAGGCACATAACACTGCACTGTAGACATGGCCCCAATTCTTCACGTTGTGTGTTTAACTAAATATTATTTTAACATAATTGGATAGTACACATGTAGTTATTTGGACTTGTAGCTGTCTGTGACTTGCTTCAGGTTCTTCTAAGTAAATCACGTGCTACATCATAAGCAGTAGACTATAAACTGGTGATGAGGAGCTGAGTGTATCGTGCAAAAGGAGAACCAACGTTTATCGTGTAGCCTAACAAAATGAAAGTTGTGACAATACAACTGTTCATCTGAGTTTTTAGCAACCAGCCCACCAAATCCTGAAGCTGAAGGACGGAGGTCTTCTAAAGGACAGAATAAATTACCTACCCAGCTTCTAAGTAGAGGACTTTATCATGGCAGCAAACACATGGAATACCTGCGTGTTTGGGAGTAGCACTCAGCAATTTTATTGGTTTATGAGCAAAACACAACACAGTGTGTGAGTGTGTGACAGCACACTGTGGACTTGGTTGTGAACCCACAGTCATGCCAACACTTGGACCCAAAAGATCCTTTCTAAGCATGATATGGCTGTATTTGGAGAGACAAAGCAGACAATCCTGCTTTTGAGTTACCTGTGCAGAAAAGAGAAACTAAAACACTTCTGGCAACAGCACTGGCAATAGACAAGTCCAGTGTTAGAGGTGCACAGCGTGACAGTCCAGGTCATGCTGCCCTAGGACTGGCTCTAGTCAGAGCTGCCATTTTTGCCTTGTTAGTGTTTTCTTTCATGCTATGGAATATTCAGATTTGGTGTAATTACTGGAGAAAGTCGCTTAGAATATTTGCCTGCAGATGTTCAGGATCAGGGTTTCATCAGCAAATGCTTTTGTTTCACAACAAAATTACCATTGTTACCCACAGACTATCTCTGCTTCTCCAGTTTATTAGGAGAATCCCCTTAATGAAACATCTTTGAATTCAGACAGAGAAAGGAATTTGGGATGACTGTTCAAACTTGGGGGGTTCTACTGCTTTATCACATTCTTCCCAATTTGAGTACCTAACATGATAAAATGCAAAGATTATAAATTTTAGCCTTGTAATTACAAACAGTATTCTACCTGTACCAGTACCGTAATTTTTTCAGATTTTGGCAATTTCTCTTCCTTTGGATTTAGCCAGGTACTGTGCTAGTAGGGATTTTGGACAGTTAGGTCCTTGAATCCTGTGAATGACCATTAAAGGATGATTCCCTAAATAGTTCTTTCTCTACTCAGCTGTATTCACTGAATGGATGACGCAAATAAAGTTATCAGGCAGGTAGTTTACTGTTTTCAGGGCTTTCATGGAATCACTATTCTGCGGTCCATTTCCCCTCCTTCCAGAGGAATATATTCCTGTGCTACAATGTGTCCAGTAGCCAGTCTGTCCAGTGGCTCCTTAGATTGTGATGGTCTCTGCACATTGCCTAACGTAAAAAGAGAACACTCCTAATAGTCCTTTCCACATGCCTTCACAATAAGGGTGCTTCTGCATCTGGTATAGCTAAAACTAGAAACATGTTTTGTGAGTGGGTGGAGTTCAATTGAAGAATTCTGTCAAATTCTTAACAAAAATCAGAAAATCCTGCACTGAAATCAATGCCATGGGCCATCTCTGTCACTGCCACCAGCACTTTACCTTGAATTGAATGCATCTACTTCTGTGATGTTCTCATTTCCATCTGTCAGAGAGATGAAAAAGTGATTTAGCCACAAAATCATTCATTAAAAAAAACCCCAACCTATGCATCCAACCTTGAAGTTTAGCTGTTAATGTGAACCAAAAGCTCATTCACTCATCAGTTAAGTAGGCATGCAGTTAAACAGCTTCATTAGCATTTGTCTGCACACACAGCTGTTCTGGAAGTTCTGACTCCAACCGTCTGAATTTCAGGTGGTCAAGACATGCATGTTTTCTATCTGTCTGTATATCTGCACCTATATAAACATATTCCGAGATCATGATTTTATATAACTGACTAGCTGGCAGTATTTTTTTAAAGAGACTCTTAACTCAAGTGTTAAAGTTTTACATAATTTAAAGATCCACTGTTGTTTCTTTTATTTCAGTGATGCTGCTAATACAAAGCTGAGCATTCTCTTTGGGGTTGGATGCAGCACAGGAGTCACAGTAGGCAGTGTAACAGCTATTGACAGCTGAGAAGATGAAGGATTTATACCTTTTCTTCTGCTACACTATACTGACACCAACTACCTCCAGTAACAGAAGGGACATAAAAGTAACAATGTGGGAACAACAAGGAATACGCACATCTTGGGAGTGTGCAGAACTACAGACTTGCAGACGGTTAGGCCAAAATACTTGTTCCTTTCACTTAAACATCTCAGTGGGCTACTATATCACTACTACTGCTGGTAGAGACTATCACATTATGAAAACTGTATACTACACCGTACCTGTGGTGGGTAATGTAGGTCTGCTATCCAGCTGGACATGGCCTGCAATTATAAGAGAAGAATAGTCAAATACACATATATTTTACAAACTACTTTGCATATACGATACTACCTTTTTGCATATATTTTTCACATGTTATTAATGCCTTTTGCAAAACTAACATAGCTATGCACTGATAGAGGATAAAAGTTCATAAAGACATCAAAAGAAACTTGCAGAAATCTGGACTTGACTTTAGAAGCTTTAATGTTGAGCACCACAGCCCAGGAGAGCAGGGGCGTGGCTCAAAGGAAGTCAAGTGCTTGTAGGTGTTACTATTTACACCTAACCTTCCCACTGGCAAATATCAATCAGGTGTCCTGTCTTAAAATTATCTCAAGTAACCTGAAGCTACAAAAAAAGCCGTTTCACTTTGCTTGAAATATAACAGTAGGTCAGACTAATGACATAAGTGCCAAAAAATGAGTTTTGATAGAACATACCAACACCACCTGTGACTGTGGTAATTGGAAGGCAAAGATCTTAGAGAGTGCATCTGTATGTTAAATTTATGCTTAATTTTTGCTTGTGTACCTGAGATCTGGCTGATACTTTTGCCTCAACTCTAGGGGAGGGGGCAATCCACTCCCCCAAAACCAGATCGTAAAATGCTATAGTCATCAAACTTTAAGACAGAAAATGTAGACACAGGAAGAACAGAATTCCTGGGCCAAAGAAAACTAGGAAAAGATGGTTTTTCTGTTAATTTAATCCTCTTTAGTTACTTCCTAGTGTTCAGCTTTTCATTGCCATTCTCATACTGCAGCTTTATTCAGGTAAATACTATGTGAATTATGATTTATGAAAAGTTTTCTGCTTGTCTTACAAAGGCACAGGCTTGTTCTAACAGCTGATTGCTCGCAGTGGGACTACTTGTCTTTAATCCCGTGAAAATGGATTGTTTCAAAAGGAATCAAAACACAGGTGGGCACTAGATTACACTGGACTCTTGACAGCATCCTTCCGTGGATACGTTTCCGTCTCAATAGGTCTCACCGGGGCCAAAGGGCATGGCACTTAGAAAACAACCGAACGGCATACACAAAAGGAAAAGTCCCTTAAGGCTGGCTTAGAGGGAACCCAAGTCGCTTGGTTTCGCTGCCATCTTTTCCTGCCCTCTAGTTACACGCCGGCGACCTTCCCCATTTCCCTGCCCCGCGGCCGTGCCGGGGGCGCGGGGGGACTTTCCCCTGGGCGGCGTGCGCCGGATTTACGAGCAAATCCATTTCCGCGTCGGTTGCCGCCGTCCTTCGCCCCGCACCTTCCCCGTTCCCTTCCTCCGGAAAGAAGGAAGCAAAGGTCCCGCTCCCCACGAACGCCGGCAGCGCTCTCGGGGCAGCCCTCCCGGCCACGGCCCCCGCTCGGGCGCTTCGGGGGCGCAGCCCGTCCCCCGCAGCCCCTCGCAGACATCCCCCCATCCCGCTCCTCCTCCTCCTCCGCGCTGGCTCCGGCAGGAACCCAGCAAGGGGCGCGCCCCGCCCCGTCCCCGCCGCGTCCGCTCCGCACACGCACCCGCCTGCGCCCGCCGCTCCGAGCCCGACATGGCCGCGGACAAAGGCACCGCCGCTGCACGCCGAGACAAACCGAACCGAGCCCAGCCGAGCCGAGCCGTGCCGTGCCTTCCCCTCCTTCTTCTCCCGTGCCTTCCTGGGACCGGCCCGCCCCCTACGGCCCGGGGGCGGGCACTTCTCGCCCTTTCCGCCCGCGACGGCCGCCTCCGCAAGGAACGGGACAGGGGACGG
The DNA here is from genome assembly GCA_013400975.1 of Atrichornis clamosus. Classification (NCBI taxonomy): domain Eukaryota; kingdom Metazoa; phylum Chordata; class Aves; order Passeriformes; family Menuridae; genus Atrichornis; species Atrichornis clamosus. The sequence goes on along the minus strand of WBMZ01003138.1, from coordinate 9,565 downwards.
AGCCGGGAAAGCCGAAGGGGGGTGTGCTAAAGTGTGCCGTGTGTTACCTGTGTTCCTGCGGTGGTACTTCAGCGACCGTGCTTGAGCAACTGCACCGTCGTATACAAAACCATCGTCCTGAAACACGGTGAGAACCTCCGGTATTTACCTAGTTGAGATTTTTCAAAACTGCTCTCAAATTTCCCGAACAGGCACATGCTGTTTCTTTTCCTGTTCCTCAAAATGCATTTTCATTCGGGCACCCACATGCAACCCTTGAGATGTTTGGCTGTGGATCATCCTGCAGCTTTGTTCTATTCTCGCATCAGTTCTCTTTGATTGCAGAACTCTGAGGAGAGTGACAAGGTATTGTAGAGAGTGCCCAGGTATTTTTGTCAAAGAGTGTTGATATTCCCAACCGGGAATTATATGGCACTCAGCGCTCACTGATCAATTGCGTAACAAACAAGTTTCTACACCAAAGCCAATTACAAAAAAAACATTCTTCTGTATAAGAAATAGCTTTACAGATTGTACCATAGAGGGATGTGAATTTTCTATCCAGCCTACTTCTAGGTAGGCTCTAGGATAAACTCTGGTGTGAATATGCACTTAAGAGGTTGCTGCTACAAGCACAAAAAGAAGCAGATTTAGAGTGGGATTAGAGGTATCTTTACACAATCTGTGAGCCTGGTTTTACACAGGCTTCTTGCATGGGTAAATCTTGTAGACAAAATGTCTCTCTTTTGGTTAAAGGTATTTCTAATTACCTTTGCTTGTTTTCCTCTTGCTTGGACTTGTTACCCTCAGACTGCCAGTATGCAGCTGGATCAAGATAAAGCTTTGTTTCAATTGTCTTTGTGTACACTTTAGCTAGAACATCATACTATCACAGGAGTTTTGCATTTTCCACTGGGTAACATTTAGACTCCTATCAAACAGATTCATTTTTTTGCGACTGCAAATCCCACCTCTCTCAGCTCACACCAGAGCTGCCCATAAACCCACTGGCAGCAAGAATCCTGTGTGAAGTTGCAGAACGTAAATCCAGGACTGTGTAACAGCAGTTTGAACTGGTATCAGCCGCGTTCCTCAGTCCAACAGTTCCCTTAGATTCGGTAAGACAGACATTTTTTCTGCTTTGTTTTCCTGGAGGCTAAGAGCAGACTCAGTCAGCCACTGTGTTCAGGTGAGTCACCAGTAACTCGATCGCAGTGTACGCAGCCTAAGGTAGCCTTGGACTGGTGTGCATTTCCAGCTGACTCCGAGAAGTGAAAGTTTTTTGTTAGACATGCCTCTGCGCGTTCTGAAATGCTTTCAGATTGCTGCGGTAGCTCCACCATAGGTAGGTATTTTTTTGAAAAAATATTATGGATGGATCAGAACTGTAGTCTGAAGAAGGAAGTTTGATTGTAGACACACTGCTGTAGAGTACAACTGACTACATAAAAACACGCAGTATTGAGTTAAATGAGCCACTATATATAATATTGTTATGCTTTAATCCAGCATGAAGCTAAACACCACAGAGCTGTTCACTCACTCCTGGCAGTGGGATGTGGGAGAAAATAAAAAAAAAAGGTAAAAACAGTTCAGCAGGACAGAAAAGGAAGGGAAAATAATAATAAAAGAATATAGAAGTGACACACAGCATAGTTGCTCGCCACCCAGTAATTGATGCCCAGTCTTTAAGCAGTGATCAGTGACCTTCCCCAGCCAACTGCCCCCCCCAGTTCTATTGTTCAGCATTATTCCAAATGGTGTGGGATATCTCTTGGGTCAGTTGCGGTCAGCTGTCCTGGCTGTGTCCCTTCCCAAATCCTTGTGCACCCCCAGCCTCCTCACTGGCAGGGCAGTATTCTCATCCTAAATCCAAAATGCAGCATTGTATCAGCTGCTAAAGAAAACATTAACTATCCCTGCCAAAGCCAGGACAAGCAATACANTATATATATATATAAATATCAAAGTTCTTAAATGGTATGATTAATCCTGGGGGTGATAGCCAGCCTTCATTTTAGGGCTGTGGTGTGCACAAATGCATTTTGTGTGCAGGTAACTCTAATCAAGGATTTCTGCTACAAGAAAAGCTTGCACAAAGTAAAGATTCTCTGGAAGAAGTGAAATGCTTCCTGTGTTTTGCAAGCAGAACTATTAAAGTGCTATCCAGCAGTATTAAAGCATTATACGTGGTTTGAAAGGAACTCTGGACGGCTTTCATGGTATAATTACAGGTCAGTAGACGAGGGAACAAAAAGCAGCTCTTTCCAACAGTGAAAATTTTCTGTGTTGTTATGGTTTAACCCCAGCCAGTGACTAAGTACAAACACACACACACACACACACACACACAAACCAACAAACACAGGATAGGGATGAGAAGAATCAGAATAAATAAAACTCATGGGTTTAGGTAAGAAGACTTTAGTGACTGAAATAAAGTAAAATAAATAAAAATAATTTTAAAAATGAAAAGGATAAAGAGAGAGAGGAATACACTTCAAGACAGACAACTGACAAAATACATTTGCTTACCACCCCTGAGGATGCCCAGCCAGTTCCCAAGCAGTGGTCAGTGCCTCCCAGCTGATTGGAATATAAACTCCCCCTCACTGATATACTGAGCATGATGCTCTGTGGTGTGGAATATCCCTTTGGCCAGTTCGGGTCAGCTGTCCTGGCCATGCTTCCTTCCAGCTCCTTGTGCACCTCCTCACTGGTAGAGCGTGGGAAACTGAAAAGTCCTGGATTTAAGGTAAGCACTGCTCAGCAACAACTAAATCATCAGTGTGTTATTCAAATTATTGTCACACTACACCCCAAAACACAGCTCGACACCAGCTACTAGGAATAAAATTAATTTTATCCCATTCAAAACCAGGCCATGTGTTCATTTAAGCATTATGGTACTTTGTCATTTTAAACAAGCAATACCATTACCATTCCCTGCTTTCACATTAAAAGATTTTTAGGGTTACAACCATGGAATTCCAGGGTCATCCAGAGTTGTTTCAATTCTGTGGTAGAAAATAAATGTCACCAAATTTAGAGGAACTACAAGTTCATCAGGCACAGTTTTGTAAAACTCTACAGTAATACTTCTCTTGCAGTGCTATTTCATATCCACAAATAAGGAAAGAAACCTTGAGGCACAGCCAAAGAACTACAGTAGGAACTTTTTGTTTATGAGGCACTTACATTCACTGTCATGTACAGTAAGCTCTAGTGACAAACAGAAATACAACTGGTAAAGAAAAACCATACAAAATCATATCACATTATAGTCCATGAGTCCAGTGAATTTTATGCATTTAGTTTCTATTCCCTCTTCACAGATGCAGTATTTTAATTTTCATTCCTCTTCTGTGGGTATCTAAAGTAGAATCAGGGCAGCGTGAAAGTAAATCATTATCTTTATAACAGAGGATCTAATGCAGAAATTAACTAAGGACTGACACCTGTAGGTAAGCAATGAAAGCTGAGTACAAAGAACAAACCCCAAATAATTCAGAGATCAGGTGATTTTAGCTAGAGAAGTCAGAGAGGGAACAGATGACAGAAGTACAGGCTCAGATGTTGCTCAGCCTCACAGAGGTCATGGGAACAGATGACAAAAATACAGGCTCACATATCCATCAGCCTCGCAGAGGGCATCCTAAATAAAAAGGTTTGTTGGACATGTTGATCTTAACTGTGGAACTTGCTTTTAGTGTTCTTGAGAACAGACGAAAAGAAAGCAAAGATGAATACAGTAGCCAAGTTGTGCCATAAGAGAAATATGAATCAACATATTTGAACACTATATCCTTTCTATGCATATAATATACAACACAAAATGTTTTATTTAAAAATAGACATTTGATGATTTTTTAAAAAATAACATAGAAACTACATTTCACCATTTTGTCAAATCAAAAGGATATCCTTAGGTTGCAAACAGTTAATTTTACGGGTCAAGCCTTAAAAGGATCAACATATTTGATCTGAAAAGTGCTGCAGAAGGCATTGATACAGAATAAGGTAGAAATATGTAGTGCATGTATACAGGCTTGGGGTATTTTGCTTGTTTTTGGAAAAACAAACCCACACGACCACATATATCAGAGAGAACTGAAGGCAACTGTATCAGAAACACGAAAGTACAGGGTATTTAAGATGTGGTATTGGTACACACAAAACACTCCTTCCTGTTGAATCCATCAGATGCATCAACTGCTAGTAAAGCTAAAATTTGACCTGTATTAAAAATCATCTGAGAATTCCATGTAACTCTTCAGTGCCTCTAATGCCCCCACTATGGAGTTTCCTTGGAAACATTAAAATGGCACTAGTGTTTTACAACAGCATGCCCTGAGCAGACACATGCCAAAGGAAAGTAATTTCAGTTCCCAAGCTCCTGGCATAAAACAGAAGAGAAGGAAGACTTGCTTCTTTTTCACATGAATAAGAATATTGTAGTAATTTTCAAATCAGTATATTCATGTCAGTGTGTAGGATATTACTGTCTGAAAAGCTTAAAGCTTTGTAAACAAAGCCTTGCTTCATTTCAGCTGAATCTTCGACTTTATTCTACACCACGAGACCCTGGTGTCTTCTTTCAGAGATCTGTCTTGCCCTCATAACGACACATACAAGCAGCTCTCTGGCTATCCAGGTATGGTTTGCATCCTAAATGTATAACTGCATCAAACAGCAGCTGAACAGTTGATTCACAAGCTGCAAGCAAAGAAGAGTTCAGTTAAAAGTACCCTTTGAATGGAATATGAAACTAACAGAAAAATCTCTGTCAAACTGAGAATGGCTCTAAGAAAGATGCAATCTTCTCTGGGCATAGCAAATAGACTGTCAAATGAAAGACTGAACCAATACAGACTCATTTAAGTTTTGAGCAGAGGTTTTGCATATGCCAAACGAACAAATTCATTGCATATGGAATGTTGCCTGTGTTAGAAACATACTGAGTCTTGGAAAGATGAAAGATCTGGTTTACCCCCTCACTCTTTGCATCCCAGTTTATTGCAGAGGTTGCTATCTTTAACATCAGCTCAACAATTGACCAAATATTCACCAGTTTTTACACTAAAGATTAACATGATGATTTATCTGCAGTTAAATGAATTTGAGAAGTTTAAGCACAAGCTTGTTCTGAAAACTAACTGCTCTCAGTGGGACTACTTACTGTGAAAGTGACATTGTCCAAGTTAAAAAGTAGTTATGTCAGGTATCCATCAGACGCAGGCCAACAACCAGAAGCAGTATCATATGGCCTGTTACTAAGAAACCTAACATTTATACACGAGGGGACAGCATTAACTACTTCCACTATGACAGTATATTATTTTAGTACCTTATTTCATAACAGGAAAAGATTCTGTATTTTCCTACAGTTTTCTATCAATCATACAGAGTAGACATTTAGAACTCACCCAGCAGAACAATCATGTTACAGCTATGTTACAGTGAATGCAAGAATTATACATGCATTTTCATCAAGTTGTATTTCCATTGTCATACTCCCAAATGGGAAGCATTAGTCTTTTCCCTAAAGTTAAAACTAATCTTAACTCAAGGTTAATTTTAACCCTGATCATATTCCTACACTGTGTCATTGATCTGCTGTACAAGCATCTGGACTGCACAGCAGAGGGACAGAACAAGGCATCTTTCATCAGCTTATGAAAATGTGGCCTTGCTGCACTGCACAAAGACTCTTTGCAAAATTAAGCTCAGGTTAAACTTGAAAAAAAAGAAAGGCTTTTTCACACTTACCCTGGACACTCTCAGAGATTCCAAGTGTTTTCTGCACATCTCTGCAAATTTTTGAGAGGCAGGACTGAAACTGCTCATCACAATCATTTTTTTTATTGCCACAAGTATCATAGCATCTGTCGTGGTGATTGCAGCACCTTGTCATTGAAGGGATACCGATGTCAAACTGCAAAGAAAATACACACATATTCCACTGGTATTCTACTTAAGAAAGATATAGCCTATGAATAGACTGTAACAGTTAGAAATTAAAAACTAATGCAATCAATCCAGCTGTCATTCACTTATCTCTGTATTTTGCTCTTTACCTCTGGTAAGGTGTGGTGGTTTGGCCCCAACCAGCAGCCAGCCACCCAGAGAGATGCTTGCTCGTCCCCTGCCCCTCTCCATGAAATGGAGGGGTGAATAGGAAGAGCAAAAGTAAGAACACCTGTGGGTTGAGGTAAAGACAGTTTAATAGATGAATAAAAGAAGAAAAAAAAAAGTCCCAGAAGAAGCAGTGCAAAAGCATTCACCACATCTCTCAAGCAGAGGGGATGCCAAACCAATCTCTGGTAGCAGCCACCTTGGAAGCCATACATAGCTCTACCACCACCCCTCCTCACCTTCTCCCACTGCTCCAGTTTTTACTGCTGAGCACCACTGTGTAGTATGGAATATCCCTCTGTTCAGTTTGGGTCAGCTGCCCCAGCTGTGTCCCCTCCCAACCTCTTGTCCAGCCCCAGCCTTTGCTCTGAGATGGTGGATGGGCAGAGAGGGGGGAAAAAAGACAAAGTCCCAAAACTGTGTAACCAAAATCCCAAACATGGTGCTATGCAGCTGGCTGTGAAGAAAGTTAACTCCATCCCAGCCAGGTATGGTTATGGTTTAACCCCAGCCAGCAACTAAGTACCATGCAGCTGCTCGCTTGCTCTCCCTCCCTCCTGCTGCCCCCAGTGGGATGGGGAGGAGAATCAGAAAAAAAAAGCCTTGGGAGTTGGGTAAGAACAGTTTAGTAATTGAAACAAAGTAAAATATTGTAGTAATAATAATAAATAATGATGATGAAAAGGAGACAGAAGAGAAATAAAGCCCAGGAAACACAAGTGATGCACAATAGAGCTGCTCACCACTCACTGACCGATGCCCAGCCCAGCCCCAAGCGGAAATCGGCCCCTCCTGGCCGACTCCCCCCAGTTTATAGACTGAGCATGATGCTCTGTGGTGTGGAATATCCCTTTGGCCAGTTCGGGTCAGCTGTCCTGGCCATGCTCCCTCCCAGCTATTTGTGCACCTTCTCACTGGCAGAGCATGGGAAACTGAAAAGTCCTTGGCTTAGGGCAAGCACTACAGAGCAACAGCCAAAGACATCAGCGTGTTATCAACATTATCCTCATACTGAACCCAAAACCCAGCACCACATAACTCTGTCCCAGCCAAAATCAGGACAACCAGCTAACTCTTATTTTCTTTCTAGCATTAAGGAAAATGGATTAGTGTCAGTAAGGACAGCAAGAGCCAAACCCTCCACTCTCACAGGGCTACAGCTGCAGTTATTCAACACTTTCAAGACTGTGTAAACAAAACAGTAAACCAAACATTCAAAACCCAAGAAATTGATCATCAACATTACATTTTATGCTTATAATATTTGAAAATGTTTATGCTATGTTCATTTACAATACTAACATTTCCCACATGTTGTTACCAGAGCATGTGTTGGAGCTGATAGGAGCAGGGACCTTGTATATGGATGTTGTCTCAGAAGGAGGGATGGAAAAAATCATCTACATTGAGGAAAGCTGACGTATGAAAGACACACAAAGAAGCCCCCAAATGGAAATACTTACCTGAACTCCAAATAGAGGGGATCCACAGCCATTTGGTGGTGATGGTTTATATCCATAGCGAGGAACTGGCTTTGATCCTGAAAAACATAATTTGTCATGCTAAATAGGTTTTTTTTGCACAGAATTTTAGTACTGTTAAAACTCACCACAGGCATTTCTTTGGCTTAAGACAGTATCAGTTATGTTTTTAACTTAAACATATATTCAAGCACCTGCATATCAATCCTTTCCAAATTACAACTTAGGGGTACTAAGCAATTTTTTTTAAAAAAAGGGGACATGACACATGATTGAGTGTCAGTGTTTGCTTCCCAAGTTTAAAATAAAAAAAAACCAAGCAAACCCAAACCAGAAGAGTCTGAGTTACTAAAATTCATGTGTCTGTTAAGTGTGCAATATATAGGAGTATATATATTAAAGAACAGAGCACTTTAGTGTACGTGCATTGATACTTTCATGCTTTATATGCAACCAACAGTAGTGCTCTGATTTTTTAATCTTAACTGGAATGAACCATTTTTATTTCTACAGCTGTAAGATTAACAATTTAAATTAGTAGCAACTGCTAAAGTCAGGTCTCCCTGAACATTCACTAGTGCAGCAAGCCAAGGAATTGTGCATCCCAAGTTAAGGAAGACTGTGAAGCTGATTTGAAAAATGACCCTCCAGCTCATTTCAGTATTGGAAACAAACTGAGTCCACAATTAAAAGTAATGGAGAAGAAAAAAAAAGCACATTTGAAAGGTGCTAGTACAGAGAGGAAATGTCACAGTGTCCTGGCCACTCCTGTGGAGCCGGCTGGGGTGCCACCACCAGACTCATTTCCTGACTTAACAAATAATCCAACACAACTGGGGGTGACGCAATTCCACCACAACAGGCTATGTATTCTCCTGTTCTGGGGTGCTCCTGGAGCGCCAGGGTAAAGCCTGGCAAGAAACACCCTTTCTGGATCATCACCAGGGATGGGGAGAGCAGACGAGGTTTCAACAGAATGCGTCAGGTTGGAAGGCACTACAGTGAGTCCTCTGGTCCAACCTCCCTGCCCAAACAGGGTTATCCTAACAGGTTAATATTATTATAATAATGAAAACAGTAATAATAATAATAATAATCATCATCATCATCATCTGTCAGGTCATGCCAACTTGAGCTGCCTCAATTAGATTGTAGGTAAATTAGGCAGCTAAAAGACAGGGAAGAAGCACAGATGTCCTCTGCTGGTAGCAGCAGGATTTACAAACAGCAGGATGCATTCCTTCCACTGGCAAACGCGGCTGCCATTAAAACCTATGATTCAAACATGACTCTAAAACAACATACTCCGCAGCTCAGGTTTATGCTTTTCTATTCCAAACCGAAATGCTCAGGAGTGCTCGTAAATAACCAGCTGGGAAGGAGCAATTCCTTCCACTCCAGGTTTTTTCTCTGTACCCGGCAGCTGCATATCTGACAGTAACAGACTTTCTCAAAGGCAAACGTCGCTATTTAAAAGTCACCTTAAGAGAACTGCTTACATGTATGTATGTCTACACACGTTATACATGTCTTTAAACATACATACACGTGTAAGAACCTGCGTGCTGAGGTTTATACATGTATTTATACACGCGTACGCCGACAAGAACTTGTTAGCGAGGTCTCCCGGCGGCTGCCCGCCCCCGCAGCCCCGGCCGCGGGACAAGGATCGCCAGCCCCGCTCACCGTCGCTGCACTTGTACTGGCAGAGCCCGTCCTCGCCGCCCAGCAGGTCGAGGGCCGCGTTGAGGTACACGTCGATCTTGTGCACGCCGTTGCGGATCGTCTTCAGCGTCATCCGCCAGTCCGGGCTCTGCGGCGCCTCCTGGCCCCGCGCCGGCCGCCAGGCGCAGGCCGCCGCCGCCACCAGCAGCACCAGCAGCGGCGACAGCCGGGCGCGGGCCATGCCGAGCCCGCTAGGCCGCCCTCTCCTCCGCCGCCCGGCCGGCCCTGCCCGCTACCGCTACCAC
>WBMZ01003137.1:0-237034 GCA_013400975.1 Atrichornis clamosus | reverse complement strand
CCAGGCTCAAACCATAACAGTACAGGCCACTTCATATCCTATGGGATGAAGGCAAGACCCTTTCCTGAAGTAGGACACAAGTCAGACAGAAACCTATTTCATCTGAATGTTTTTGTTAAATCAGGAAGAATAGGGTATTTGTTAATGTCTTCTATCTCTTTCAGAGACTCAAGTACAGTGTAACTACACAGCCATCCTGATAGCCTTTCTTAGTGTAAAGAGGGAACTTATTCTATAATGAAAGGGAAAACAGCTTAAGATTGCCCACCACAAGAAAACAGAATTTTAAGGTTAACCACTCACCCTATTAATTAAGGATTTCTCTTTCAAGCTAAGATGAGTGAGACTGTATGGTCTCATACAGTCATGAGACTGTATGGTCAGCCATACAAAATCACAATTGTAAGCACTTCCAGAGAACCTAAACCTGGTAGAAACTAAAGTTCCCAAATTATCTCCAGTTTAGTAAAATGTAGTAAAAATAAATTTCAAAACGTCTCCCACAAACCTCTAATGTGAAATCTATGTGAAAATAACTTACCCTTGAAACTGTGTTTTTTCTATAATTTGAAGAGAAAGAAAATGCATAATTTGCTAGACAGGAAAATTTTTGCAGCTCTAAGATTTGTGGGTGTCTGAAACTATTTGTCAACATGGGCAAATACTAAAAAAAATAATATGAACTGATAAATACATTTTTAAAAAAAGACAGAAATATAATTTATTCATTTCCTGATTTACCTGTCATTCAAGTTCTCTTAGTTTAAATATTGAGTTGATTTTTTTTTAACTTAGCACAGAAAAAACACTTTTTTGTATTTATCAGATGACAAAAATTTTATTTCATAGCTATACATATGTGATAAAGAGCTCCTGGTTAGAAATGCACGCACATGCAAAGGTAATCAGTGTCAACATGATGGGAAAGAAGAACAAGTAGTGGAGCTGTAGGTAGTTCTGACTCAAAAAGAAGCAAGATGAAAATATGGCTATGAACACTCTTGAGTGAACCTATGAGAAAGAGTTCACTCTACCATGACAAAAGAAATCACAGGGGAACATGATGCTTGCCAGCACAAAGAAATCTAGCAACAGGCAGGAGGTGAAAGTCAAGAACTGATGTGTACAAGGGGTCTAAAATAAATTTAATTCAGAAAGCAACAGAAAACTTCCCCCAAGAGGAGACCTTTGTTTCACGTTATCACAGAACAAGCAGAAACACAACTGAAGCGGTTATTGCTGTGTCTGCCAACTGGAGGCCAGTCACTGGAGCAGACTAAATCATTAAACAGGATCCTCCACCAATTGGCAGGCTCTGATGGACCAAATTCTAAAAAAACACCTTGTGATTGTGTGTTCAGCCAAGGCTGCAGCTCTGCAAGATCAACCAGCTGCACGGGATATTATGACAAAGATGACTTATTTATTAATTAGGTCGCAGTAGCAGATGTAAGCCTCCACACACACAAAAAACCATTTCTGCACGGGTCTCTAGAAGCACATAAGGACTCTGGGCAGGCCCTGAGGAGCACACAGGCTGTAAGTGGTCCATAGTCATCATCAGCATGGGCTAGTTCACAGGACAGGTACACAAGTAGAGACATGAAAACAGAGATGCAGGTTTGTAAAAACAGATCTGTTAAAGAATGGCAGTATGAGCAGCTGCCCTCAACTGTGCTAAATGTGTAGGAGTTTGCTTTTTCTGTGTGCTTCATTTTTCTTCCACATCTGCAGCTGCACATGGGATCGGGGCTGGACTCCTGCTACTCTTGGAGCACTGGCAGAGCCTATTATTCTTCCCGGCTAGCCAAAACTATCCAGCCCCTGCCCATGCCAGCAGCATGTACTTGCCTGAGCTCCTTACTGAAATGGCAACACACGAGGAATGCTCAAGGCTGCAATGTATATCCTTGAAGGTCCCAGTGTCAGGGCATGGAGTGGCTATGTCCTGGCATTTTCCTTCCAGCAGAGCAAGAACAGTGCTTGAACAGCATTCCTGCCTACCTGGGCTGCTGTGCTGAGGCACTCGTGCTGTACACGGTAGTCCTCCTTTCTGAATTTGGCAAGGTCTTGAGCACAGGTAAGTTAGTGATCAGTAAGGCGGTGTCCAGCTTTTAAAATACTTGATACTCTCTATCAGCTCTCTGAAAAGCAGGTTGAAATAAATGTGCAAGGCCTTAATTTACCTCTTAGTTTACTGAACATATTAAAAGAATAGCAGCATTCAGTGTGGCAAAAGACTGGGATAACTGGAAATACCCCTGTCACTTAAACATTTCTATTAGTGCTCCCCCAGCCAGTGACCATCCACCCAGGCAGCAGGAGGAAGGAACAGATTTTCCAGCTTCAAAATGACAGAATGTCAGCAGTAAATCACACTACTCCTCCTTTAAAAAAAAAAAAGGAAAAAAAGGAAAAAAAAAGAAGAAACAAAAGAGATTTTACAGTGCAGCTTGGGTACCATATTTTCTAGAAAGCTTTTGAAAATGTTTTATCACATCAGTGTTAGCAGTCAAGTCTCTTTACATGAGAATGTAACAACGGCTGTTCTGGGTTAGATGAAGGTTTTATCTAACCCAGGTATCTTGTCTTTAGCAGTGGCCAATAGCAAATGCCTGGGGAGGAATATAAGAGCAAGACATGCAGTGATGCTCCCTGGGTATGTGCTTCCAGCCACCTGAAACCCACTGCTCAGGGACATCCTGACCCAGAGGTGTTATCTCTATGTTTAGTAGCCTTTGATAGATTTTCTTCCATGAATTTGTCTAATAGCTTTCTGAACCCCTATCTGCTTCTGGCATTTTAGCACCAGGAAAGCTGTAAAGCAAAGGGGAAACCAGATGTGGAAACCATTTTGATAAATGGCTCTTCTTTTTAGCAGAGACAAGAACTTCAAGACTGAGTAACAAAGAGAGGCAGCTTCATGTTCAGAACAAGAGTTTTGGACTTAATAGTTTGTGAGCTGCCCCCGAATCCTTGGTCACTGCACAGGATTGCTGGGAACTGAAGTCTTCGGGAGCGAATCAACAAACATATAACCACTGTTGTAACTGAGTCACAAGCAACATTAACAGCAAGAAAAACAAAACCACAGGAGGCCAAACTGATTCATTTTGAAAGTAGACAGATTTAGTGAGAAAAAGGGTTTTCCCTGAAATTTCCTAGGAAACAGAGTGCATTTAAGGTAAATGTATATTTGTATGGGCATGAAGTTCAATCCTAAGATTATTATGTCTGATAATTGAATATCTGGGTTCTTAATATTCAACAGCTGTGTCACAAACCATTTTCTCACATTCTGAAATGAATGTTTTTAAACAATGTATTCATTAGGGCAAAACTTGTCTTCTACAAAGGGACTACATCAAGCCAAATTCATTCTTCAATTGGGCATTCAAAGAAGAGAATTAGGAAACATTTAAATACAGTTAAATGCTTCTGCACAGTTTCTCTGGCATGCACAGGAAGGATCAGATGAATCCCCTGATCCACAGTGCATGTTCTAACATTACCATCAGTGCTCTATCTCAGCTATAATATACCTGTAGGTCTCTGTCATCTATAAATAGCTTTTCCTTTAAATGGAGTGCGGGACATCTAAATGTTTTCTAAACAGTACAGGGCTACAGACAGTTCTAAATGGCCTTGAAAGGACTAAAACAGAATTATAATTCCCTTTTTACTCATAAATCAAATAACAGAAAAAATCAAGAACATTCCATACGACACTAAGAATACAAATCTTGTAATGTTGAGCAGCTGCATATAAAGTCACTAGACATTTGTTTGCTTTGGAAAAGATAGGGTTAGAATTAGACCAGGAGCACCAGCAAGCATATTTCTAAAATGAGAGTCATGCAAAGAGAGAAATAGGCCAGCAAGCCAAGGGGAACACAGGAAACCCGAATATCCCCATATCATATTCAAAAAATAAATAATTCAGTTGAGTTCCACCATGTCATTTTCTCAGTGGATTTAGTGATCTCCCGTGCAATAATGTGCCACAGTACATTTTGATCTGCATCAAAATTAACAGTCAGCCACTTTATGAAATATTATCTTTGTTAGCTTTACCACTAACAAAAATACACTTTCAATTCTTCACATCCACATAGCACGTCTATTAAAGCAATCTGGGAAATTAGTTTGAGATAAACTGTACAGCAATTTTATTCATAGCCTCCCTGTATCTCACACTGTTAATCTGCATCACAGCTCACTAAATAGTGCCTAATGTTTATTGCATTTAACTGAATGTATACGATTCTGAGGGTACGCCAGGGACCGATTATCATAATTATACATGTTTCTATGGAAACCCACAAGTCTATCAGTTTTGATTCATTATATTGTTATACCTTCTAGCACTTTCTAATTATTAGGTGCCCATAAAAAAGTCTCAGTCTTGCTGTTACTATAGAAATGAGCTATAGACAGGCCTCAATTGTTAACCCTTACAGAGCAGGAATGAAAAGAAGGAAGAAACACATCACTGGATAGAGGGTAGTAGTTTTAATAGGATAAAATCTAAACTATTTTAATCTGTAATCTTAACTTTCTGTAATGGCTTCACTGAACTTTCTCATTTGTTTGAAAAAAAAAGTCCATCTAGGAAAACAAAGGAAAAAACATGGCTGTTTGCCACACAAACAGCCTGGATACATCCTGGATATGGGATGCTGTAGTTGTGCTCTGCAAATGCCCCTCAGTGAAAATACAAGATCCCCAGGAAAGACACAAGTGTCATTAACAGATTATGTAAAATTCTGTAATGTTTGGTCATTAGAAATCTATACAAAGTCTGTTGAAGTAAACTGGAACATTTGCACTCCTCTCAGTGGCCTTCAACCTAAAACTAGCCTGAGGTGCCACTGGGTGATTGAGTGGAGGCTTGGTTTCAATGCTGGAATTACAACTGTGTTCAGTGGGAAATCACAGGAAGCCAAGATTTCCTCAGGTCACATCCATAAAGCAAGAATAATCCAGGAGAAAATGAGTTATCATGAAAGCTGCGAAAACATGTTACTTTGATATGGTTATTTTAGTCTAAGTTAACGCTATTGCTTACTTTGACAAACAATATACTCATTCCTCCTCTTCCTGTATCTTCTCTCATAGCCCCATGAAACCTGAAAGGGACTGAGTGGTTTCACTGTTTCCCCAACCCTCCTTTTATTACAGTGTTCAATTAGAAGTGCCTTTTAGTTCAGATCAGCAAAGCTCTCCCAAAGTGACAGCTCGCCCTTCACACTGCACACCTATTTGTTTTGGAAATCAACACACCATTCAATAACCTGAGATTGCTATGCTAATAACATTCAAAAATACGTCAACACCAATTGAAACAAGTAAACTAGGATTAATTCATAAAGTCAATAACAAAAGAGAAGGGGAAACATTTATACTTTTGCTTCTTTTGCTGAAATTTTACCTTGCAAGTTTCTGTCTTCTCAGAGAAATGGCCACAACACAGTTCACCCACTCAAATGAGATTTCACCTATCATTTCAGTGTTCCTACCTGGAGCTGGTGTTATGGGGTACAGTCAAAAAAAAAAAAAATTAAAAAAAAGAAAAAGGAGAGAAAGCAGAGAAACAATATCCCTGTATGTTCATGTCATTGTGTAATGATCATAGCACAGCACTTTTCAGATCAAAGTTATATACTTTTTTCTTCTGGGTTAAGGGAAAAAGCTGAGAATTTAAAATATATTCCCATATTTTAAAAGACCCACATTGTGTAATTAGCCGTAATCTACATATTCAGTTCTAAATCAGACTTTCACAACTTCCAGTCAATTAGAGCTAAATCACATTACATACAACAATGAATGAGATGTATATTTGCATTTATATGTAAGAACTAGCACCAAAGAAAGTGAAGAGAGTGTCATTCTATATAAAGGTCTCAGATTTATACTGTATTTTCAAGGATCCTTCTGTTCAACTCTTATTTTATTATTGCCATGGAGAAACTAGATTTAGCGCAAAACAAGTTAAGCAGCTAAAGAGAAAATTTAATCAGAAAATTTTGAAAATCCACTAATTGGTATATTAATATGTAATTTATAACGTTTATATGTTCGGCTAGATTAAAATAAAAATCAGATAGAAGAGAATATGAATATTTACACAATTTAGCATTTCCAGATAATATGACAATGCACAGGGCCAGATCCTCAGCTAAATTCAGTGGAGCTTCCCCAATTTACACAACCTTGCATAATATCTACCTTTTCAATGCAGTTGCTCATGGCTATGCGGTATAATTGTCACACACTCCAGGTTACAGCAGCATGAACCTGTGTCCAGTGGTGTCCAGCAGTGTGCTGATGTGGCAACTGAATGTGGCTGACAGTTTGGCCACTCACACCCCCCTAGCAGTCCCATATTTGTAATCGGACTTGCTCATTCCTTTCCCATCTGCTTTAAGGTGAATACCAGTCCTTCAGAGAAATATAGAGAATATAAGGATCACTTCCACCTTGCAGGTGAAATTGGACCTCCCATGGTGTTCTCAGCGACATTGCCTTTGTGACAATGGGGCACCACGTTATTGCTCTAGACACACAGTCAACTCTCAGTGGCCTTTATTTCCTTATGCTGGAAATGAGTCCAATAAAATTAACTCAAATAAAGGAATTAATCAATCAATCAATTAATGAATGATCTAATTAATTAATAGCTATTTGGTAATTAATTATTCAAGAAAATGTCATTCAGCATTTATCATACACAGAGGCTAGTGCTATAGGATTATATTTGCTGCCTGATGTATACTTTTTTTAACATCATTCTAAATATTATTTCATAAGCCACTGAAAAAAGCCTGTACCTAGTTATTTCTGTTCCATCTAAATATCAGATTCTTCTAAGAAACATAAAAGTTGTCCTCACATTTACATGAATGAAGAATACTTAATAGCCAGTACATTTGTGGAACCAAAGAGACAACTTATGTCATTGCTGTTGAAGACAACACTTTTGTGCCATCACAAAATAAAAGAAAATGTCTAGAATCTATGTAACAACTTGTGTTTTATGACATTTTCTTGATTGCAAAATATTTCCTACAAAATTAAAAACAAATACCACAAAGTCAGGTACAAACACCTACAAGAACAGAATAAGGGGAAAAATTAAGGGTACAAACAAATTGGATATATTAGTCATAAATGTTAGATTACCAAAACCACTGGGAATTATATAGAACCTCTTGACAGAATACTTACTCTTTTTCAGAGGTGTTGAGTTTACAGACACAAAGTTTAAAGTTGTTTTTAGAAGTTAGCTGAGGCTAGCTAAAGCTACTTATCTGAAATTGCTTTAGCAAAGATTTTTGCTTATGAATATGTATGCTATTTTCTACAAAGTACTTTACCAACTGCAGGAATATTAGTATGAGCATACTCCCATCACTTCAAGCCTTTAGCTTCAGTAGCTGGTTGAATTGGTTTTGTACCACAAACTTCTCCGGGCAGGAACCTTGTCTTGCTGCGATGTCATGTCATAAAAACCATGACATGGTTTTTCCCTCCTCCCTTTCCCTCTCCTCCCTTATCAGCTGCATTGACCAGAACTCTGAAGATGATACAGGCCTGTGGGGTTTGTTTGTTTGTTTTGTTCATTCTTTTTATTTTTTTTTTTTGTCTGGGTTTTTATTCAAAAATTGATTTAGAGAAACTAGTGTTCAAAGTTCAAATAATTATTTTTTCCTTAGCTATATGGATTCAGTTCAGCTGTTATTTTACAGCATTCATTACTTGAAAAGACTTCATAATCAAAGGAGGGAAAAGTTCAGCTAAGAGTGATTTCCTCTCCCACGGAATAACATTTGGATATAAAATTAATGTTCAAATTTCACCTTCTCTAAATCTTCTGATATGTCTGATCAAGTCATTAGTCATTTTTACTTTTCTATGGGCAGCTGTTGTCTTGACCCGGAGTCTCAGAATATAAAAGTTTTCCTACTATTAATCTCCTACAGCTTGGCTGAATACCTAACTTCAGCTTCAATGTCTTTGTCAACAAATTCCTTCATTCTTGCAGGTTTTGGATAACTCTGAGTTCATCTTCAAATTTATATTATGACAATACAAAGCAAAAGAAATTCAATCATTAACTACATGGACTGTAAGTGGGATTTTTAAACCCATGAACACTTAGATTTTCCTAAACATATCAATTACAGAAATACCAGTATTTATATAAGTTTAGATTTATAGTTTTCATAGAAAGCATGTGATTTTCTACTTGGAATTACCCAGGGCATTTGTTCTGGTGAAGTACAGCACTTGCACGAACACTGGTATTTGGATAAAAGTGTGAAAATCAATAAATTGCTGAAGTTTGGTAACTTCAAGATTCAAGGAAAAGGGAACAAAATTAAATTCCAAGTTTTCACTGTTATTACGGTAACTAAATAAAGACAGTCAATTTATGCATGAATCTTGCATCTTGCTGTAATTGGCAATTGACTCAAGCTGCAATGGCAAGGACCGTAGTTCATTTTGTGGAGGATTTGCTTGTGTACATGGAACCTCTGTGCTGGGTGATATTTGTATGAGGCTAAAATCATCCTCTTCTTTTGTGCAGTACATTGAAAAGAGATGTATACCTCTGAACCATGTCTCCTGCTTCCAGTATGAGCAGGAAGCCACAGTCTGGGGACAGCCAAAGGGAAAGGATTGTTCCGGAAGCTTAAAGGTCTCTCCTGTCTATATGTATGTGGGAGGATGAGGGAATCTGCTTCAGTGTGCTTACACTCATGTGATAAGTGAAATTTTCAGTTTTAGAGCTGTTGGATGTTATTGACCCATTGACAACTGCCCAGCATAAAAAGGGAGAGACATATATGTTGTCTAACTATTGCACTCCAGATTGGATTTCACCTCTGAGCCCTTAAAACTAAAAGCATATTAGAAGTAGAAGAGAGTGTGAATAGTGATTTGTACAGTTGATAAGATTTATGATAATTCTCACCCCAACTTCATCAAAAAGAGACCTAAACATCCAACAGAGATTCCAAACCCGCCCTTGAAGAAGAGACAACTACTGTACACCTAAGATTAAGGTACAGGCACTTGAGAGGAAGAAGAATAGTGCTCACCAAAAATAGTGTCTCTTCTGTTAAGGGGAAGATAGAAATTATTGCACTGTTTTGCAAGCAGATCAAAGACAGGAACTGCTTTTCTGTAGGAGAAACCTTTGGTAGCTCTAAACTATGCCCATAGGTTCATGTTGCCTTTCCAACACACATTGCCTTCTTCTGCAGTGGTCACCTGCAGCTGCCCTACTGTCCCTCTTCTTGCTCCCTTATGCCTTTACCACACACACATTTCCTTGTATAAGTCTGTTTTTCGCTGAGCTCTTGGCACTCTTTGAGGGCCCAAGGCTAACTGCTCCTTTCTAAGCCCTCTATTGTCTGCCACATACCAAACTCGTTCTCCTACAAGACCTACTGATCTCTTTCTGCCTTTGTTTCTAGCTCTAAGTCTACTTATCTCATTCTTCCTAGTCTCTCTCCCTCTCTCTCGCTCCCCCCCGCCTCCCTCCCTCCCTCTCTCCTTCTCTCTCTCACGGCTTTCTTTCAGGCTGTTCTTTGCTTTAGGCCTCATTCTTGCACAGTGTGGTCTCTCTGCCTAATCAGCCGTGCGGCTCATTACATTCAGGAGCCCTTTGCTATCTGTTTGGGTTTTATAAAGTCTCCTGTCACCATGGTATCTTACTGTATTCTCACAACTGTGTCCACTTGCTATTTTTTGTATATTCATACATACATGCATATTATAATATTTGGTATAAACAAGTAAGATGGTTTTGCTTGGGATATTTGCTCTTCTAGACCCTTCTCAGTTTCTTGTCTTTGTACAGATAAAACTGTGCCATTCACGGATGCATTTTGAATCTTCATTAATGTCAGTTCTTCATTTCTATTCTCCTTGTCATCAACATTCATCTGTCCTCAGCCAGGAGTTAAGAGAGCGTTTTAGAATGAAAGAATTGTAAAACTATTAATTATAGCAGCAGGCAGAATGGCAGCATAATTAATAAAGGGGCTCAAGTAAAATATTTAAAATAATTTTTGTTGGAAAATTTGTTCTTTGTTGTTTTGACAAAACACTCAACAGGAGTGCCACTTTACTCAGATTGTTATTGCTTCTTACATGGATTTATTTCTTCTGTACCCATCCCCTTGCCCTCCTCCATTTGATTCCTTCCTGTTTGCTCTGCAACCATGGCAACTCTTCACCCCTACTGAAGGCTGGACATTTGACCAGAGTCATTAGGTCTGCTCCACTGAATCAGCAGTCATAGAGAGTGGGAAGCTCACATCTGGATGGCCTTCCCTTCTATGTGCATGCACATCAGCTTTAACAAATTCTGCTATCCCAGGAAGACCAAAAGGGAAAAATCTTTCTCTCTTTCCCTTGCTTTCCTTCTCTTACTCCCTATCCAGGAACCAGAGTATCCGGCTTGTGAAAATTCTTTAGGCTGCTTCAAAATTTAGTTGTGTAGCAAGCGCAGGTCAAAAGAGAATTGCTTCTTTGGCTTATGTCATTTCTAAGGGGAGAGAAAAGACAATCATTAGCTTGAAAAGGGTCTTGTTTCTGAAAGCATCAATACAACTTTTCACTGACGGATCTTTAAATAATTTCTATTCAATTAACTAAGTCTCACAACACTGCCCCAGAGCTGATGTTATTGTACAGATGAAGAAACTAAAGGAGATTAAGTGACTTATACATTGTTATGTAAATCTGTTACACAGCCAGTGACAGAACCCAACAATTTTCTTTAAAGTCATGTGACATTGTATTTACATTTGCAAATTTAGCATTCTTCTCCAGGAGTCCATTCATAAAGTTCAGTTTAAGATTTTACGGCTCTTCTTTCAGTATTTGCCTCCCTATTCAACATGACACTTAAGCACATATTTGTCTTCAAGCATGGAAGTTGGCCTGGTTAAGAGATTTTTGTTCTGGTTATTCCACTAAAACATTTAGTTTGAAGAAAATTATCTACTTAAAAAAAAAAAAAAGCTTTTTAAAAATTTCCCATGGAACATTGATTTTAATAGATTAATATTCTCAAAATAAAAAGCAAACAAATCTTTCAGAACTTATAAGCACATATTTGTCTTCAAGCATGGAAGTTGGCCTGGTTAAGAGATTTTTGTTCTGGTTATTCCACTAAAACATTTAGTTTGAAGAAAATTATCTACTTAAAAAAAAAAAAAAAGCTTTTTAAAAATTTCCCATGGAACATTGATTTTAATAGATTAATATTCTCAAAATAAAAAGCAAACAAATCTTTCAGAACTTATAAGCACAAAATTGTCTATCTATTTACCTCTATTTTTATTACTTTGGCCTTATGAAGCAATGAAGAGTGAAGAGCTTCATTCTGTGCTGGTAGCCAAAGGTCAGAAGACATTGTATGGCCCTACTGTGTATGAGGTAAAAAAAGAAATCGCTTTCAATATGCCAAATGCTAAGTCAGTAACAACTGAGGGGATTGAACATTTTTCAGGAAAAATGTTCAGAACCAAACAGAATTAGAAATAAACTGGAATATGATGCTGTCCTTGTCTGACACATTGTACTATTTGAAGTTTATCACCTAAGGTGCTCTGATTTTCATGTTTAGCAAATTCTTGGATGTACAGTAATGCAGCATGATACTTCTATGCATCCTTCTAAATATTTATTAAAAGTGAATGCTCTTATTCAGCTGATTAATTATTGACTATGTTTTCTGCTTTCTTTATTTTGCCACTATATCCACTCATACAGTGTTTGCTTTTTTCACTGTATCATGACACTGGTGACTCATACTCCGTTAGTGACCCATTACATCTCCCAGCTTTTTTTCTACACATCTGAAACCTACTCTATTGTTTCTTATCTCATATTCAGTTCTTCATGTCTAAGAGCAGATTTATATATTTCTGCTTACTGAGTTGTGTTCATTTTTTTTCCAGATGATTTCTTCAGATCAATATAAGTTCTAATCCCATCCTCTGGTATGTTGCAACCTCTCCAACAGTAGTGTTCCCTGTAAATTTAATAAGCAAAGTGTTATTTTATGCATCTTCCAGATTTATAGAGAAGATGTGGAGTCGTACCAAACTGGTAAGCACTCAATATACCTTTTTGATCAGTTTTGCACATATCTGGCATCAAAGAGTTTTGTCAAGCTTCCTTATGAGATGCTTGTGTGAGACAGCATTTAAGTCAAGAACAGTAATATCTACTGTTTCTCTTATATCCAGTACACTGTCCAGTACTGTATCACAGGTCAAATGCTGTGGCACAGTTTGTCTTTGAACCATGCTGTCTGCATACCTTTTTATGTTCTTCGAGGTGCCTATAAATAATTTTTTTCATTATCTGAGACCGTCTCTCACAGAAGTCAAGCTGGTTAGGTACAGTTTCTTGGCTCTGTCTTTACGTTGTTATCATAGTCTTTACGTTTGTCCTTCTCTATTCTTCTGAAATATCACCTCTGAAAGTACGCCAAAGTTGTTTTAGCTCCATCTCATAGCAGGAATTTCATTAGGCCCTGGCATTTGAAAATGTCTGTGTTATATTTGTACTTTTCTAAACTGTTGCCTTAACCTGAGATCTCACAACTTCCTTTACTGTCAGTAGTATAAACTTCCTGACTGTTCATAGAATTTATAGTGCAGGCATAAGAAGATATGAATGAAGTGTACTAGTTTCAGTTTTTCAATCTCTATCATGTAATGGTCTTAATTTTCCTTGTCTTGCTCTTACTATAACTGTTTTCTTTTCACCTTTCATGCACCTTGTGAAAAGTTTCTTGGTTTGTCCCTCAGAACTTCTGAATTTGTCCCAATAGCTTCTGCTATTCTTTCATATTCATCTGTAGTCATTTGAACTACTTCATACTTTCTAGGTTCTTTATTTTGGATTTTTAGGTCACGATAGAGCTGATGATTTTACCGGATCCATCTTTTAGGGTAGATCCCACTCTTCCTCTGTATTGGAGTAATTAATGTTAATTTCTTTATAGGAATTCATTTCCTTGCAGAATTTATTTACTTTGTTTCTCTGTAAGACTTGTCTTTCTCTGAAACTATTAAGGGCTCCCTGCTTGAAATGCATTGCTATTTTCTTACAGGGCCCTCTGCTTTCCTTAAAGATCTTGAACTCTTTCATTGCACTGCCACTGTCACATTGCTTTCAGTCTCCACATTTGCAGCTAGTCCTCTGTGAATCATCGGAGTCAAATCTAGAAGAACCATTACTCCAGATACCCTTTTTTACCATAACTTGCATACAAAACTATATGTAAAAGACACTTCGGAATTGCTGAACCACCAGGGGAACTGCTTGGCTTTTAAGAATTGTTATACATTTGAAGATCACAAGTTAAGACTGCCAGCTTCTCCTAAGGAAAGTCCAAGCTGCTACCATTGGTTTCTCAAGAATCCCACCACCACCTGAATTGTTGAGTTAATAAAGTTTTGAGCATCTGCACTTGATGATGTAAATCATAATGAAGATGAAATCCATATTGGCATGCCTATGGTCTATCATGGTCCCACTGAAAAGCTGCAAGAAATGAAGATCCTATCAGGCTAGATACAAATTAATGGGTTTTGTTCTGATAATATAGTAAATTTGATACTGGGTTTTGTACACTATTTGAGTAAAATAAAACAACCAATTGGTACTCCAGAGGCTAGTTGTGGTATGCTTGGCGTTTACTTTACTTGGTGGCTAACATTTCTATGTGTAGAGGCAGAGAGCAAAGCAAGGCCTGGATATTTAAAAAGTAAACACCAGCTGGCTAATAAAGACCTGTGCCCCAGCCTCCAGCTTGGTATTGCTAAGATACCCTTAAATTCATCTTTGTTGAGACTTTAAGTAAAGTTGATAATTTCATGGTGCCACATATCTGCATATTTACCTTAGAACCTTTTCTTAAGTACTTTGTATAACAACTTCATTTCTCACAAACAATGGCATCTGTACAGCCACATTCTCATTGCTTATTCCTTTACCATTAGGGACCCAAAGTACCACTTACTGAAAGAAATAGCATTTTTCTGGGTTTTCCATGACACATTGAAGATAGAAGATTTTACTTGTATCTGTGTATGCTGTATATGTCATCTAGAAGACAAAAATAATTGAACACTGCAGTAATTCTCAAACTTTTTGTCGTAGTAGAGCAGACTTTCAGGGTTATCGTGGCTTCTAGTGAATGCTAGTACATTATTAGCTTTATTTTTCAGAATTGAAAAGGCTATTAAAATACTATGGTCCTGTAAGCCACTTTCTTATTCTTCCCAGCCTCACCAATAGCCTGTTCGGACTTCAGTTTGGGAACCACAGCTTAGAGGGAAAGAAGAGATTTTCCAGCTAAAAAAAAAAAATCTATCTTCTGACTGATCTACAGGTGTCTTGGAAAATCTCCTCTTAAACTAGCTAATTCTATAGCTGCCTTTCAGTAGGGGGAATGATTAACTCTGTGAAGAAGATCTTACTAATGCCACTATGAATAGTGATAGTACAGAAAGAATGGGATATCAGTGCAGGAAAATTAAAGAAAATACTGATTCTGCATTGCATGGAAAGGCAGGCTACTATTCCAAGTTAAACTATAATTTATATTCCTCTCCAGAATACCTAACTCTTTTCCAGGGTCTGATTTCTCCTCTCTGTTAATTCTTGATAATTTTATACCTCTTTGACAAGAAGTAGAATAGATATCAAACTCCTATGTATTATGCATCTCAGCATTTTTATATTCAAAGTCAGATATTGTGTTCTGATTTTCCACTTTTGCTGTATAATTGGGCCATCAGGTTCTCCATTAAAATGCTTAACAGAACATTACAATTAAACTCTAAATCTATTACCTTTTGCCTGAGCATGTTTATAATGTTCTTCTTTAGTATCTTGGATGAAAACATTTCTTTAAATAAAAGATTAATTAAAAGAATAAGATACAATTTCTATAGTAATTCACTAAAATCATTTTTAAAAGCCATGACCACCACAAAATTAATTAAATTCGTCCTGCTACATTTTGAGAAATATACACTAATCCAAAATGGCTATATTTGTACCACACTTTAAAATTGGTACCCATATATTATTCTCAGAGTATTCAAGTTTCTTAATCTAGTTTGGAGTGGACTGATCATTACAATTAATCAGCAGTTTGCTATTTTAAATTTAAAACTGGTTATAATGCTCTTCTTGTTGGGTTTGCATTATGACCAGCAGATATTTTTGTTACCTTACAGGGACAAAATGTTTGCTGCTGTTAGAAATGTAGGCTATTAAAGACTATTATTCTTAGAAAGAGGAAATGCTTAATTAAACAGCTTTGAAACTCACTGACAGAGTCTGTACTTTCCCACAAGAGGAATGTGTGGACACCTCGGTGGGAGTCTGCCCTGGCAGTGCTCTGCAGCTCTCTGCAGAAAGGTGCTGACACAGACAGAAGCAGATGACCAGGTACACAATTATTTCAGCCCCTGTAAGGACATCATTAAAATAGAACTGATTTGGAGACTGTGAAACAACTTGTTGAGAAACAACCTTCCATCAGTGTGAGTTCTCATCTAAAAAGAGAGAGGCTTTACCACATGACAAATTTAAACAACAGTGGGTTGCACACACACCCCAAAAACCTTCAAGACAAAGCCAAAAAACATCCAGGTCAGAAAAGGCATGTAACCATTCTGTCATTCTATGATGGCTTTGGAAAAGCATGCATGTCACATTATCCTTTCTACAACTTACAGCTGCTGTATACTTACCTATATAAATATTGCATAAGTAGAGATGTATGTACATACAAACATTTATATACACATGTGTGTGTACTGTAGGCATCTGTGTCCAGGCACATGTGCACAAGTACGTGTGAGAGAGAGGACAGTTGTAACAGGAAAACACAGAAAGACTCTTCCATTTGAGTGGCTTATTCTCAGTAGAATAACCATACAAATAAATGAAAGGTCCATAGTTTTAGCAAGATAAAAAAATTGATTTTCAAATTTGTGGTAAAGAGCTGGGGCAATATTTTACAATCAGACTAAAAGACCGACACTTCATTGGCCCCAGAAGATTCTAAGGAAAGGTGGACATTCATAGGCATTGCCTCAAAACATGGATATTGAAACATTCCAGATAAAGCTAGAAGTACCAAGCAGGACCTTCTTTGCCTGAAGGCTTTTCATATCAGGTATGCAGTTATTGTTTTGTATTATATGCTATTGAAATTATACGAAAACCCTTTGCTGAAAAACAAACCACTGTTTTTATGCTTAACACCAGAATTACAAAAAGTGATGTAATGAATCATTCATTTTATTTTACTTAATGTAATCATTTTTTCCCTATGTTAAGCACCTGTGAATAGTGTCCTTTACAGCTACAGTTATGAAGAACTTAATAGTAAGGGAACAAACACCTGATATCAACTGACAGTGAGTTAGGCTCATTGTCACTTAGAAAACAATACTTTGGCAATTTAATCCTTGATGCTCTTGGCATCCCAGTTTCAAAGAGCATCTATGATGTACACAAAATGGATTGACCTTGAAAACAGGAAATAAAGATGGGTGAATTTTAGGCAGTGGCATTGAATCCCTCTTGCTGTTGCAAGCCCAGCTGTAATTGGGAAACAGTTCTAGCTGTTATAAGCATTCAGTCAGAGAATTCTGATAAGCTTTTTTAATTTGCTCAGATCAAACCTTTAAAAAAAACTACAAACCTCAGGACAATGATCTTGTGAAAATGCGTGTGTGCATTTCACAGTGCAGTGTTCTTGCCAACTTACATGCTAATTTACTTTTTCGTTAACATGTGAACAAAGAAGATAAAATTTGTCAAACCACAGAGCTTGTTGAAGGAGACTGACTTTAATGACTCAAAGTCATCAGAACCAATGTATAGAGAGCAGTTCTAGTCAGAATCAGAGCCACAGTCATAAAAAGACTTCTACTGAACCTCACAAAGAAGCTTAGGCTGTGCAGCAAAAATAGAGCTCATCGCACCTAAAATGTGACCCTCTGACAATATCTACTACCTGATGCTAAATCAAAACATAGACTTAATTTATGCTGTTAATGGATAACTTCATTTTTCAGCAGCATAATTCCATCACATAAACAAATGAAGTATATATTTTTAAACATAATTAAAGAGGCTCTAATATATATAAATGGCAATAGAATCTTGAGTCTTTTCAAAGCCTAATTGCTCTCAATGGATGACGTGTCCAAGCACAAAAATCAAAATAGCAGCAGTAGAAAATAGAGGTGTCA
Organism: Atrichornis clamosus; assembly: GCA_013400975.1. Lineage (NCBI taxonomy): Eukaryota > Metazoa > Chordata > Aves > Passeriformes > Menuridae > Atrichornis > Atrichornis clamosus. Next base: position 219,722 of record WBMZ01003137.1, on the reverse strand, counting down.
CAGCAAAAAGTAGTGCTTCCATGAAATTCCTATGATATCCGTGACAAAATCATATCTTAACTTTGTCTTACTCCCCTCCACAATTCACTACTTTACTGTAATTCTCAGGAGGAGCAGGTTGACAACTCATTCCTGTATTCAGTGTTTGCAACAGTGCACTGCAGTGTCCACTCCACAAAACTACAATAACATTTTCAAATCAAACTGTCCTCAGGCAGTAGCATTAACTACACATTTTGTTTGCTGGCTTTTATCTGAAATTCCCACTCTCTCCTGCTCTGCAGCAGTCTGGGGAAACACCAGTTCAGCCATCATCATTATTATGTACTTTTATTTATTAATCACATTCATGATGTGTTTGAGCTACATTCCAATCAAAATTGTGAACTGGTCCAGAAGATGCAGCAGTCATGTCATTTTGTATCAGCAGCTTCTCTTTTATTCCAATACTACTCTGACCTTCAGCAATAGTGTCATGTGCTTCTATAATGGTTCTCATTGCCTCCTTTCTCAAGCACCACAGCTCCCTAGAGACTATCTGCATGGAAAGATAACTTTAGAAGCCTCTAGGGGTCTGCTTTCTGTTTGCTCCCATACTGGCTAAAAACCAGTAAAAATCCCATTTGTTCAAATCCATATTTTTGGTGGGTTTTTTGTTTTGGTTTGGTTTTTTTTGTTAGTTTAAGAGCACAGAGCAACACAGCCTCTGCTTTAAGTTTCTCAGCAAAGCTACCGCCTAATTACTGCCTGCTGAGTAGCGCAGTTAAACACACTCAGAAAGCCTTAAAGATACAATATCCTTTTTCATGAACTGTCTGCTTGTCAATTTGAAGTCACCCTCCTGCTTTAAATCAACCAACCACAGAGCTGTTGTGAACAGCAACTGATTTTCCATGCAGTGCTGCAAAACAAAATCACACCGTATCCTATTTTTAATGGCCACAGTTTTTCAACTGCATAACAAGAGGTAGCTGGCACTGCTGAGCTGAACCATATCAAAAATGGGTTCAAGTAGAAATAGCACAGAATCCTTGAAGAATGCTAGTACAGACCCAATTACGCATGCATTGTGATGCTCAAAGCCAATTACAGGCAAATAACAGTGAAGCATTGATTCCACCTTCATAGCTGCATTGTAGACATTGGGGTTTTTTTATTTTTTGTTTCTACAGGATACAATGAAATAATTTTTAAGGCTCAAATCTCAAATATTATTTTATTAGTCCACTATATTTGTGCATAAAGGCTTTTAGAAACACAAATAGCAAAAGAACACCAGCCTTTGTCAAGTTCACATCAATGTGTGCAAGGTGCATTAACTTCATATTTCTGTAGGCATTTTTCTATCTGAACTTCAGACATATAGGTATTAGAAACACATGCAGGGACAGGGGACACAGTTACATATCACATACCCTTTTAAAGACTTGGCAGAGTGGGCATTTTCTAACACGCTTGGTGCATTGGATAGTTACTGACGGTTGCTAATTCTGACCTCTTCTCATCCATGCAGTTAAGGTATAAACCTCATGTTAACTGGAAATTTTTTATTAACTTGATAGCAATTTTAAATACAGTGGGTGGAGAAAGTACAAAGTGTACTTATATTGACAAACAAAATGCAAAATTACATTTCCACTACAATTTCCACACTTAAGTCAATAACCTCAGTATTGCTATGATTTTCAGGTGTACTCTGTCAGAAGGGTATTTACTCCATCCTAGTGATGTTGTGTACTAATAACATGTCAGAATCATAAAAATATATTTAAACCTTTTAGCATTTGTAATCTTAATTTAAATGATCTGACTTAGAAACCTTTTTTGTCTGTGTGAAATATAAATTTCTTACCATTTACTCTCACAACATTACCACGACGCAGAGTAAAGAGTCTGCCCCATATTATTGGCAACATTTAGAACATTATCCCCACATCTGTAGTAGTGACTGGGGCAGAGATTGGAGGAAATCAAAAGGGAAAATGTGGAACAGACACTCCACCATCAGACTGAATGGAATAAAATCTGCACCAGTGTTTCCAACATGAGCTACTGGAAGTTCTCTCTTGTACTTTATGCTACTTGTTCATTTCTTCACAAAATCTGATTTTCTTCTAAGAATGACCATGTCATTTAATTTCTTAAATTAGAGGTTTAGCGATAAAGATAGTATATACTTTCCTCTTTAAAACACTGATATTTTTATTCTCATATATTACAATCTCAAATTGATTTTTTTTTCTCAATCTCAATCAATATCAAGGAAAAATATCTCAAAATACTCAGCTTTGCCTCCATATTAATATAATCTTTTTGCTGGGTACTCCATTTGTTCAAAACTTATGAAATATTTCATATAACAATAAATGCAAAGATTCACATATCAATGTAAACTCCCTCCCTATTTCCAATAGTTTATATTAGCAACAATGCATTGGTTACAGTTAAACTAGCATTAACACCCAATCCACTGATATAAGTTATAAAATTCTGTGAAATTAGGAGGAAGGGTTTCACAAAAAAGCACACAGTTTTGGAGTAAATTAAAATATATACATTAACTGATTATCAAAACTGAACTTTAGAGTGACAAATATGCAAAGCATCATTTAGTTGCTCTTGACTGAAATATTCCTGAATGACTAGTAAACATACCTAAAAAGTAAAAACTATGGATATTATTGCCATATCATCAGGTGGAAAAGTTATTATCAATATGCAAGTCCAGAACTAATATTAAAACACAGATACAGAAGAAAGTATTGTTTTAGAGGAAAAGCTTAGAAAACTAATTAGATTCCTTACACACGGAAATGCACTTACAATAGCATTCTAATAAAGAGCAGCAGTAAAGATAATTGTATAAAGGACTTGTAATAATCTGATTTTGTGGTTCCAAAACAAAATAACTTTGATTGAAATATCCATTACTTTTAGAATGCATATCAAAGGACTGAAGTGTAATATTAATATTAAAAGTACACATCCTTCTAAGAAATAATATCTTCCGTATTTATTTAAATTCTTCTTCCCCAAATTTCTAACTTTGCTGAGGCTATAAAGGATGAGAGAAAACAAACAAGCGACCATCACATATAAGTTTCCCAAAATTTTCCTAGGGTGATTTTGGACATTCACAGGTCTAAAATAAAGGAGTGCAGCACAGCCAGAAGGCATTTCCCAACTACGCTGAGCTGACAAAGGCATCAGGCAGAATAAAAGGGATAAAATGCATTGACCAATCTGTCTTCCAGTATGCAATCAGTCTATATCATAGATTCATAGAATAATTTGGGTTGGAAGGAACCTTTAAAAGCCATGCAGTCCAACCCTCCTGCAATGAGCAGGGACATTTTCAACCAGATCAGGTTGCTCAGAACCCTGTTCAACCTGACCTTTCCAGGGATGGGGCAATATGATTTTAGGTGGTGTGTTTCAGACACTAGTACAATTATGGAAAAAGAGAACAGTTCAGTAGTTTGAACCATCAGTTGTTTTCTGCACAGGATACCACTCTGGAGATCCTCTACACCTTTGGCTACTTTGGATACTCATGGCGTTCACAACGCCAGTTGAGAACAGCTCTCTAGTCTTATGTCTCAAGATTGAGTTTAACTACCAGGGAAAACTCTTGAGACGTCATTTCAGATTCCTTCAAATCACAGTTGTGGCAACTAATAAAGTCACTGTACTCAAATTCTGCAGAAAATCTGTCCTGAATTATTCTTCTCCATTTAGAGGTTACCTAAGGATGCCAGTAGCCTATATGAGCATGACAGCTTGATAGAACAATCATTAATTCTCTTAATTGCAACTTCTGTTTCTAAATCAAGGCAATGAAAAAATAGTTATTTAAATGTATATGAAAACTCAAGGTTTTGCATTATTTTACTGACACTTGGGAAAAAAAAACACTGAAAGGCTGACACAAATGCAAACTTTTGCAAAATACCCAATTTTAACTTGTAAAATAATTATCAGATTTACTTTGGAAGTTACACTATACTATTGGCTAAGGATGAGGGATGCAATTCAGGGTAATGAAACTCTCTAACATTACTTGAATTCTAGTTTAAAGCAAAAACTGAAAGTTTCCTTTTGAACCATGAGAGCATGCAGAGGGACCATGTGACAGAAAGGTTTCAGCAGCATGCATAGTCATTTCTAATAAAATATTAGTGGAAGAATATGATAATAAAATAGGGCTAGAACATTTCCACCAAAAAAAAAAAAAAGTAAATAAAACTGCATACTTTGAAACTGTACAAGAAACCACAGTGAGAGAAAAGAAGATTACCAGGCTCTTTCCTTGCCTAAAATTTACTCTTCAGTCATGCAAGACACTGAGCAATTTTTTTCTTATCTGTAAAAGCACTTAAGCTGGAGCTTAACCTGAAGCATGTGAGAAATACTACAGAAATCAATAAGAAATGACTGTTTAAGTGCTTGAAGGTAAGCAACTATTAATGTGAATTGCTAAATAGAGCCATAGTGCTCAGGTTTTTGAAGAATAAAGTTTCTGTGTTATAACAGGAAATGTCTTTCTAAAGCACTATACTGCAGTTATAAAAATAATGTCTACAGATCAAAATAAATGAATACTTGTCCACTGGTGGTTGAAGGGCTCTGCTCTCCCTTGGAAGAGCTGTCTGGTGGGCCCACAGACAGCAATTCTGAATCTTTTCATTAGGGAGACCTTGGATGAGTCCTGAGACCCTGAAACAGGCCTGTGAAGTCATTAACCTTCAATCATGTAATTATACATCTGTAAGAGGAACGATGAGTCAGGTTTACTCTTGAAATTAGTGAAGACAATAAAAGTCTAATAGCTGAGTTCAAAGATTCAGAAGCATTATTTCTCCTGATCTTAATTTACATCAGCTTCTGGAAATGAGATTTGAAAGGTATGTTCTCATTTCCTCACTCATGCTAGATCATCCTGGACCTTGATGATTGTTTACAATGCATTTACTCATCTATGTACCATATAGGAAAAATTATGTAATATGGTGGTAATAATTAGCTCTGACTGCAGGCAAGCTCCTGAATAAAGGGCTGTATTCATGGTATTAAATAAATGAGGGGAACTGTGACTTTTTATGACTTACTGGGGAAATTTTAGCCTCCACAAACATTTATAGCTATTAAGGAAATATTTCTCATACACTCACTTTTTGTTTCTTACTGTGGGTGTTGGTGCTACTCTTTAATTTCATATAGAACAGCATATTGTTAGGCACATCAAAGAGGACAATGCATATTCAGATGAGTATGATTAGTGCCATTATCTTAACGACCTGCTTACAAGATTCATAGAGTTAAAATCAAAGGAATAATAGAAAAGTCAGCAATTGCATATTTAGGGTTGGTTTAATTTTTTTTTTTCATGAAAAAATGGAATTCCTGTTTGGAAACATTGAGAAATTAATGAATATATCTGCAGATAAATACTTATTTTCCTTTGAGATTATAAAAGTGGAACTTCTTAAGAATCAGATTATTGTATTTTCTACAGCTGGGCCATTTTTAAGAATTCCTTAATTTCATTTAGACTTAAAGGCCAAATATGTTAATTTTGTGGACTTTTTTTAAACAAAAAGGTTATTTAGGTAGATAAAAACATGTGAATTGCCATCCTGTGTCAGAATGAGGTCCACCTGCTATTGTGTGCTATTTGGAAGCACTTAGTACTCCGGAGGGAAATTTAGAAATCCTGCAGCAGGCTCATAAAAGTTATCTGCCTCATACCCGAAGTCTCTTCCTAATTAATAACAGAATCAAGACTGCTTTTATCTCAAAGTGTAAAGTTTAACACTCATTATATCACATGCTTATAGCTAATTAGGCTGACACTGGACTGGACTGCTCTACTTATAAAGTTTGATTCTTTTCTGAATTTTGCTGAATTCTTGATCTTTGTAACATCTAGTGGCAATGGGTTTCACAGTATTCGCACGGTGAAAAAATATTGTGACTTTAATTTTAACCTTATTGAATTTCCTCTTGTGTATTAGAATAGAGGCAATGAATTCACGTCCTACCTCCTCTACACGTTTGATATTTTATTCACTTCTTTCATGTGTTGCAGGCTTACAAATCCATCTGTCAACCTCTTTGCTACATCAATGCTAGAGGAAACTCTAGGTCTGAAATTGCAACATCTTTTTTCTGTTGCATTAGTTGTTATGAATGGGTATGAGATCTTGAATATTTAGCAGTATAGTCCTTGCACATATGTCTCTTCATTCTGTTTTTATAGTTCTAAGAACCCTTTGTAATTCTTTCCCACAGATAGAGTCAAGAGTTTCTTGCACAAGGAAACTTCCAACTGCTGTTGCTTTCAGTCTGAGAAAATAAAGAATATAGGAGAGCTATATAACAGAAACAGAAAGAAAAATAAAACTACCAGAGCATTTAACTGTGGACTGCATCTATGCAGATAATCAAAACTGATGTGGAAGTCCCAAGGTTGAAGATAACTCATACCCTGTTTCACGCACTACTTAGTGGCTCATATAAACAGGCCACTTCAAATGCAATAATGTTGTCAGCTCAGAAACAATTAATAATATTGGAATCCTTTTTTCTTGGTCACAACCTGACAGGTTAAGGTGGATATAAACTAGAAATTTTCACAATGTGGCTAAAGGATGTTCACAGCTGTGATGAATCCTTGGTCTACCATTACTGACTCAAAGGTTGCTTTCTTTCTAGGGAACATCAGCTTCCAGGGCAATAAACCCAGGCTTTCATGAATTCAATATTTTTAATGATTTTTTTAAAATAATGATTTGAACTTGAAAATAAAAATGGAATGTATTGAATTAATACCATAGTTCCAACTAGCTATTTTCTGAGGACGTTAGTTTCTAGTATTAGAAACAAGTGAAAGATGAACCCTTTGGATCACTTCAGATGATAATACATATAGGTGAATAAATGCATTATTATACATGTGATTTCATACAAAAGGAATATAAAAAAAATTCCACTGTAGAAAAATGTGACAATTTCTCCAAACATTTCAACACAAAGAATGTTATACAGGTTTTGCACATGAGCCAAAACTGGAAAGCTCTTGCCAAAAGCTTTCTGGTCTCTTTGCTGGCACTGGAATTGCGGTTCCAAGCCTAGAATTCAGAGTGGTTACATGTCACTGAATTTTTGATGTGCTGATTTCAGACTGGCCCTATTTTGAGAAGGATGTCTTTTGTGCAACTTTTGAGATAAAACATATGCAGATAAGCCCTTTTGGAAGATGTATTCAGTGGCGGAGTGATCAGTCAACATTCATTTTGTGGCTGGTTACGGTACTAATTTCTGCATTAAGACCAAATTCTTGTTTAAATTCAGTGTTTCAGGCAGCATTCATACACTGACTCACTGAATGTTAAATGAAAGACTAATTTGAAAGCAAATGATAAATCTTCATAAATTTACTCTGATTTTTATTCTGTGTTCTCATCCTACATTTCCTACCAAATCCTGCCTGTGGTGTTATGGCTTTCTGCCTGTTTAAAAACATTTCTATACAGAATTTTTGAATTTTCTGTTGAATGAAGAAGGTCTTTAAGTCTTCATTCTTGGTCATATTGGTAACTACCATTCTCTCCATGTTTCACGAAGTGAGAATATGACTTTGTATTGTGAATGTCAGGGAAAAATAAAATAATTAACTTTCAGTTTATATCCTAACATACACTGCCGGTTTATAACTCCAGCTATTTTGGTGGAGTAAAATCATCTTTCTTTTACTTCCTGAGGCTGAATATCCCCAAAACAACTACTTAAACCTCTCTCTGAAGGATGATGTGCACAGCTCGATTTATGAATCATCTTTATTATCTCTGCTAATGGGTTTGAGGGTGCCTTGGATTCTCTTATATTGTTTTAAATCCCGTCCATTCTCTTTTTAGACTCAGCAGTGATAAACAGCTGAAGGCAATAATTGGATATTCAGTCCTTTCATATGCCCTTCCTAACCTTCACATTCCGTGGGCAGTCTGCATGCACTGCAAATTGCAGCCAAGTGGACGCAGTTAAACAGGCAGGAGACGTAACTTCCCCAGAACCACCCTGACAAACAAGGGCTGCTCCTTCTCTTAGCAGAGAGAAGTCTCATGCAGTCTCTTCTATTTACTGTTCTTTGTTCCTTTAAAGGTCATTTCTTTTTACACATGATTTGTTATTCCTGTCTGCATTGAGTATGTTACCTTTAGAAATTACCTATTTATGATCATAATAATGCATTTCTTTTACATATTATTGTCCAATAATGGGGTGCTTTGGGGTTTAACAGCACTTCTTCTTTCGCTTCCCATCCAAAAACTATTGAGGCATGTCATTATATTAAACTATAACATATACTCCTCTTTAATACCCTGTTGTTTGACCAGCTTTAGATAAACTGCATACATTACCTGATTGCTTATACATTCAAGGATAATCTCGTGAAGCCTATGCAGTCTCAGAGTGGAGTGCAGTACCTGCCAGGAAATATAAACCATGGAAAATTATTGACTTGATAACATCCTGATTCCAAGATGGTGTGATTTTAAATATTTAGATTTTCTTCTAAACAACAACAATGACATTTGAAAAAAATACCGGGAATTTCAGCAACTGAAAAGGTGTCTGGGAAATTGTTCTTCAAATTTTTTTCTGAAGAAGTGGGAAAGTGCTGTGGATCCAAAAACGTCTCTGTACTTGCTAGTCTGGTATCTAAAATACTTATTATTGTATCAGGTATTTGAGTAAAATATAGTATTGTGGGGGGTTTTTTTCTTTTTCTTTCCTAAACCACTTTTGTTGTTTTAATATTTCCAGACAGGGATGGAAATGAAGCCATTGCTCTTGGCAGGGAAAGGAGGAAAAGAGAACCTTCTTAGAGGACACTGAAGGGGTACTGAGTGTTGCTAAGGTTTCTAGGACTTTTTTCAGAACACATCGTTTAAACACAAGAGAGTGCCAAGATCGGTCACTTGGAATGAGCTGTCACTATTATTCTGTTTGTACCATCAGTTCAGAACAAGCATGTAGAAAAACCCCAAAGGTAAATATTGCCTTCTTCTCATTAATTTTTGAAGAGGAATCAACACATTTTACAAGATTTTTCTTTGTGTATTATTGAGCTAATTGTATTTTAAATTTCCCAAAGAAACAATATACAAATTAAAAAGAAATGTCTTTGTTCATCATCTTATTGGCATATTTTCTCACTAGATTTATTTATATCATTAATGAAATGGTTTTACATACTGCAGACTTTTTTATTTATGGTTGTTTATATACAAACAGATAAAAAACCCCAAACAAACAAACAAGCAAACAAAAATAAAAGGATTTTTGAGATGGAAAGACTTTAGAAAGAACCCATGGGAAGAAAAGAGCAATTAAGAGATATTTTACAAGAGTACCATTTGGAATCCAACTAGGATACTTGAGCAAAAAATTAGATGCAAAATGTTTTTAAATAGTGAAGAACATGGACTCATTTGCAGGAGACACTGAAGTGTTCTCGGTCCATGCTTCACATGGTGTAACAAATGTACTGTGTACTACAGATTTCAGAATCCTCTATTTTCCTGCCCCTTAAGAGTGAAAGGGCTACTAAAGCAGAAAGGGCTTTCATTTATAAAGTGCTAAGTATTTCCCTCTCCTTGCAACACAAAATCCACAAATAAGACCTTTGAGATAAGCAAAAAGCTCTCCCATTCGTGCATCTTGTACAGTTTGCTGGTTCATGAGAAAATATTTTCTGAAAATACCCCAGTTTTAAATGTGCTTATAAACCCTTTTACACTATGATTGTTTTCTTTAGAGTTGAGATATCCTCTGCATTACTAAATATATAGTTATGTGGGTTGGGCTTGCTATCTTCTCAATTCCCAACATCTAAAATCCTCACAGTCTCAACTATGACTTCCTAAGTTTCATTAAAAAATATAAGCAATCAACTCCATTTCCAGTAGTTGCACAGGTTCACTTGTACATATTTCAAAGGCCGATCTCTTTCAGTAACATATAGAATCAATGTTTTGCAGATTCTTCTTCCCATTTTTATTTCCTTCACATATTTGGACAAAAAGGCCACGTGGTCTTTTACTTCTCTTGCATGCCTCAGACAAGTGAGAAGTGTTTATATTTTGCTTCTTGGTCTCCTCATAGTGAAGCTATAGAAAGACCTGGACCTAGAACCACACTCCTTCTCTACCTCGAGAAATTTTCAGGAATGAAGAATGAGCACAGGTCTGTCATTTTTACATTCAGTCTATCTTCCTCTTTCTGTCTCCTCTGGAGTATGTTGTCAAATCATATTCTTCCCTTTAGGGACCTGGAAAAAGGCCTTCCTAGTTTGAGATGCAGTCAAAACCTACAGCTTTCTGAATTTCTGAGGAACACATTACCTTAACACTTGCCTCCCTTCAGGATGTCTAGGTTGTATCCTGGTTCTTGAACTATTCAGCATCCTCCTGTCCTTTACATATATGTGCTTGTAAGGTGCAATATTTGTAGCATGTCTCCACTTTCAATCTCTTTGCATTTCTCTCTCTACTACTATGTATCCTACTTAGAGAAGACAAACTTTTTAGAATCTTATATGACTGAGGCCTATTCTGAAAATAAAAGTAAAGTAAAAGAAGTGCCTATTTCTCTTCAGAATGAGCTAAAAAGGTGTTAATACAGAATCAGGAGTAAAATACCTGCTCCTTTTCAGAGGATATCTCTTGCATCACCAAAAGAAGATGAAGGAAGGAAGTTCATTCCCCATGGGAATTGCTGGTTAGTGGTGTTGGGAAGAAAATAAAGTGTTTGAAAACATTGATTGCTTTATTACTGCAACTTTTCTGAATCAAGGTTTTTGAACTCTAATGACTCCTTATCATATCTATGTCCTTTATAATGAGTTAAAGGTAAACCTCTAGAAGCATCTCACCAGAAGTTAGAAGACACCTGGTGCATATTTCAGAGGTAATTACAGTCCATGATATATTTATAGATTTTTATGGGACATTGGGATAAAAATTAGGAGCTAAAAGGAAATGAAGGAAAAAAGAAATATTTTGCTATCACTAAGACTTGATGGCCACGTATGAAGAAGCAAGACACATTGTCCCATGTGCTTCTACAAAATACCGAGGAGTTCATAGAAACACTCTGCTTCCCTCTACACTTGGGATTAAATATTTTGCAGTTTCAAAGTCAAGAAACAAAGAAGAAATACTTTTATAAAATTACTGAAGTGCTCCAAGGAAAATTTATTTGGTGCCCCTAAGTCTTCAGCAACATGAAATCAATAAAAAATATATATAATGCAAAACCAAACTAAAAATGCTACCACATCCTACAAATCTTGCTACAACAATTATTCTGCTTTGGCTTGGGAGATATACAGATAACGTATCTGATTTTCTTCTGTGGCGGTGGTGGACATTGACACCTCCGCCCCTGAGAGGAAGAGAGCCCTGAAGGGGCTCAGGGCCTTTTGGTGGGGCAATGTTAAAGATGAAGGCCCATGATAAGGCTGGCCCTATAATAGTTTTCTCTCCCCTTCTCTGTTAAAAGGCAAGGTTTTCTCCTTGAAATTGTACCCTTCCCCCACCTGTCAATCTTCATGTCAGTTATGTTAATTACCCTTCCCTGGTTCTGGAAAGTCCCCTGGAAAGTCCCTTCTTAGACCCATCCCCTCCTGGAAAGTCCCTTTCTCCCTCGATGCCCCGTCGGTCCCGGTTTCCCTGCTCCTCCCCTCTTTCCCCCTCATTGGACTTCCCCTGATCACCCCATCTTCCCTCTGCCCATGGACCCTCAGATGATTGGACCCTGGGGTTTTCCCCGCCCTGACACCTCCCCAGTTATAAGCTTGTGTCATACCTGGCTCTCTGTGCCAGGCATCCATCGAGAGTTGGTCAGTTATTAAACCCTCTCGGGACTCCTGCTGGAGAACCCCTCCCAACCTCTTCACCTCCGCCTTTTATTTTCCGCCAGTCAGTTCGTGAGTGTGTGCGAGCCTGCTCCCAACCTGCAGGGAGTGCGAGGTACCACAGAGGGGTCATTGAACCCCCTGAGAGCGACTCCTGGAGGGATGCTTTTCAGAAGGCCACTAGGCACCTTGCGCTTGTTCCCTCGCTCTGATCCAGCCCAGTTACCGCAAGGTGCTGACGGCGGCATTCCTCCAGAACACATTGATTTCACTTAAAGCTGTCTTCTAAAAGATGCAAAAAACTCTCCAGCCAGTCACTCTTCAAAAATTCTTATTAAAAACTATGATTTCAATTACACTCTTAGTCAATCTTGTCTTGCAGAAAATGAACAAATGCTAAATAAGTCCATTTTCTTACATACTTGAAGGCAAAAGGGGTTAAGGAGAAGTAAAAATACGCTTGTCCTTAGCTAAGGAGCTAAGTGATCACAAGTTGCTCTACGCATTTATTTGCCTAATAAAGATTTTTACACCATAATCTGTCTTGGCTTTAGAATGAAGAACAGAAAAAATCGAGAAAATAGAGTTTTCTTTGTGACAGAAAATTAGAACTTCTCATACATACTTCATTCATTTTATTGGTGTTTGTCTTGTTTCCATTGTCTTTATCTTATGGTTTTGCCTGGTCTGACAAAAATCAGCAACTTCAAAAAAATTACTTAAGGTCAGCAGCACTTCCCAAGAAAATGAAGTACTAGCCTAGGATGTATAGGATAAGACTTGGAATCCTTTACCTTGTGCTTCCTAGCCAGCAGGAATCGTAAGAAACTAATTTTTCCTCCTTTCTTCAATACCTTCAAGACGTATTGATACTTCAAGCTCTTAAAAATAAAAGCAGTATTCTACTAATTATTCTACTTAATATCTGAAGAAAAGTTCTCATACTGCCAGTCAGTCCAGAAGGTATTTCTTTTACTCTCTGAAGGATCTCCTACTGGTACCCCTAACAATGTAGGAAGGACCTTCTTGTATTTTGGACCCATTTGTTTAGCAAGGTAAATGCTAATTCTATCCCTCCTAAAAACTTTGAAACATGTAGAATGATAGTTATTGTACTGTGCAGGTACAAGATATAGTTCTACATGTTAGGTAAGATATGACACAAATAATGGTGATGACTTCATGCTCAACCTTAATCACAGATCTTAGATGAATTACTTCCGGTTATGTAAGTATGCTCAAAGTTGATGGGAATTCTTCAAAAAGACCAAGAAAGTGAGGAAAAGTACTTGTACTGCCAAAAAAATTTGTAAGATTGCACAAATAAACCAGAGTTGTAAACCTAACTATTTTGTTGTCTTTTAGGACATTCATTATTTAACAGGGCTTTGAAAAAAATGCTTCTATTGCTGTCCAAACAATTAAATAGTTTTGAAACTTTTTCAGCTTTCCTTTGCAATCTAGGCTTCTCAGCTGCCTATCTGAGGCCCATTAGCTATTTTAAGAGCCTAATTCACTTAGCAGATTCTATGTATTAGCAGAATTATGTATATTACATTTGTAATTAATTCTGAGCTGGCATACTAAGAAGAAAAAGTCTCTCATACAAAAAAAATAATAATTACAAGATCTTAAAGAAGGCCATAAGGACCCTTTGCAAGTTTTTTAACTTCTGAAAATGCAGTTACACTTTTGTCCTATTATTACACTCAAATGACACTGAAAGATTTGTATTAATAAAAAGTAGGAGATTACACAGTGAGACATCACATAGCTGTTATTTAAGAATTAACCATTTATTAAACAATACATTCTCTTTCAATGTTATGTACGCACATAATTAATTTATACAGGGATTTACCTGGCAAGAATAGTCTTTGAAGATAAGTATTTTTTAATTGATGGTACTTTTAAAAGGAGGCAATGTTTTAAATTAAATTACATCAAATGCTTTTGTGTTTACTCTGCATTAAACCCTATTTTATTTATTGTCATCTTCCCAGCATGGTCTCATCATGGTTGAAGAGGGCTGCTAATGCTATTTATATTATGCTGCACTGTCCTCTAATTGACCTTGTTTGTGCAACGGAATGGCTGCTTTTCTCAAGCTGCCAGCTCTTTATTGCTGCATTTTGACCATGCACTAGTGGCTCTTTGTGCTGCTTTTGAGTTCAAGAATCAATACTGCATTCCCCACAGCCAATAAAGGAAGCTGACAGCATGAATTAACTGAGTGTAGCCAGTTGCATGGAGGGCCATTGTCTTTAAGGAAAATCCGGACGATTACAGGTCTCCATTGCTTAGTGGAGATTTTAATGCAAAGCTCGAGGTTGCTGTAATTTAATTTTGGCCTGCTGCTCTGACACACTCCCCTTTGCTACTGCTTCATGGTGTCCAAGCTATTAATGGCTGCAGACCAAAACACATAGGGAGACAAAGGCAAATAGTCACAGTAGCAGCAGTTACTCCTGATTTAGCAGCAATATTTCATTTGCATTTACTGGAATTGACAGAAACTCTTTTTTTTTTTAATCCCTCAGATTCTTCGCTGTTGAATTCATACATGTAAAATAAGCCAAATGAAAGCAAAATATCCCAACAGCAACACCACAAGGTGGCATGTCTTGAACTGACGCCTAAAGGAAGTTTGCACATGGGGCAAAACTGGAAATGTATGCAATGCCCAGGGGTCTCTCCCATCTAGTCTTACAGAATCAACTAGTAAGGGATGTTGCTTAGCCACAGCTGCTGCTGTAGAGTATTGCAAAGAAGGATTCACAAAAAAAGCACATTAAGTAAATGTAAAGTTGACAGTAGGACTTCTGCTGCTAAGAGCAGAAATGAAATCACTTTTTTCTTAAAGAAGCGTAATGGCTTTTATTCAAGATTTGATATTGAAAACTGTAGTTCCTTATGACAGATAGTATTGTTGATTCAAATGGATTCAAGCTCAGTTATTCGAAAGGACAATGTGTTATATACAAACCATTTAACTCAAGCTTTTAACTTGTTTTCTCTGTTGACAGTAGTATGAGAGATTGTCTGAGGGGTAATCTTTCTAAAGCAATGCCTGAAAAGTTTTATCCACTTATGACTTCTATAAAAAATCCAAAGCTCTTGATTCCTACTGCCTGTTTACCTGCCACATAAATGTTTCAGGAATTTACCTGAGATAAACAGCTGAGGCTAAGCTTGATTTAAAGGATATTTCTTCTAGACCATGGGTCATGGAAAATAACAAAATTTGCATCTTCTACCATTAGCCATTTTGGCCATCTAAGAGTTAATCACCTAGTATTCTTCTCCAGTCAGTGTAAATTAGGAAGCATTTCAGGGGGATGAATCACCCCACCCCAAACTAACAGTTAGAGACATCTGATGGACTATGATCAGGAGATATTTAATTTTTTCTCCACTGACAATAGAGGTGGCCTGGACAATTAGCTAAGTAAGTTTTAGAATGGTAAAATGTGGTGAGTTAAATCCCAGAGTAGCTTTTTAAAATTATATGGTGGGATAAAGGGAATGAAGTAAATAATAGTCAACAGCTTGACTGGGTATTTCTATATAGTTGCTGACAGTTTGCTGCAAAAGTATGTGAAGACCACTACACACAAATAATATAGAGGTGCACAAGAGGTGTTGGGGATTAAACAAGGAATATTTTCTTTCAAAATGCAAAACCCCAGGGAACCCATTCCATCAGCAATAGTCAATAGATGGGAACTTACAACTACGCTGAAAAGAAGGAAGTTATGCTCTTCATCCTGGAGATGGGAGCTAAGAGCTGATCTTATTATTTACTGGATAAACATGAATACTCAGAGTGATTTTTCCTGAATCCTCATATTTAAGGGTCTTTTCCTAACTACTCTTCAACTCTCCCATGGTCTTCACATTTTGTACTGATGTGCTGTAGATCTTCCACTCTGAAAACACGTGTAAATTTACCTTTCAAGAGATCCTTCTCAATAGGCTGCATTTTGCACATATTCACAGAGCAGAGGCAAAAGTAATCCTCATTTTTTTCCTAATGTGGAAAGTTGAAAAATTATCAACCTTGAACTCAGTTTTTCCACAGTATAAATATCTTACATAACTTATTATAAAGAAGAGAAACTAACAAAAAAAACCCGCAAGGTAAAAGTAATTTGGAGTCACCCACAAGTCATCATTATCCCTTGTACTGCAAAATGTTGAAACTGAAAATCAATGGATCTATGAAAGAAAGAATCGATAGATATAAGACATAATTAAGCACCTATAAGGGAAAGTACCAAGGTCACAATAAATATAATGTAGGCAGACAAGCTGATTCATGGGGAGGAACTCTATTCTGTATGTGACATGGGCTTGACCCTGCTCCAGCCAGCAATAATTAAAATGATCTGACTGACACCAGAAGGAGCAGATCTGGACCGTGAATGAGTTTTTAATACTGCTGTCACCACAGCACCTGAATATTACTGCATTTTCACACTGAGAAATCATGTTGAACTATTAGCCAAGTTCAGCACTAAGGTACGCAAATACATCTCTCCTGGACTACAAACAGAGCTACTTGTATGTATTATTGAAGGGCAGAATGGGGCACCAGCTGTTGAAAAACATCATCAGTCACAAATGATCAAAAGTTAGCTCTATTCACAGAAGATTATTTTTCTGGGCTAACTTATTAATAAACTTGAAAATATATTTCAGACCTTGTAAAAATGTTGACAGTTAGGTAGTTTGGAATTGTTAGCAAGACCCAGTTTTCAGGTAGAAAACAAGGGCAGAGCACATCTAGCTTTCCTTTGAAAATAACATATTATTAGGATTAAAACCAGAAAATGATATGGAACTAAGGTAAACTGAATTTGCATTCTTCAGTTCAAAAGAAATGTTGCTTTGATAGCACTGGGGTATATTTACAGTACATACATGTCCTCCTGGGAATAAATGTTTATTAAAATTTTACTTCTCCCTTTTTTTTGTTTTACTGTGTGCTTTTTCACACAGTCAGGTTTTCAGTAGTGAAGCTATTCCAAGTGCACTTTATGTATATAAACACTGTTGAGATTTCAAAGTGTAAAATGAACATGGAATTTGGCAAAACAGCAGTTTTATGAATGCCAGTCATCATCACTAAATTCTGTACATTTGTAACAGGACACAGTCATTTTTCCTTCTGCCACTAATGAGAATTGAATCAATGATTATGTTTGCATGCATCACAGAATATACAGTAACTGAAACTATGTTCATTTTTAAATCACAAGCAAATGAAAACCTATGTTTTGCAGACGTGTTTATTATTTCTTGAAATCTTTGAAGCTGCTATTAGCTAATGAGGCTAAAAAGGTATTGCTTCCGCTATTATTTTAACCTTTTTACTTATCTTACAAATATTGATTTTGCTTGGATATGCTAGATACAGTACAAATATGCAAAAACAGGTCCCATCTCAGAAGCTGTGCCACTTCAGGGAGTACAAATAATACTTAATAGAAAGCTGGAAATGAATATTGGTACACAATTACTACACAATCACAAAACGTTGAAATTGACAAGAATACCAAGAGCCCTTGTCTATCCCTCAAAACTACATAATTTGTCTATTTTCTGAATGTTGATACAGTTCAGTTTTTTGAAACCTGAAGGGAGTGTGGTGAGCTTTTGGTGTACCTGAAGGGGACCCTTCCCTTAATAAGATACTCCTGGGAAAAAATATTTTAGAATTTTTCATTAAGCTTTTAGGTGTCTATCTTCAGAGCCTGATAACATTATTCATATTTTTGATTAGTACATAAACCATAACAATAATACTAGACATACTGGACTCTTCTCCCAATCAAAAGCAAAGGCTTTATCCCTACCAATATCAATATCATAGATAAAAGCAATTTCTTATTTAATGACTTCTCTATCAAGGTAGGTGGGAAGAACATATTACACGTATCAAATGGTCTATTTTCTTAAAATAATTTGTAGGCTGTATAAAAAGGTTACTCACTTCACTCGCTACCAAAATGGATATACAAACTACCCATATGGTGTGAGTAATACTTTTGGAACATTTTTGGGAAGGGAAAAGAAGAATATCTTATCACATAAAAGCCATGGAGAATTTAGGAAGAGAGAATATGATCAACTCATTTAGAATTTGGAGAGCATATTAGGGTTAACACCTCTAATGATAACTGCCACTTGAGCTTTCATAATCAAATGCTTCAATTTTAGGTCTCATCTGAAAGGCAGATCACATAGAGAATAGTCTGAAACTCTTTAATTGCCTTGTATAACAATACACATTTTTAAGTAAGTGAATGCATTACAGCTTTGACTTTTGTTCTGATCATTTTGTGTTACAAATAGAAGCACACCCATCGTTCTTCTCATCGGTTAGAAATTTTAATGTTGGTGCATAGGATATTCATTCTGCATAATTCCTTTTACTTGTAATAGGAAATGTCTGGGTTTGCCTTTTTACGCTGAGAAGAGAATTGAAGCCATTGTGCTTGAAAAGACTGCCTTTGATTTGGGTAAAAAACTATATCAATGTGAGCTGGCATTTGTGTCCTTTGCAATCTGCAAAGCAGAATGCATTTGAACAAAATGTATCTCAATGAGCAGTGTCCTCTTCTGACATTTTATGTTAATGAACTGACCTGCGCACAGCTCTTATTTATATTTTAGTGAGTTGCAGCAATTTTATCAATATCAGGAAAATTACTCCAGATTTACATCTGCAACACTGAATTTGCTCTGTGTGGGGACATGTAGCTTGGTACTCCATATCCTCTCATCAGAGGTTTTAGAGCCTGTGCAGAAGAAATGGCTAGAAGTGAATGAAGAGGTAGGTGAGCAAAGGCTGTCCTTTTAAGGGAGTGGCAAGTCTAGCAAGTTGACACTGATAGAAAAGCTCAAATACCAGTGCTGTTTGTTGGCTTGTGCAGTGGAGAACCACTCACCTTTTTCTGGCTGTTTCCCATGTGCTAAATGAAGATACTGTCACTTACTTCCTGAGAGGCTGTGAGATTTTAATTAATGGTGTTCTAAATCACCACATGAATCTTACTTCTGTTGGAATTTGTCCACTGCATATATTTGGTATTTTGAATCAGCCACAAGTATCCTGATACCCATATTTCCAACATTAAAGGAAGCATATTATTACAGAGAAGGTACCCAGAAGTAACAGTTTTGGGAGCATGTCATAGACTCATTGATTTATAGAGGTATCTTGTGCCTCTCCATAGACTTACAATTTCTTCTTCCTTACACTGCTTGCATCCATACAGATAATGATGGGAAGCATATGGATTTATTTTTAAACACTGGCACAAATCTCAGTCAAGCAGCTCATTGGTTATAAATCACAGTCTATAACCAGTTCTAGAAGACTGATGACATCAGCAAGGCAAGGACTCTTTGAGGGGAGCGGAGTGGGACGTGGGAGCAGCATGGCCCTAGCTTGATACAACTAGGAGGAACTTTCCCAACAGGAGTGCATGGTATGTCTGAGGGAGATGCAATATTCAAAGTATTGGGAGACTTCAAGGGTGTTTTGGGGGACAGAAAATTTATAAGATCTTTTTGTCTTGTAAGCCAGAAACATAAAGGCTGTTGGGATTTCTACCCCACATAGATCCATTCAGATCAGACTACAACTTTGCAGAGATGGAAAGGTAGAGCTAAGATGGAGTCAATGCTTGGTCTACCAGCCTGAAGAAAGACACAGACTGCAAAACTGTAAAGTTTTACTTATGCTAATCAAAGCACATAAACAATAATGAAATAATACATCAGAAACAATGTTACAAATCATTCAAGCATATAAAATATAACTTTCACTTCTAAATGCTAATAAAAACTTAGTTTTTTCAACAAGTCTTCCATGGTAAAAATGAAACCAATGATTCCATTAAAAGACTAGCTTTCCAGGCAACAGACAAAATATGTAATCAAAAAAGCTGATATTAACAATGGGTAGTGGCATTTTGCCTTGTCTAGTCTTCCAGAAATTATTTTAACATTTTAAAGAAGGCTATTTCCCTTAATGATAGTGATTTTGGTATGCATTAGATCATGTAGTATTGATTTTAATTTTTTTCTCATGACTGTGAGCCAAATTCTATAATCCTGCCTTTTATCAAACACTTGTGGACATCCCTCTTGAACTAAATCATCATGTGGTCATTTGGTTTCCAAAGTTTTTAATAATGCATTTTAAGCACAGAATATCTGGGGTTGTGGAATTCTTTTGTGCCACCATTTTGTTATTGCCTTTTGAAAGCAGAAAAAAAGCTATCAATATTTTATTGAATATAAGGACCCGTGCAGTTTTTGTCTGTGAATATGCAAGGCAATGAATCAGAGTCTTGTCTCAGATGGACTGGTGTCAATGCTGTCAAAACCAGTGCAGCACCTCCAGATACAGGCAGTGAAATGAAGAGCAGAAAGCTCGCTCAAACATGTTTTTCTTGAAGAGTGTGCAGTTTTCAGGCTTGCCTTAACCTCATGCTGCCATGAGCACCTGGGAAAAAATGAAAGACAATTTCAAAATCAAAGCAGGCCTTTCTAAGAACATTGTGAAATGAGTTTCCATGATCTTCCAAAGCTGATGAACAACAGTAAAAGCCACTTGATGGAAACAGCCCAGTGAAAGATACTGACTAAATGTTTTCTGTGCTGTTACTTGGGAAAAAAAAAAAAAAGTTGACTTTTCAGTTTGTTTAAGTCAAAGGTAGAAAAAAACAGATGTTGTTAAATATTGATTTAGAACCTTCACGCTTGTCATTCAAATCTGAAAATGTGAAGCTTCCATTCTTTAACCAGAGTGTAAGTTAGTAATTCAGGCTGTAATTCTGACTCTATGTGTTCACATTATTGCATTATATTCAACAACAAAGAGCAGATAGGCTGTTTACTGTGCGAATACAATGCATAACAACTCTCTGCCTTGAAAAGCTGATTATTTACAGCTTCAGTCTTTATTCATGTGCTTAATTTCACAGACTTGAATAGTTCCACTAGCAAAAGAAATACCTACTTCCATCTTTGACAGATAAAGGCCCAATTTTATGGATAATAACAAGGTGAGTGCTTAGCAATAAGGGTAGGAGTTAAGAACAGAGCAGGGCTCCAACAGGAGGATATTGCAGCAGCAGTAGGTGCACATCAAGTGTTTTATAAAATCCTAGACCCATCAAATATGTGGGATGAAGAGTCTTAAAAAAGCAACACATGCCTATTGCTGCAGTCTGTGATTTTACATGTTGTACCTGAATACCTGGTTGCACATCTGGATCAGAAAGAAGTACACTTTAAGAAGGAAATCATATACTAGGCAGGATTGAAATTATCTTTGACAGAAGAAAAATATGTAACTGTGATGCAGAACTGTAATTCATGCAACATGACCTAATTATTTTAAAGGAAATGCTGGCAGCATTTTAAAAGCCTGTGGGTACACAATTGTTAAAATTTAATGCTGATGTTTGTCTGTATCAGAATGTATGGAAATTTGTGTGAAATTTTCACCTCTGTTTCATTCAGGTCTCCTCTGAAACAAGACTGTGACCTTAATAAGATTATCCAACTTAATAAAATTTTAAATAAAATAAATAAATAATGTCAAGTCATAGCTCATTTGCAGGACATCAATCATAAATTTGTAACTTGTGGATTAAATAAATACAAGAAAGAAAAAATAACTCAGGGCCCAGCAGAATTCAATATTTTACATTTGTTCTATTCCTTATATGAATACAGCACATTTTCACAGTCTGTAACCCAGAAATAACATTGCACCAATCCACAATTGCAATACAATTCAGTAAGATACACTTTTCAGTGTCCTTTTTAATCTAACAATAAATGAGTAGAAAATGTCCATCATATCACCTTTACTCAGGATGTTCTCCCTCTGATTCCTCAGGCACCTCTCTGCAGAGATGTGCTTAATGTTTTGGCAAGATGCAACTCATCTGATACAAATGATAAACTGCTGTGAAGTGCCAGTTCACCAGGCACTCACTGACTTGTCTCTGCATGCTCTGCACAGATCTGCAGGTCCTCCCTGCTCTCTGTAGGTAACAAATAATTTTGCTGGATGTGGTGAAAGACGCATCATGCTGGAGGTATCACCCTATCTGCTTTTCCTCTAGCTACAAACTCCTCCTTGTGACTCTAGTAGGAAGGAAATTTTGTTACTAAAGTTATGACTAAGTTGTGGACAATGGCTCGTGAACCAAATCTTGCTTTCATGGAAAAGACATCTATAGACACCTGGATAATTCAGAAGCTGCTCAGGCTGGCAGAACAGTGCATTTTGATATTGTCTTCCTCTTGAATTTTAATGGCTCCCACCCAACAAACAGAAATAGGAAAAAAGGTTGTCTGTCAGGGAGGGAAGGAGAGCCCAGGACATCACAGTATGCAGTGCTCCTATTGCAGGGGTAGTGAGATTTGGAGGAGAACTATTTCTCATTTCACCTACTTCTGTCACATTTTGAGATCTCTGTGTGGAACGATTGACTGGATTTTATGCTCTGAGGTAGTTTGCTTCCATCCTCCATTACCTTGCAGCCATCTGAAATGACCATGTCTAGCACTCAGTGGTGTTGAGGATACTGTGTTGTCTATTGCGTCCATTGCTGATGCCTGAACAATCATGTCTTCCCCTCAATCTGAAGACAGAATGCCCTTGCAGGATAGAAATGCATGTGTTTTCTTGTGCCATGACACCAACCAAAGACTGCAAAGAGAGAGCATATAATTAGGTACTAAACTTTATTGTGATTTTCTCCTGACCCAGATTAATTCAAACACTTCAGCTGGAGCAGGTCTCTTCCCAAAATTGCAATACTAATGACATGAGCTATATATTGAAACATGTATGTACAGCTTGTCACTCTGCATAGCCAACCCTCCTCTGGCACAAGAAGCAGTGAATGCCATCCGAAAAGCAATGCCATGCAAGAAAGTGCCACAAGGTTGCGTCTCCTCAGAGGTGGGAAACTACTTTCAGAGCTTCAAAGATAAGTTTTGTTCCCCCTCTTTAGTGGAGGACCTGAATTTGGCTAATTAATGGTAAAAAAAATGGAAGAAATAAAAGGAACATGAGGACCCTTCAGGTTAGACCTTATAATGGCATCTTTTACAGAAGCCACCCAGTAGCTGGCGTAACTGCTGAAACATACTGACCTGTCTACTTCCACTCAATATCTGTGACAATACCTTTTCCATTATTCACCCTTAGGGCTGTATTTAACTAACGGCGAGAGTTTTAGTGCTCCTGACACTGAGAGACAGGTAGCCATGGCTATAGTCAGTCTTGGTGTAGCAGCTGTCCATGAATTCTGGCTCCAGCATATGGGTCAGTTAGCATCAGCTTAAAGATCTCTGAGCTTTAATTTATTTATTAAGGCCAAATGACTTCAGTAGAAGCTGCAGCTATTCAACACTTCTCAAATCAGGCAGTTTTATTCAGAAGCCTAGAGAAGGGAGTCAGTATCTGGGTTTTCGGCAGTGAAGTTTTTGTCCGTTGAGAATGAAACTGGTGGCAGTAATCTAGGCAGGCATTTTGCCCTTGGCTCCACAGGCTTCTGCTAATCATGCCTAGATCTGACCAATACCACGTGACAGTCAACTCAGTCTTAGGACTTTCTTAATGTAACATTTCCAGATTGAAGCTAATTTCCACTTGTGTGATAACCACATTTTTCAAAGGGAACAAGATTCAATCCACGGTGCACCAAGACAGTGCCTGCCAGTTGTTGAATGCAATGCGCCATGCTGACAGTGGCGAGGGTAAGCAGAGCATTAACGGTATGGCAACCACTGAGTGTTGATTCGGTGTCATTGTTGCTTTGCCAGTGAATCAGTTAATATGAGGAAAGGCTGTGGCCCATATTTCCCAAAGCATAGTCTGTCTTTGGTGTTTGCAGCTCTGGAAGAACTGTTGAATGTAGCAATTTAGTCATGATTAATCCTGCAAATACAATGCAAATTAGAATTATAGAATCATTTAGGTTGGAAAAAACATTCAAGATCATCAAGTGCAACCGTTAGCCTAATGCTGCCAAGTCCACCACTAAACCATGTCCCTAAGTGCCACATCTACATGTTTTTTAAATACATCCAGGGATGATGACTGCCACTTCCCTGGGCAGTCCATTTCAATTTGTGGCAACTTTTTCAGTGAAGAAATTTTCCTAATATCCAGCCTAACCCTTCCCTGGTACAACTTGAGGGCGTTTCCTCTTGTTATTTCTTGTTATTCAGAAGAGACCGACCTCCACTTGGCTACAACCTCTTTTCAGGCAGTTGTAGAGAGCGATAAAGCCTCCCTGAGCCTGCTTTTCTCCAGGCTGAACAACCCCAGCTCCATCAGCTGCTCCTCATAAGACTTGTGCTCCAGACCCTTCACCACCTCCATTGCCCCTCTCTGGACACACTCCAGCACCTCAATACCTTTCTTGTAGTGAGGGGCCCAGAACTGAACACAGGTTTTAAGGGGCAGCCTCACCAGTGCTGAGTACAAGGGAAAAATCAGTGCCCTGGTCCTGCTGGCCACACTATTCTTGATCCAAGCCAGGATGCCATTGGCCTTCTTGGCCATGTGGTCACACACTGGCTCATGTTCAGCCAGCTGTCGACCAGCAAACCCAGATTCTTTTCCGCTGGGCAGATCTCCAGCCACTCTTTCCCAAGCTTGTAGTGTTTCATGGAGTTATTGTGACCCAAATTCAGGGCCTGGCACTTGTTGCCTTGTTGAACCTCATACAATTGGCCTCAGCCCATTGATTCAGCTTGTCTATATTGCACTGTAGATCTTTCCTGCCCTCCAGGAGATCAACACTCCTGCCCAGCTTGGTTTCATCTGCAAACTGACTTAGGGTGAACTCAATCCTGTTGTCCAAATCATTGATAAAGATATTAAACAGAACTGCACCCAAGAACTGAGCCCTGGGAACAACACTTGTCTGCCAACTGGATGTAACTCCATGTAACCACTCCCTGGGCCTAGCCATCCAGCCAGTTTTTACCCAGTAAAAAGTGCATGCTTCCAAGCCATAAGCATCCAGTTTCCCTAGTAGAACTCTGAAAATTCATATGTGGGGTATCTAGGATACAAACCACAAGCACCAAAATGTTGGCCTTCTTCCTCCCTTCACTCTCAAAGTTTTCCTGATCTTTATTTTTCTGGTAAAGCTGTACTGAGGTAAGTCTTCACCTTTTTTTTTATTCTTGCTGTTGCAATGAGAAAACAACATGGATAAATTATTTTTGTAGGTTTTAACTGACCTTAATAATCATTCATCATTTTGAAAATTATTACATACACTTATGTACACATCTCAACTAGTTTAAAAATCTTTCCAAATAAAATCTGCAGAGAAAGTACTTTCCTCTTTAAACATTTAGAAACAGGCTCATTTTTCTTCCCAATTATAGCAACTACACAAAGGAGCAATAAGTCTCAGAAGATTTGTCACAAATCCTCCAAGTCCGTGACATAAGTTTCAAAGTAAACCATTGGTTCCCTTCAAAGCACTATTCTGCAGCTGCCTGATAAAAGGCCACAACCCAGTACAAGGTAATCATTAGGCAGACATTATTATTATTTTCCTAATTAGTCAAAAATCATCGGATTTCCTGTGGCTTCTTCCTGCTGAGCAATCATTTGATCTTGCTTATGTTGACAAACATACAAGTCACCAATTGTGCCTCATTTATCATTTGACAAGGACAATGTTTGCTTCTTCTTGTGTGAAGAAGAGAAGACTAAGAACAAGAAAATAGTCAAGAAGATTCCGAATATAACTGTCCTTTCTTTTCGCTTCAACTGATACAGTGACAAACCCCACCAAATGAACAGGATCTTCAGTGAGCTATAAAGCTGCTGTTCAGGTCCTGGAGGGGAGTGTTAATGCAGAATTCTACAATGAGCCTCATGTGAAATAGACTGAAAATATTCCTGCTACAACTGAAATGTAGAGAACTCTGTGTTCCCAAAAAGGGACCCCACAGCATTCCCCCTGTAACACTGTCTAACTGTCAAAATGTGGCTAAATTTAACAGAGAGCGCTCAGGGCCGAAAAAAAATTATTTTGTAAAATGTAAAGAGTGAGATAAATTTGTACAGTTTAAATCCCCAAATTTAGTTTGAAAGGCATTTCAAAACTCAGTTCGCTACATAAGGAGTATTCTCTTAAAATATGGGAAAATCTGGCATAAGGATGTGTGTATGTGGAAGTTTATTTATAGTTGTTGCTAGTGATAGGTATGAAATTTTTTTAGTGTAGGTATTTCTCTTTCAGTAAGCCAGTCTTTAGGCTGCTCAGATGTTAAAAAAAACACACAACTGCAAAGTAGACTGTTATACCAGTTCCTGAATATAAAACCAAGCAATGTATTGCTTTTAAGGGAGTTGCAATATGTTTTAAAATATTTCTTCTTAGTTGTTGCATACTGCAGCCTTTTACGTGGCAGTTTAGCATATCACAGCAATTTTTTTAAAAAATTCATTTTATGAATTAGTATTACCATCCCTCCAGGGAAGAAATAAATAATGCAATGCTGATATGGAGAGAAAAGAATCACAGTAAGCATGTAGGAATAAGAAAAATAATTTCAAAATATGTAAAATTTCTTTATTGATCACTGGAGGAAGACAGACAAGTATCTCGCTCAGTTTCTATATATGACTTTCAATAGGTGAGGCAAGCTGCTGAATTTATGACATTAACATCTGTGTCATCAAGAAAGCTTCTATGTCAACCTTTAATCTCTATATATTGAAGGGTTTTCATTACCTAAGAAAAATAAGTAAAAACAAGAACAGGCAGGGATGTGTATGAAAAATAATGCATTTTACTTTTACAGAAAACAACAAATATTTCATTATTAAGGCTTGTGCAAAAAAACCCCAACAAATTGAAGTGTATCTTCACTATTTGCTTAAACATGTATTTTTCTAGGGAAATAATAGTGATTGCTCGACTCTTCTATTTACAGGCAGTTTAAATTGCCTCTCAAAAATGCAGTTTATAGGCTGAATGATCTCAGTTACTTTGTGAAATTACTGATGTGTTCTTTTCATTGAGGCTTACATATCCTGCAGCAATAGTTCTACCATCTCTTTGCAGCTTGCTGTACTATTGCTAAGAACTTAGAAACAGACATGACAATTTTAATTTTAAAGAGACTGTATTTTTTCCTCTGCTTTAATAAATCTTGTGCTGCAATTTCGGCACTCCTTTAAGTGGGTCAGGACAAAGTGTGTCCTTAGTTCACCTCATGCAGCCTGGTTGCTGATCACCAATAATTTGATTAGCCATGCCACAAGAAATTATTTGGTTCAATAGAGGTAAACATGACCAACCACATCCAAAACATCAAAGTCAAGAAGACTCTTCTTGTCCCTCAACTTCCCTGGAGCCAGAGCAGCCTGTCAGGGTACTGTGCCCCCAGCT
The DNA here is from genome assembly GCA_013400975.1 of Atrichornis clamosus. NCBI lineage: Eukaryota > Metazoa > Chordata > Aves > Passeriformes > Menuridae > Atrichornis > Atrichornis clamosus. The sequence goes on along the minus strand of WBMZ01003137.1, from coordinate 192,338 downwards.
CAAGACACGCTGTTCTCTCTGTCTTCAGCAGATGATTTGTCAGATGAAAGGATCTGTGTCTGAAATTTTAAAAGAGCTATGACTGCAATCTGACTTTAAGCACAACTACAAAAGCGATTGCCAAATAGAATATTTAGGGCTCTGACTAAGCAAATACTGTAGAAATTATAGCTCACTGAGTCCAAAAACCAACCTGCACTGACAGGATTTCCTCTTTGACTGAGGTGGTGGGTGCTTTTAAAGAATTTGGCATTTGCAAGGGGGTTCCTAATAGTGCTCAGCCGTTCATTTCAGGGATTTTTTCTTTTTTCTTCAAAATGCATTTAATTAAAGAATGTTTTAAACAAAAAAGTGAGGAAGGGTCGCACAGTAGCTTTGGTGTTTTCCCTTCTCAGACAAAGCCCAGCTTGCAGAAATGATAACATTTAATATCCCAGCTTCTCCACTGGGCATGTATGATAAAGCAGAGCTGAATGAAACATGCCGACATTATAGAGGAATATTTATAAGCAGAGTGGCTTGGTTTATTCTGTCCATCCTTCACACCTTCTGCACATTTACTTCTTGTACAGTGGGCTGTATTGACAAGGCTTCACAATGCACTTAAGATCTTTCCTGGTACACCTGCCCACAGAAACTTAATTTCAGCACTGCTTAGGGGAGAATATATGTTCACTTAAATTTTAAGTTTCCTCAGGCAAGTATTTGGGTTGAAATGGTTTCCTACGCTCATCCAAGGCAAAGAAAGAGTATTGTGAAATGGACCTGAACACCAATAGTTAAGCAATATATTACAGATATCAAGTCCTCACCATAACATCAGAGAATAAAAAATTCATAATTACTTAAGTTTACTAAATATATGCAAAATGTTGGTTTAAGGAAATAGCAGTTTGCTTGTAAAGACTTTGTTATCTAATTTTTGGAATAAATTCTTATTTTCAGATTATTAGCCTAGATGAGAGAAGAGATATTGGTTTTTTGTTGAAAGGAAAAAATTGTCAAAGTAAAAAGCATATAAATAAGGGCAAAACATAAATAACTTTTCTGACTGAAACAAAACTAAAAGCTCATAGACTGCCTGAATACAAGATTATTCATTTTTATTTTGTTCCTGGTAATGCCACAATTTCATTGTTACAAAGACCAAGTGATGACAAAATATTTATATATAAGGACTCAGGTTTGGGAAGATAAACATGAATATCCCTGTGTTTTTGATTTTAATGTGTGTTGCTCTGCTGTGAAATTCCATGTTTCCACTTTTGTTTTTTTGTTTTAGAACCTTAGTGACTTTTAAAAGATTTTTTGTAATTTGATGCACAAAGATTTTGACAGAAGTAGTTCAGAATGTGGAGAATAGTGTAACACCAAGTTCCTGAAACAACAGAATTATACATCTTAAATATGATTGACTTTAAGAACACCAGAAGGACATGAAAGCTCTCTTTCTATCTTGCCTGACAAAGAATAAAATTAATATCTTGGATGAATGCATTGTAGCCACAAAGGACAATCAGAGTAAATCTATAATGGGCTAAAATTCAGTGAGAGCAATAAAGGGGTCACAGTGGCTTGAAGGAAATGAGAAATAACTTGAATTTGTTTTTTTGAAAAAAATATCTATAATGATCTTTTTTCTTAAAAAGATGTATATTTACTCTTGTATTACTTTGTCTGATATTACCATAGGAGTTACACTGTCCTTCTTAACATTGCAATGACACATATTACAAGTATGTCATTGCAAATAAAGGCAAATTATTTTATCTGTTTATTCTCCTCTGCAAGAACAGTTCAAATCGAAATAAAGGAATTAAAGTAATGGCAGATGGTAATACAAAAGGACATGATTTTGACCATAGGTGGATCTTTATTCTCCATGTACATTTGTTTCACACCCTGTATCAAGACATGGGATATCTGGGAGGTCTTAGAGCTTTGAGTGACACATTTGCTTCCCAAATTGGGAGAGAATAGTTGTCAGGGCCCTTGGCAGCCTGTCAACCCCCTGCAACAAGAATTCAGTGTCATAACTGCAGCCTTCAAAACCCCCAGAGAAATCCGTGCCCTCCACCCCAAGGCCGTTTTGTGAAGGGTTTTGCTGAGCCTGATTTCCAACACATATCTCTGACTGTCGCTAGCAAGCAGATAATCAGCAACATGGACGATTTTATGTAGATGATAAAACCGACACTTTATTAATTTACAAAGGTGCTTATATACATTAGCATGCTGGACTGACATAAGGTTATTGGTTAACTGACCAGCCACCCCCCAGAGGGATTGGCTGGACCCAGTAACTCTTACCTCATATATTTTCTTCTTTGGTCTCATAACAAGACCATAGTTTACAATACTTCTGAATTGTTTTCCTGCAGCGTCCTTGAGAAAGCCTTGGTTTCACACAGACGCCTGTCAGGAAACTGAAATCTCTCTGCACCCAGGCCTGTAACATCCACATCTGACCTGTAAGGTGGCGGCACATCTGTGGGCCTCAGCTCGTGAGCACCTTCCTCATCCCCATGGCCCTGTCTGCACATCAAGGGCATGTCTGACCCTGGTTATCCTCACTGGGTCTGATCCTGACCCCCACCCACAGACCAACACCCTGTCTCCAGCTCAGCCCATTCCTGGCCCAATGCCCAGGGCTGGGCCTCCCTGGTGCCTTCTGACTGTCCTGCTCCTGGCCGGAATGAAATGAGACGGGCTGCCAGGGCCTGCCATGCTGCCCCAGGGAGACCACAGTGCCCAGAGTACCCAGCACACTTGCATTGTGACCTGTCTGGGGGATATGATTTGTGATGAGAGTTTCAAGGGAGGTGATTCTCCCTCTCTACTCTGCTCTGGTGAGACCCCACCTGGAAAAGAGAAGGCTCTGGGGAGACCTTAGAGCAACCTTCCAGTACCTAAAAGGGCTAAAAGAGAGCTGGAGAGGGACTTTTTACAAGGCATATAGTGATAGAACAAATAGGCAATGGCTTTAAACTGAAAGAGGATGGGTTTGGATTATATATTAGGAAGAGATCCTTCCCCATGAGGGTAGTGAGGCGCTGAAACAGGTTTCCCAGAGAAGTCGAGGATGTCCCATCCCTGTTAGAGTTCAAGGCCAGGTTGGATGGGGCTTTGAGACACTTGGTCTAGTGGAAAGTGTCCCTACCTATGTCAGGGGGCTTGGAACTAGATGATTTTTGAGGTCCCTTCCAACCCAAACTCTTCTATGACTCTATGAACTGTCAGCTGAAGACACAGCCAGGATGTGCATGTAATGGTAACCCCTACACTGCCAGTTCTGTCGAGGCAGCAGGGTCTGCACATGCCTGCAATATGAAATGTAGTTTTCACTGAGTTGGATACGGGGCTGCCCTTCTGCTCAGGCAGAGATTAATTATCCTCTCTCTCCATCTTGGAGACAGACAATGCAGAGGAGACCATTCAGTGGCCTGCCTCCCTTTCTCAGGCTCCCATAGTGCCATATGCTGCCTGCCCACCTCTGCCATCAAACCGTGCATGGGAGAGGCAGAGCAGACCCTGAACCCGGGCAGCAAGGGCAGGCAGCTGCCAAACTCCTTCCTTTTCCCAGTAGCACCTGAGCCACCCAAGCTGGGACCAGGATGGAGCATGCAGCAGTGCTACACCGACCGAGGCAGCAGAGCGGTGTAAATCCCAATGAATGTGTTGTGTGTGTGCAATCATGCATCTGAAGAACACCTGTAGCAAGACAGTGTATCAGGATACCTGTGCAGACTGCCAGATTTTAGTCTCTCTTTAAATAAGACATTGCGCTCATACTATGCAATGCATTTAGACAGGAAAAAAGTGGTTGTCAGAGACAAAAATTTACTACCCCATTGGAAAACCATGAGTTGGATGAAATACAACCCATCTCTTTCTCTAGTGCTTTCTGTGCTCTTTTTTCACCAGAAGTTCAGGATTAGGGTTTAACAAAAATGTGAGATATTGGCCATTACACACCAGCTGGAAAGGAGCAAAACATTCAGCAATTGGCACACACTTGTATTCAGGCACAGTATACACAAATGGACATTTATTTATGTCTTGCATAGAAGACAGTTATTATTGTTTAAACAGCAGATAAGTCACTAAAAATTTCATTCTTTTCTTATTTGTTTTTATTGTCTCAAAGGAAAGTCAGTGTTACACGTGCCCTTTAAACTGTGCAGCTGAACTTTATACAGTTCTTAAGACGCTTGTTCTGCAGTGAAATAGCAGTGTGCCTGATAAACGTCCAGAGTAAGTCACTGCCATCACTGGCCAAACTGGACGCTGCAGTCACTTCATACTGGATAAAGAATTGACATTGAGGCATATGGATAAATGATTTTCATTGGGCTGTTTCCTGACATACCCTCTTTACTAATTCAAGGACAAAAATTTGAAAATTATCTTATATCTGCTTTAATGATAGTATCCATTCAATTAAAACACTTGCTATCCTTCCTAAGTAACCGCAGCTGCCTTAGTTTGGATGTGAATTGACTGCATCAAAACTGGATCAGCTATAAACAGCAAGGTCACGTCTTGCCAGTGTGAAGGGAACAGTGGTTTCCTCATAAACTTGGATTTACCCTGTAATGACCTGGGAGAAGACAAGATAATGAAAGACAAATATGTCTTTGTTCAATGGGATTGTACACAGAGAAGTGAGCAAAGAATCTATGGCAATTTGAATGGTGCCGAGAAAAAAAGATCAGCAGAACTATGATTTCTGCAAGATCTACAATGCCCTGAAGAAGCAATAGGCCAAATCAGTAGCAAGTAAAAAGGTCAGAATGAAGAAAATCACTGGGAGAAAAAAACCACAAATCTCTTGGTTCCATTCTTGCATGTGGATTGACTTTTAGACATATCTTTTCACTAGACGAAGGGGAATAAGAGCAAATTTGGCTCTATATAATATAAATCCTCAACACAAAACAAGATACAAAATATATGGATAATATGAACATGAAAGCAAATCTGCCTTGCTCTTGATAAATTTCTAGTCATTCACCAATGTCAATGAAGTGTTATCTGGGATCCAGGTAAGTCATGCCCTGGGGATTTTGTTTATATTTGTTCTTGTTTAGCATACTACATAATTTCTTTCATAAGCTTTCTAAAATCTATCTTAAAATAATTTTCATTTCTTGCTTGGGATATACTATTTGGAAGACCACAAGAAATTTTTTTCATTCTAATCTAAATTTATTAATGGCAAATGAGTGTTCAGTCTGATCTTTGAATCATGCTTTTCAAGCAGAAATTGGTCTTTTTGGAACCACTGAGATAAGACAATAAGTTAGTCTTGTTAAAGAGAAAATCTACACTGGAAAGCTATGAGTCTATTGCTAAAAGCAGATAGAGGGGCTTTCCAAATATACCAAGAGAATTGCACAACTGTTTTCTACAGAGAAGCTGTGGGATTTGAGTACATTTTTATGCTCTGAAAATTCTGAAAATTTTCTTCATCCCTCTTCAGGAAAGGATGTACTTTCTCTTCACCATCTCTCTGAGGAATCTCATATACATAGAGAAGGGGAAAGGTAAGGAGAAATCCACAAAAGTTTCCACAAGGGAAAATGCTTTGTGAAAGAGGCACAATTTCTTGTCACCATCTCCTGGTTCTGTTTTTGAATCTTGAAAGAATTTGCTATGCTCTTTTCTCTTTCTATGTCATGTAAATAGGTCACAAGCCTCTTGTATCTGACTTTGTCACAAGCCTCAGAGGGAGGTCAAGTCATTGGAGTTTTGAGATTTGGCCCTAACTCATTAACTTGAAGGAAGTCATCTTGGTGTCTGTTGGGCTGTTCTGTGCTTAAAACTGGTTCTGAGTCCAACTCCTAATGGATTAGGGTGTTTCATCCTGATCATTCTTGTTGTCTCCGGGTTCTCAGTGAATTAATTGTATATGACCACAAGGCTACACAATAACAAAGCTTCTAAGATCATGCCAGAAGCAGAGAAGGAGGCAGACATGTCTGTGTAAGATGATTCACATGGATGGTCACATGGCCAAACTGGGACTCCTTACTGCAAAGTTCGTTTGTGAGCTACTGGCACCATCTCACCTGGCCATTCTACTGGGAATTTCCAAAGAGCTGACTTGCGAACGGATCTTTCTACAGGGCATTCACCTGTACCACATGTCAACTCAGTGGCTGACCCAGCTGAAAGGACCTTTACTATGACACAGCCCCAAATACCCTATGACAATTGCCTTAAAATAAGAAACTGGGTCATTCCTGCAGTCATATTCATGTGAGCAATTGTTATGCACTGAGGTAAGTGTCCTTACAGGAATGGACTATATTCCTGAGCAAGTGTTTGAAACTCTCTCCCCAGGAGAGTAGGTGCATCACTTCAGCTTCTCTCTTCTTCTCCCAGGGCCTCTGTTTGGTGTAACACACATACACTTGAACTAAAAAGCCCACCTTTCATGTGGTCTATTCAGTTTTCCAATTGACTTCAAAGAAAAGTTTTATTAAAGACACTGTAAGAGGTTTGAACTCTGTCAGGAATGCCCCCTGTGAGTTCAAATCACATTACTTTGCCCAGTAGGCTCATTACAAAAAGAAAGTTGAACCTACAGCTTTCTGAATTCACCTGAGAAGCCAAGATTGGAACACAATAAAGAAGGGCAGAGTGGTTCTCTTGATAGGCCCAGGTACAGCTCCGTTAACATCCTCAGCAGTTGTATCTATAGATAGCAGGAAGAATTTTCAAATGTAGTACCTAAAACTCAGGTGTCTGTATCCCTGCCAACTTTAAATACCACTTTAAGCAGAGTCTTACGTGTCATGTGTTTAAATTTAAACACCGTAGATTTGAAGATGAACATATAAAGAGGGCAATACAATATCTAAGAGAAGACGAAAATGCTCACTTAGAGTACTTTTGACTTCTTAGACATACTTTTCAAATCATTATAAAAGGCCATGGAAATATTCTTCCTACCCACATATGAATAAGACTATCTGGTAAGAATAACATTATCAGTATTTAAGGGGGTGATCTTTATTTTCTACTAACACCAATTTAGTAAAAGTGCCTTCTTGATTTATATAATATCATAAATAGCACTTCCTGAACTGTTCAAGATGGACAGCAGGATAACCAGCAAATGGCTCCAATTACAGTCATCACAAAATGAAGCAGTGTTCAGGCAATAGTTTAAGATTCCTCACAGCTTTGTCCATTACATGTTCACTTTCACCTGTACAAAAAGGCTGGAAACTGTTACCAAATCTGGACAGTGGAACTCTACACTTTTTCTATATGGTTGAAAATACCTCATAAAATACCAAGCTAAATCATGGATAACTAGGCTTCATTGTTTTAATTCAGCATAACATAATGTTATCATATCATTTCAGCATAATGGTCAAGTGGTTTTGAATCAGTGCAGAGTGACTGCTTAAAAAATGCAAAGAAGAGAAAGCAGTCCCATCATGTGGAACCAATTCAGAGTATTTTGGTTATTATAAGCAGAGTAGATGGAAATGTTAAAAACTGTGAGATTTTTATCAGGGAACAAAATCAAATCAAATAAATTAAACACAGGTTCATCCCTCCATCTGTGAGTGTGTGTCTGGAGAGAACGGTTGAAAACTCCATTTTTCTTATTTCTGTCTCCTGAAAGGAAAGCTTGAGCCAAGTACTGATCTCATCTATATTCTCACATCTTACTGACTTGCTCAAACTCTTCTGCAAAGTTTGCCAACTAAAAGCTGACATGCAAGACAAAACTTTAAGAAAATCAATGCCAAATAATTGCCCAAGCCATAAGAAAGAATAAACTTGCCAGTGCATTATGTTCTACCAACACTGTGGTGAGTTGTAAACCTAAAATCCAGGGGAACGAAACAGCTCTTATTGTGCATAGTAGGTTTTATATAACAGCAGGCAGCACAAATCATTTCTCTACTGCAGTTCAATAGCTAGCCGTTCCTTCTCTTCTATATTCAATTCTGCACCAGAGCCATGACTTTTAAATGCTATGCTGCTGTCAGTTAGTTGGCTGTCCTTTCCTGGCCTGCCAAGGGGGATGCTTACAAATGAAGCCATTGTCCCAGTAATCAGGCATCTCCTGGTGGGACAGTATATGATAAATTTTTAAGGACATGACTGCAGCATAAAACATGCTGTATTTTACATCAGATATTGTCACACAAGGATGTGCTTCATTTTCTTCACTTTTAAGATTCAGGTAATGTTGGAAGACTAAAACGTGTCAGAATTATAGGAGATCCAAGGCGTACTTTGCAATGCAACATTGTAGGCTTATGATAATATCCACTATAAATTGCAAGGATACAGGTAACCTCATTCCATTGAAGCAAGTCTAAAGGCATACTGAATATTGACAGAGTTTATTAGTGTGACTGTACTTGCCCTAAAAGCATGGATTCCTCTTAATTCTATTCCAGGGAAGTTCTAAAAATGCCTTATCCAAAGCTAAAAGTCTTCCCATATTTAAGGACAAGCAAAAAGCTGTGGCTTGACATGTTTATATGGTTTAACTGGTATTTCAGGTACAAGTCTAACACATGAGTTAACTTACTCAGAAAGAAAAATATTGAAAACCACAAAGGATAAGACTCATTTGAAAGTCAATATTTCTTTCAAATAATGTTGGTTCCAAACATGAAAGCAAGGTCCAGACACCCACTTTCTATCTCCATTACAGCCACAGAATTGCCAAGAGTGGTCTAGATTCCATCCCTAGCAACTTCTCCTCATAGTCTTAAAAGCAATTTTACTATAAGCCACTTTTGCAAAGAATATTACTCACTGATAAAAAAAACTCCTATTGTCAAGATCTTTCAAACTAGGAAATAAGGGCTGATCAACCTATCCAAGTTAAAAGGATCATGATATAGAAACAGAGGGGGTAGTCAGTGCCTTACATTCATCCAATGCTGGAAGAAACATATACTACAGATTATGCTGCAAGACTGCCATAATATCAGCTCCTGCCAGTCAGTGGATACAGCAATATTCCTCCCTTTGGGCTAGAGACAAGGCGGTCCACTAGTCCTATAGTGCTACAGGAATATTTCCCAAATTCCACTTTCCTGTAGAATGGTTTTCTGAATCATGAGTCACACCAACTGCAACTTTCAAACCACACCTTCAAGCCCAAAGGATTTTCTTTTTGGCCAGCTGTTATTGCAGGTATACAGTAGTGATGTTGTTATTTCTGTCTTACTGCTTTATAAAACTATATTAAAATATTTTTGCTAATAAAATGATTTTTTTCTTCTTCAACATCTAATTTTGGCCCTTGCAGATAGGCTGGTCACTTCAGATGGTCTGATGTTTATTTTGTCATCTAGAAGCACATGAAGTGACAGGCAGAGGCTTCACCCCCTAAGAGTGATGAAGAGTCATTAGCGGGTCATGTTACACAGCACAGATTTATCAGGAGGAGAGTAATGCCTAGAACTGAGTGCTGATGGTCCAGACTGATGCTGAAAGGTATAGTGGGAAAGAAAAACTCTCTTGTGTTGGACAAAAGTTATCAGTATTCAACAGAGGCCAGCTCAAGTTTCCAGGAGACTTCATACAAGACTCTATGCAGGAAACAACTTAAAACATACACTCATTAATATCCCTATGTTCCCCAGGGCATTTATGCAAGCATAATCTTATATGGAGGAGCAGAAAATTGAGACCTTGCAAATTGTTACTTGAAAAAGAAGCAACATTAGGAATACCACAATGTGTGGTGACACTAACCATGATGACATCTAGAAAATTTTAGAACTTCTAGTTCAATTTCTATTCAACTTTCAGGTTGACTTTATGGCTCAGTCTTTTCTGACTAATGTTTTCTTGTGGTCCACTCTGACCACAAGACACTGATTTCCACTGATAAGGAAGAACACTGATTTCATTCTTGACTATTTTCCTACTGCTTTATGATGCTGAATAATATACTGATAATAATCTCTGTCTTCTCTATTGCCACGCTGTCTGTCTGGCAAAAATTTCTTAACAATGTGTTCAGTTAAGAGTATAGAAGCAAATATTTTCCCTGCATTAACAAGCAGAAAAATTATTTTGTGATTTTCCTCTACATATTTGCTACTCTGATTAAATCAGTAGATGCATCTTTGAATTCTCATGAGACAGTCAAAGAACTTAAGATTGCAGGTACATGTGGGTTATAAATGCCAAAATACTCTTTCAGTAGGTGTTGAAATAAGTTTCATCAGTTCTTCCAGTTACTTCCCACACTTCCTAGCCATGTTTCCTACAAATAACATATCTGCAGACACACCACAGTTTATAGAGATCCTGGCTAATTCATGTGAACTATCCAGGACAACTGTATTGAAAGACGTATGTCCATTTAGTCAAGTATGAAGTAAGACAAGAAGGGAAGACATTTTTTATTAGACAACCTGTCTTTAAAAATGAGTCTTCAGCATCAAATAGCAGCATATGAACACTCTTACTGACATTTTAGCTCAACATCTCAAATATGACAGACTAAAGACATAATTTATTAACAGTTGGAGGTCTGGCACTGACTGGGGTCCAACTTTTACTGCAGAGTGCTCTGAATTTTTCCTCTATTCTTTCAGATTATTTTGAGTTCTTAGAAGACCTTAGTCATTTGCTAGTGCAGTACTCTAATTCCAGATTTACTCCTGATTGCATATTAAATACACTATGTACACAATTCAAAAATATTTTTAAAATATTACTGCAGGAAGAAAACAATAGGTAGACATAAGCAATCTTAGGCAAAGCTTAATTCTTGTGTCCTAGCTTCCTTTCTCTTACAAGGATTAGTGTTCTTGTCACACTTCTCATTGTGTCCAGCTAGATTCAGTTTTGTACTTGAATTATTTTTAGGTAATGTTTCTACTCAAATGTTTCGAGATGTTTAACCTTGACATTGAGGCAACCCACAGGTCTTTCAAAAATAACTGATAGTGGAATGCTACAATTCCATTTTTTTCCCAATTGACTTTAAAGTTTAAGCAATATCTTAAACAGAACAGTAGAATTGTAAAGTCAAATGAGGATATAAGTGACAATCCTGAATTAGATAAGGACTATTTATGAACTGGCTGTCCTAGTCAAGCAGAAAAGATCAGGTAAACAATCCCTCAAGCGGCTTCAGATCCTGGACAGGCTGCATCATGATATCTCAATATCTCCTCATAAATGCAGAAGGACCTAAAGGACTTCACAGTTCAGAAGATTCTATTCAGTCATCTTCTTCATTTTCACCAGAAATCAAAGGGGAAGGAGTAAAGATAAAGCTCAAACTACCAAGTGAAATGAAATATAGGAAACAAAATTGATAACATTTCTTTCCTCCAAAAGCCACTTTTTTTTTAATTTGAGGTTTTTGAAAATTTGGCTCCTAAGTCCTGAATTTGCCTTGCCACAGGTTTAGTGGCCAAACAGTTCTCAGAGATCCCAGCAATGTCATAGATTCTTATACTTGAGCAGTAAAGAACAATAAAGCCAAGTGCAGATGAAATATACATGAGTGATAAATTCTGGATTTGCCACTCTGGCAGCATATTGCTTTTATGACTGAGATCCAGGTTACTTAAAGCCAGGTTATTTCAATTCAGTTTGCAGAAGAAAGACTGTGAAAAAGACTGTTAACCTATTTTTCTATACTGATAGAATTTTTCTATACTGATAGATGAAACATCTTTGAATCAACAAGTTTAGGACACTTTGATTTGATTTCTTTTCGTTTTACAGAGACGGAGTGAAGAACATCACCACTGATTTTCAGTGAGGTGGATCAATACAAAACAGTAGGCCAGATCCATTAAATACTTGAGGTTCAAATATCTATGTTTGAAATGTCAAGAAACACCACAAGAGTGAATGATACAGTGAACATATCAATTAAAATGCTTTTGTTTTAGCAGGTGGTGGCAAGACATCAGGAGTCATCTCATTCTTACACTATTTATACTTGATTTTTGTTATCTTTTTTTACTGGGTGTACCTTGCAATTGTTTTTTAATGACAGAACTTAAGAAACATTCATGACAACCACATAGCATGAAAACATCTCTCTAGTGCTCAGAATGCAGGCTCAGCACACTATGAAGATCCTCTTACAATTGTGTAACCAAGAATTTTTTTTTGCCTGGTGGAGTCAAATGCTTGAATAAAATTACCTCAAACCTTTGTATAACGGCCCAATCTGTGCACACTGACTATGCTATGTACTGATGTACAAAGAACTGAGGGGACACCTGGACTAGTAAGTCTCTCTAAAGCCCATTGGTCTTAGTCATCAACTCCTTTTTTCAATTGAAAGTTTCAGGTAATCAAAAATCCTCCTTAGTGACTTACTGCATAGTGTACTGCAATGTTCCCTTCAACAATGCACTCTTACTTAATTCATTTCCCAACTTCAGAAGCTTTAACAGTTATCTGCTTTAATTCAGTATACTTTCCCCATCCTCCATCAAAAATATGATGCTCACAAAAACACTTGAACAGCAATTAATTGAATGTTACACCACTATGAACATATCAGGTTTAGAAAGTTATTACAGAGGGAGTTCCCAGTGTGGTGACACAGTACAGTGTGAGTGATACAGGTAAAAAGTTTCTATTTTAGTACTCAACAAAAATCAGATATTAGCTCCATGAAGTCACACTCTTTCTAACTCAGGGAATATCAAGAATATGCATATGTCCAAGTCCCTGTGCTCAGCCACCCATTCATTTTTCTGTATGTACACAGTGTATTTGCATCAACGGTGCTTGTACGCCCTCAGGAAATAAGCCCCCCTAAAATTTGAATAAATCGCAAGACTGCAGTCAGAACGGTTGTCTGTGAACTAAAAAGCAGATCTCTGTTGCTAGTGGAACACAAACTATGCCTTAGAAATCTGCACTGCAGGTAAAGGATCTTTAGCAAAAATGGAAGAAGAAATGCTGTCTTCATCAGTTCTATATATCTTTTATTAAAAAACATAAACACGCTGTATACTTTCACCTGATAGAAGCTTTGAAACTAATATTTAAGTCTGATAAGTACACAGTTGTAAATATTCATACTAGTAAATATGGTTTTCAAGTAAGTTTTTTTTACAATCATTACCTGTTAAAGGCATAGCACATATAAAAATGTTGGAATTTAAATTTGTCTCAAATTTCATACCAATTTTGCAAATGAAGTCTGATTTGAATACACTGGAAACATCTATTTCTTACAGAACAGAGGGATTCAATGATACATATATGAGTATACAAAGAAATATATACATATGTGTATATATACACACACAAACATTGTGGAAGTTCCTCTCATATGCAAAGATTTTTAAAGTATTTCTCCATCTTTTGACAATTCAGTGTGTACTTCCACATTTTCACAGTATAAATGCACTGCCTTAAAGTACAGAGATTGTACAAGAAGCAGAGATATTAAGAGGTGGAAAAGATCTCAGCCATCCAGTTCATATGCCAGATGATACAAGATTATTGCCTGCATCATGTTTTTTCTTGTTCCTCTAAATCTAGATAAGCATCCTTCCTCCATGTGCTACAGATTATTACACTTCCTAATGGATATCACTCTGCTTCTAACTTTACAGCCAGAAGTTTCCTGTTCTTTGTCATCCTCATCTCCCAGTTATTCTTTTTTGCTGCTCTTCAGTAACAGAGAGGCTGTGTCCTCCTTTCTTGTCTTTCTTTTTCTCCCCCCCCTCATTCCTGCACCCGTTCCCTCTTCTCTATGGCATCATTCATGACTATCTTCAATTCCCTTTCAAGTCTTTCACAGTCTGTGCCCTGACCACCCTGTCATTTTTCATTCAATAAAAGTGGATACACTTTCTTTCAATCAACACATGGTGATGGTCTTCAGCACCAAATTAATAATTTTTTCAAAGGTTTTCAGGCTTTCTTTCTTCCCAGATTCTCCCTCTTTTTAACTTGCTTGGAATGTGCTTCACACAAACAGAAAATCCTCATAATTTCTCTCCTTTAAGCACTGTTTTATTGCCACACATAAAAGGTAGCAGAGAGATGGGCTGAGCTGACTGATATAATTGCCTAGTGTGCCATTGCTGTCTTTATTATCCTCTGTCCCCGTGTTCCTCTCCCTCACACCACTTTCTGACAACCTATGGCCCTTGTTACCTCTTTGCCATTAAAGATTTGGGGGCAAGGTCAGATTTTCTGTTGTTTCCCTCACTGGTTTCCTGGCCAGCAACCAAGGCTCCTAAGCACCACATCACTACAAAATAGAAATACTAATTGTTAATATTCATTGCCCTCATATATTTGGAAACTTATCAAGAAGTTCAAGTCATGCTTACCATGCACTATTTATAAGACAAAATGACTCATCCCACTGATACTAATAGGATAATTCTGATAATCTTAAATTATAACTTTCATACCTAATCTAATGAGGCAAAACCCTGTTAGTTAGATTCTTTCACTTTTGTTGCCCTAATATCCATTCCTGTAGATCCTTTGAAGGAATTTGCCAATTCCTTGTGGTTCCATATAAACTACATCCAGTCTTCCAAACTGAACATCCCCTAGCTTAGCTGGGGAAAGCCCAGGAGAAAAAATATTAGGAATTATCAGTAGTTTATTACAACAGGAACTCTTTTTTCCTTCCAGCCTTAAAGGAAACCTAATGAGAGGCATGAATGGCAGCACCACTGCTTCCCTCAGAGAATCTGGAACTGACCACTGACAGATGTAAGAGGATAATTTTTATTAGGTCAGAGAAGCCTTCATGGAACTCTAGTTTGACTAGTAGTGTAGGTGTAGGCTTGGACTTTCTACGAGTACTACAATTCACATCCCATCACATCCAGTGACACCATTCAACTTTGAAGCTGATGGATCAAATAACCATCCTTCATACAGTTTAAATATAATTAAACTTGTAGCACAAACTAAGGTATCTGAACCAGAGTGAGCCACTTTGGAAGGTCATTACACATGCAGGGAATTGCATTTGAGGAGTACACAGTAATGTGGGAGTCAGATTTGAAAATGGTTGTATGGTTATTAGAAGTAGAAGAAAAGCTGGAGAGATGTACAACCACTGAAAAAGTTTGTGTAAAATCAGCAAGAGATGATATGTCATGGACTTGATTGGAAAGGCTTGAAAAAAGCTCTGGGACAGAGTGGGTTTGGGCAGAGTGCTATGAAGAGGAAGTCTTGAATCATAGGGAAATTATCTCCAATTGTTATTTCACTCATGTTCAAAAATCCAAAGCTTCATACACGATAACATATGGCACAGAGATAATGTAAGTAGAATAACTGAGTTGACATGAAGTTCCATCTAGGCAATGTAACTTCCCTGAGATTAGCAGGATCCCATTAAAAACGAACTAACTTCTTTTCTTTGTTTGTTTTTTTTTTCTTTTCATGAAAGACACTGCATGTCACACTCAGCATTGGCCAACCCCTGAGGATGTTGTGAGTGACAATACTACGTCATATTACATGCTTTTACAGAGCCTAGCACAATGTGGCCCTCAACCCTGGAGGAGGCCTCTGGATCCTACCTAAGGACAAATAAATTATAGCAAGTACATATAAATAGTAATTTAACGGTAGTCGAGACACATTGTTATGCTTTCTCTATCTTAAAAACTTTCACTAAAAAGTGTTTTGAACCATTTTCAGGTTTTTATTTCTTGCTTTCCTCATAAACAATATCAAAGACACATGCCAGGAGATGCTGCTTAGGCTATCATGTCATATTTCTTATGATGTGAAGGGAATGCTTTCTTTTCCTGCCCCTCCGCAGCCTGTGGCAGGGTGGCTTGCAGGGTTTAGCAGGAAGGGCAAAAAGCTCTTTGAATATTGCTTTCCTTTTATAAAATTTTACACTGCATATTGCCTCATGCTCACTTGTCTAAGAATGCAATATGCAGAGCCACTATATCATAGTTTCAATATGACACATTGTGAACCTTCTGGCTTCTAGTCCAGGAGCCAAATGGCATTGTGTATTCCCTCCATTTGGCCTCATTTTCATCTTCCCCCTTTGCACCCGGGCTGACAAGAGGAGCATATGAAGCTTTTTCTCGCTGCTGCATCTTGACCTTGACCTTACAGCTTTAGAAAAGGGTACTTGTATGCGCAGGGCTGCTATTGTCTGCAGCCGAGTCCCACTTTCTTTTGACATTAAGCGAGTAAAAGGCCACGTGATAGAGTCCCTTCGCAGCCCCAACATTTCTGTCCTGCTTTCTCCTTTGCAAATGTTTTTGTACTGACTTTTTTTTCCTCAGGTCAGGCTAACAGCATCTTTTTCTTTTTTTTCCTCTCTGTTGTTCCTATCCCCGTCTCCTTTTCCTACGCACATACACGCGCGCGCGCACACGCAGACACACGCGCACAGACACACACACACAGAGGAAAATCTATATGTGTCAGACATTCAGCAAGGGAAAGACAAAGGCACTGAGTTAATTACCCATCATTTACTGCTGCTGAGAAGAACAGATGGTAGCAGGCGATATGTAAATGGCAAGGGGCAGTGAATTATTCGATTTTTTTAGATTAATCGTCGATGACAAAGGAAGTGATTACAAGCTGTGACATTTATACAAATGTATAAAGTACATAATGCTAGAAAAAAAAGGGCTTAATATTATTATGAGGATGTCAGGCATGTGAACACCATTGTCATAATACAAAGCAACACATTTTGTGAGATCCAAGGATCTGCTTTTCTTTGATTTGCAAACTTTAGTAAGTCCTAGCCTCTGGAAATATATATTTCCCAAAATGAATCCACGCCTGACAACCATGGAAAAAAAAGGTTTGGGTGCTTTTGCATATTTCCCACAATGCATAATTCTGCCTAGTCTGAACAGTAGAGCTTATGAGGGATGAAGCTGATGTTGAATCAGTGTGGACTGTAAAATAGAAAAAAGGTGCTAATAAAACACATAGACAGGAAATGGAAAAGAAAACGGAAAGGTGATGTTTAAGCTGACAGGCCCTCTGTGAGGACAGGAGGGCAAACAGTGAGGTGGAAGTGAAGACAGAGGAGAGTACTGTTTGTTTACTGCATGTCTGAAAAATAATTGTTTTAGAGACCTTGAAGGTCAGAATGACATAATTTCCAGGCCAGGCCTTGCTGTTTTAACACAAATATTCAACATGCTCATCCTCAAGGTAGTGTACTGTATTTTCTGCTGTATAAATAATTAATTGGTACATGAGGAAAACAGATGCTTTCTTTTGCAGATCATAGAAACTGCTTCATCATCAAAATGTCTTCAATCACCGAATTATTAAATCTATACGGTGCTAATAATACAGATGGGAGATTAAGCCAGTGAGCTGCAAATTTTGTTCCCATTGAAGCATCCCAATCTACTCTATTCCTCATTTCACATCTTGCAGTGAACTACTCTCTGCAACATAAGCAACGCAAATAGAGGGGAGAGTTTGGTGGCGAGCTTATTTATCCTCCTCAGAAATACTTTCCAATCAAGCAAGGCAAAACACCACCAAAATTCCTGTGACACACTCCACTGTTGTGCATGCTTTGTTGATTATAGAGGGGTGAGAGAAGGACAGAATAACATTATATTAGTCACCATCACTGGGTAGTACATTCGAATCTAGCAATCCATTTCATATTAATATTTTTTCAAGAATAAAGTGCTGTCTGTACCAATCTCCCCTGAAGAAAGGGGAAGATAAAACACTGTAGCACACCAGTATTTCCAGTTTGGTATTATTAGAAGGCAGATACTCAAGGAAAGCACTAGCAGCCAAGCTATTGGTTTCTAAGCTGTTTTTCTTCCTTTTAGATAATGTTACACCATAAGATGCAGTTAATGCAATAATGTAGTTTTCACTCTATTCATTGGTGCACATGCAAGGTTGGCGAGTACATTTGTCTTTCTCTCAGCAAACAGAGCACAGACCCCAGAATAAAAACACACATGCAGTTATTGAAAAAATTGAGCTGCATCCATTTCTCCCAACTGCAGAAACTAAATTAAAAGTATCCCAAATCAGTTCACATTGCATATGACATGATGTTATCCACTTATTTCCTTGGGTTGGGGGGCTTATGAGTTAAAGTTGTAAACTGGAGGTGGGGAAAGGCAGTCATTTCTCTCTTACAAGGCTAGAAAGCATAACAAGATTGTCCCTTCCTGAAAATTAAAGAGAAGGAAAACATCCTTCCATTTGAAGAACAGTGAATGGGACATGACTTTGTGAAAATATCTAGGTAAGTGTCAGCGGCTGTATTTCTTAGCTCTCCCTAGACAAGATGAAATGGTTCCAGTGAGAAAACCCTCACTCCCTCCTCCTCCCCCACCTCTTTTTTTTTCTTTAAACAAAGGATGGATGATTTATGACATGGGCATGAGCATATACAGCTTTCTTGTACCTATAGATTCATATTTATTAGATTTTTTTAAAAACATCATAGGTAGACCATACATTACTGCAGACTTTCCATTATTAAAGTGTTAATGCATTCCAAAGGACAAAAAGCAACATCAAGAGGGAAACATATGTTTTTATTTGGAGAAAGTGGCTGAATCTGAATCTGCGCCATATCTAGACATCTATTTATACACATTCCTGCAACACAACAAATTCAAGAGGGAAGAGAAAATAAAATATCCATGCATTTTTACAGCTTTCACTGCTTTGGAGATATTTATTTATGAAAACCACAGGTAGTCATTATTTATAGTCCTGATCTTTTTCCTTTTTTTTTTTTTTTTTTACTAAAACAAAAATGGAATTGGAATTGATTTTTTGAGGGACATTTATACTGAAAGCAGGATCATTTTATATTTTCACAAGTTGAAGTCTGTATTCATTACTAAGAAAAAATATAAGAACAGCAAGCTAAAGTATTTTCATTTGTGGCCCATATTTATTTTATAGGGAGCTTGTCACTGCACCATTGAATAAAATGGAATTTAAACTATGCTTGCACAATAAAATGAACTTCAATGCATACACTCTATTCGTACACATTGAAATTATACACTGGATATATATTTTTCTTGTGTGTGTATGTATGTAAACATACATTTGTGTAGGGAGGGTTTTTTGCTTGGTTAGCTGTAGAGTTCGTGTTTAGGCAAGCACACTTAATAATCACAGTCTTCCATTAAGAAGATATGCATATATAATATTTTTATGCAGATACGTATGCTTGCCATCATGCATCTATAAGCACGTTTGTTAGTGCTGTTCCCGTTTTTTCATTCCAGTGTTGTCCACATTAAAATAGCTGGGAATTTCATCTGCTGTGCATTATAGAATATATACACTGCAGTCTATCTAACCTGTGAAAGCAGGAATATGCTGTGACACCAACATCTTTCCAGTCACTGAGAAATGGGGAACAATAATTAAGAAGTAGAATGGAAAGGCCTATTGTGGCAGTGAAGAGGTGAGTCAGGCCATCAAGACCTTGTTTAGTGAGAGAGGTCAGGCACTGGATAGCAGTTAAACACCACAGAAAGACTCTAGGTTATTTTTCAGTTTACTGTATGGCCTCATATAGCTAGACCAATAATATGTTCAATCTTAAGTGGGATATAATAAAAACCCTAACTAGCTAGGAAAGCAAATATTTTCCCTTAAGTCACTTCTGTGTTTATTAAAACAGATTTCTATTTCTTCATTAACATGCACATCTATCTTTGTGTGTTATGCTTAAAAATATACATCATAAGAGCAAACATGTCTAAAAGATATTTGGTAAAGCAGATACAGCCATATAATTTTATTTTTGGTAGGCTTTAAACGTTGCAGATCATTTAAAATTATCACACTGCTAACATTGTCCTATTCCTAAAATACCTCACAGCGCTCTGGACTGTGTCTTCCTGAACGCAGATAAGCAAGTCAGCCAGCATCAGTATTCCAAAATACCAAAACAAACCAACAACAAAACAGATAGAGTAACACTTAAACGATGTCCCTTTAGGCATTTCTTTCAAGGCACTTCAGCTGACTCCACTTTTATATAGGTTATAGGATTTACTATAGCAACCTAACCCCCCACTCCAAAAAACAGCCTAGCTCCCCCTTCTCTGTGACTTAAATCAAACCAATAGAGCCCTCTATTGGTCAAACCTCAGACAGCTATAGAAGTTTCTTTGAAATAGGAAAACAGCACTTGTCGTAGCTTGTGCCATCACGTTCTGGCTGAAGCCAATGGCAGATGTTTTAGGACTTAGACAGCATTAGCAAAACGCCCTGAGAGAAAAAAGGTCTGTCTTATTCCCCAAATGTGAAATTTCATTTTTCTTATTGCAACTGCCCTGTGCAAGTGGTAGTTGTGAAATTTGAGTACAACTTCACCACGTAAACCTGTAACACATCTAAGAGCACTTTGTTCTCCTCAGAAATATTTCTGTTTCTGGAAGGGATGCAAATATATTACACCTGGCCCTGATTCAATATTTCTGTTTTGATAAGTACAGGATTTTGACTCGACTCTCAGGAGCTTTTTGGGACATTATCTTCCGTATAGTCCTACAAATTAATTAAAGCCTTGGGTACATTATAATTAAGGGGCCTAAGGCCAAGTCACCTCAGCAACCTAAAAATGCATTACTTTTTTCATTAATAGATGAGGGAGTGTGTCAGAATGGAAGGTATTTCTGCAAAGAAATGTAAGGACCTAAAACGAGGCAGTCTTTACAGAGGAGGACTGTTAGGGACTTATTAGAGATTTTATTCAGTTCAGATAGCCAATGTTGAAAATAAACATTGATTAGTTCTTATGATTTGGCCCATAATTTAGATCTCACAGCCCAGATCTCACAGCCCAATTCATGACAAAGCTGTTGCTTGCAGCCACATGGATCCTGGTACTTAAGGCACTATTGACTTCATGGACCCCTTCTCAGGGCAGGCTGGAGGCAGGAAGAGATTTTGCAGGAAGATAGACTGTAATATATGTCTGGAGTTTTGATGAGGTAACTGTCCATATCTTGGCTTTGACACAGTGGGACTTCTGGACCCTCTTACCTATTTTGGTATTTACACAGAATTATTACTGTTAGGACTTTGTGATTATGAAGTGGTTGCATTTATTACTTAGTAATTAAGGAAAGGCACTGGCCTATTCAAAGTAGAAAACTATCATTTCTCTTCCACATGTGGAGAATCAAAGCAAAAACGCAGATTTAGGCTGCCACGGAAGTGATCTGTGTCTCCACAATGTGGCCAGTCCTGTCCTCCAGTCATTGGAAATGGGACCTGGTAGAAGTACATGTTTTTCCCCAGAGCTCAAATGGAAGGAGGTTGGTGCACACCAAGGACTCACCCAGATATGGAGATCAGGCATGACCTTATCCTGCACACAAGTTAAAAATCTTGGAGTCTTCCTGGGTCTCACAGCTGAGATGTAGTCTAAGGTCAAGGCCACAAGGGAAGACTGTAGCTGATGCAGCTCCTGAAAACAGACCATGAAATCTGGTGCTTCCAACTGTTTGGCAGCCCACGTGGCCTCTGGCTCCTTCTGCCATTCCCACGTGCTCTAGTCATGTTCTCATTGAGTCCAGAACCTTTCTGAAAGTCAACATCAGTTTTTCCAGCTCTCCATGAAGTTGATCTCCAACATGGAAGTAGGTCCTGTACCTGCACTAAGGCTGCACAGGAAATATTAAACCAGCAGCAAACTCATTCATCTTCATGTATGAGTCATTCCTTCCTCCTTTCATGTCACTCATGCATCTGTGGGAACATTTGCCCTACCCCTAAGGTCAAACCATGGTCTCTCACCTGTTTTGTCCATGCCTGTTCCTTATAATCTGCTTTCTGTGAGCAAGAAGCGAAAAAACAAAAACATTGTATGAATAATTTTAAATGTAAAAATTATGTACAACCATCTCATTGTTGCAGAAGGTGCAGAAGCTTCTTTCTTTTTTTTTTTTAATTTATGAATTCTGCTGAGTAGTAAGAACTAAATAAGCTGTGGATGCTCAATATTCTAAAATGTACACAAATAATGCTTCCTTTCAAGTTAGGATTGTTGCATTTCCAATGTCTTCCAATCATTTTTTTATGTGACACAAAGGTAAACTTGTTCTGGAAGGTCATGGGGTCTACAAGAAAAGGTGACACTGTCGAAACATGAGAAGTCCTTCACTGGACATGTTCTGCCCCAACACCCTAACAATTTATGAAAATCCTTGTATGTTCTGCAAAACAGGCATCTCTAAAAATGTGTGCCTCTGTGGGAATTATTTAAATCCTAGTTGAGAAAGACTAGGCCCTGCTATACCTCTGAGTACTTGGATACCTCTGTAAGCATTACCTGAGAAAATAGGAGGGGAAAGGTAGAAAAGGAGAAAGTTCTTGTGAACAGTAAGTTAACCTACTATAACAACTCAGTCTAATAATTTGCTTATCAGGTCTTGCAAACTCCATTTCAGTCTAAGCAGGTTTCTGTTTGTTTCCCTGGGCATGGGAGCTCCTTTACTCTGCTTGGCAGCACAACGGATGTGACCAAAAGGGAAAGAGAACAGGAACTGAACTGATGTGTCTCATTGCATTTTTCCTCTTTCTTTCAGATGCTGTATATTGATTTTCCTTTCTACATTTGCCAGAAACCCTAATGGCCTTTAAAACATCTAAGGTCTTGCAGGAGTGATTTTTTTTTTTTTTTTAAATTCACAAACGCCTCTTATTTAACTAGGCAAAGAAGCATAATTTTTTATGAGGAAATAATGACTTCTTAAAAATTGTGTCGCTCCACGACTAAACAGAAGAAAATGCCGCTGTGTTAAAAACAGCTTGCCTCACACCCCGAAGCTCTTGATGCTATAAATAGAGGAGGCTGGCAGCCTCCAGCTCGCCATCTTCCACTGCACTGACACGCCGTAGTGCTAGGGAGGGATGCGATTTCTGCGTTCACCTGAGGAGAGAGTGTTCTGGTGTCTTGTCAGTGTCTACTGAGAAAGTGCTTCCAATTGGCTGATTTCTACCCTGTTAGGAAAATTACAGCTGTCCTTGTTAAATCTCTTCCCTTCTTTTTCGCCCAGAGTGGCACAGGTAGCAAGTTTGAATGGATACAGTGTGGGTGTGACTGCTAAAGAAATGCAATAACAATGACATAAAATGGAATATAATTTCATATCCAGTCTTACAGGGGAAAAAGTAACAGGAATAAAAATAAATTAATGCAAGTACTGCATGTAGCCTCAGATCTGTAACACACAAGAAAAATAATTCTAAAAAAATAATTGCAGGACACAACCTTACATAGGAAGATACTAACATTATTCTGAAAATGTTTTACTATGTGTATAACTGATAAACTTATTTTTACCCTGTGGACAGGAAAGCCAATGTGAAGAACACATTGCAAAGTTGCACTAGTCCCAGGATAAAATGAAAGAAAGGTGTTGCCAGGTCCCCCTCACAAGGTGTTGTGGAACAAATAAAGGTTAAGTCAAGTCACCTGGATGTGATGTGTGCTCAGATCTCACCTCTCTCTGAGCGAAGGAAGGCTCACGCGCTTCAGCAGACATGACCCTTATGCTCAGACACTGCCAGCAGGGTGCCGAGAACTGGGGCAAGGACGGGGACTGGCTGGCAAGATGCATCACTAACCCCCCCCAGATATGGGCAGAAAGGTCCTCACAGCAGAGCCTGCCCACACCTCCTCCTGAGGAAGCCCTGACCCCTGCCATCATTCCATTTGCTCCCGAGAGGTTTCAGTGCTGCTCTGTTGTCCTTCTCGTCCATGCACAACCTGCTGGAATGGGCGTGCTGGTAACTTCTTCTCCTTGGCAGGGCTATAAACCTCAGAAGGATTAGTCACATCAGTGTCGACAAAATCCAGGAAGAGTCAGAACTTTAGCGAACAATTTACTGAGAGCAAAAGAAAATTCTCTTTATTAACTGCAGTGGCAAAGCACTGGGCAGAGCCAGCAACCGAGCTGCAGATTTCTTATTTGTGACACTACAGCAGCAGCAATTCAGCTCAGCCCCCTGTACCTCCTTACAGTATTCCCTGTCAGGGTCATGCTGCAAAATATGGCTGCTTCCAAGAGAGGAAAGGGACAAGCAGGAAACCACACCGAATTCCCCACGGATCCCAGGCGGTTTATAATTGCCTGGTGGTAGGTAGGTTCTTCCACGGTGTGCATGTTGCTTAAAGGTCAATGCACAATGTCCTTAAAATTTCAGAGCACATTTGTGCTCTACTGCATGCTTTTTATTTCCCTTAGAAACTGGC
The DNA here is from genome assembly GCA_013400975.1 of Atrichornis clamosus. Lineage (NCBI taxonomy): Eukaryota > Metazoa > Chordata > Aves > Passeriformes > Menuridae > Atrichornis > Atrichornis clamosus. The sequence goes on along the minus strand of WBMZ01003137.1, from coordinate 168,118 downwards.
ACAGGGGGAGTAGAGATGATTTTAGGCTCTAGGAGCAGTGTCAGCACCAGGAATGCTTACAATTTTTCTCTCAGAACAGATAATTTTCATTTCCACTCTCCCCAAAATTTGGGCAACCTTCTGGTCAGGTTAGGTGAGAAGATACCAAGCTTGAAATTTTTCCCTGCTGCTTTTACTGGTTTAGATTGAAATCAACATTGCTTTAACATGTTCATGAGGTTAATATACTGCCCTGAGAAGTTGAGGAGGAAAAAGAAGGGCAATGACCAATTCACCTGCCAGCTTAATAGCCTGTTTGGATAAGGCTAAAAGCAAACTGTGGTTTTGACTGTAAGCAGCGATGTCCTCAGAGTCAGAGATGTTATTACATACTTGTGATCAATATGCATTGCAAAGCAATGCCATTTTTTTGTGCTTTAGCCTCTGAAAGTTGCACGTCTTCAAAACACTAAAAAAAGTCACAATGTTGATAATTGCGTGTTCTAAATTATTTACCTAACATGGCTACACTATGAATGTCATAAAGCCTAAAATTCAAGTTATCAGCAAGAAAAACAATTTGAAAAAGAATAAATGAAACACGATCACAACAGGTAGTCCTGCATCAGAGTTTTCAGCAAATCCAAACTGAAGTTACCTTGAAGCTTGGAAAGTGTAGTAGTCTGTATTCCCTATTTAAACAAAACTATTACATGACTTTATGGCTCACAAAATATTTTGACAAATGGCTCTGAAAATCCTCACCTTCTAATTGTCCATATAAACTATTCATATTTAACCATCAACACACCCAGAGCTGAGAATAATTGCATTGATGAAAAGAAAATGGACATTTACATCAACACTTTTATTTTAAGTACTCTTTTGTTCACTGAAGATGAGACAAAGAAATCCTAGCAGAGACACCAATGGTTTCTTTGTATTATCATTGATGATCTCATTCTAACTGCTTCTTTCTTCCTTTATTTCCATAAACCTGTACTTTATTCTTGCTTCCAGGTCTTCCTCAGAAGACAGCATATATTCCAACATTCTGTAGCTTTTCTACTTCTTCATGAGGAGCACAAGCCATTTATCCCCATTAGCTGTTTGTGCAGTTCCCATCAGCAAGGTTCAGACAGACTGAAAGGCTCCAAATCTCATTGCCAATTAAGTTATCCAGTGCCAACTTCTTTCTGTCTCTAACTTTGCTACCCTCTTTGGTACTAGTCCGTAATTTTCTGGCCACATACAGGGCCAGATCTGGAAGAATTAGGAAAGAGTATTGAAAAAGAAGATAGAACCACACATAAAGAATATTTATAAAGGTATAATGTTTCAAACTGCTTAGACTCGTTTCTGGTACATAAATTGTGTTCTTTTTCTTAAGACAGTGTTGTGATAAATTAAAGCTATTTCTGTGTGACTACTTATATCACATGCTTATAAAATTCAATTGTCACCTGCAAAGTGATATTTATCCTCCTTTGTTTTATGCTGTCAAGGAGACTTAAGCAGAGGCTGCAGTGCTTTAAATTGCAGCTTTTAGTTTGGGAAAATACCAGCAAAAAGACAACTAGAGTTCAGTAAGACTGCAGATATAAGTGTCTGGAGCACCCAGGTGAGCTGTGCCGCTCCATCTGCACTCTGCTCTCTGTGCCAGGCTGCTTGGCAGGGGAAAGGAGCGGACAGGACCCTGCTGTCCAAGCATTGCAGAAGACATGAATCTTGTCAATTTCGGACTGAATTCCCTGCCAGTTACCGAGCAAGCAGCCAGCAAACTGCAGCACAGCACACGGCGATGGAGTTTCCGTGCCTCACTGCCCTCCCCTGGATGGCGCTTGTTAAGGCATTTCTGTGGGCTCCCTGTCTCCAGGTGCTGCAGGGATCATCACCGTCACCAGTTCACAAGGCTGACTGTATTTACACCAGCTGAAACACAAGCCTGTGTTTACATACAACATACCTTGGAGCAGCAGCTTTAATGTGTGACTCGGAATCTCATTCTCTGGACAAGATTATAGGAACTATAACCTGGTTTCTCAAGTGTTCATGTTCTTTGAATTTCTGTTACTTTAAGGTGCTGAACTCTATCATTGTCAATTGTATTCTTAAGGGTTTGACTCACATCCAAGAGATTTTATCACTGTGTACTGCACATTAGGCAGGACTGCAGTCATATTCAAAGCATACTGTGGTGGTGAACAGGAAAAAACCCCACTAAAATACATGTTTCTTTGTTACTAACAAGATTTTTTATTTGTTGGATTATTTTCATATTTGGCAGCTAATAAAGACATGTTATTTGCTTTTCTCTTAAAATTCTACCTTTAAGCATCCTGATTCCCTAAACTGTCTCCCTCACTTATCTAATTTTCTAATACTCCTTCTTCAGTTTTGTTCCATTCTTTGTCTTATCCACACCAATTTCTTCCAGTCAGCATATGAATCAATAACTAGAGCCTTTCAAAATGACACAGAAATGTAACTAAAGGGGAAAAAATGATAAAATATCTTACTAAATATAAAATATTTTACTGATATATTTACTGTCATTTACAGATTATATTCATCCAGTTTCATCAACTTGCAATCAATGACCCACAGATATGAGAGTTTACACATAAGTTTATCTTCATGTAGAGAAAACCGGGGAGCTGCACTGCAACACTTTTACAACCTCTAAGGAAGCCTGATTAGAACAGTCACAAACAGGGTGGATTCTCTGGGGGTCTCCATAAGTGGCCGTGAAAACCCTACATTTGCTCATGAAGCTGATCACAAGTTGCACCTCTCAGATTAATTTAGCCAGGCTCTGATGACCTCCAGAGCTGCTATTGAAATGGTCAGGGACTAAGCAATCCAGACCTCAGTAGTCCCACAGCTGATTCAGGAAGGTGCTCCCAGGAAGCTCAGCGGCAGCTGCTGACAACGCATCACCCTTATGCCTTGTCCTTATTCCTGGCTCCAAACAGGGCACTGTGACTTCTTCCCGACAGAAGCAGTGACTTCTTCCCGACAGAAGACAGGACTCTCACCTGTGAGAGTGACCCAGGGCACCTGAGCACATGCTCGTGTTTGAGGAGTTTACCAGCCTGTTGTTTGTTGGCTGAGCTCCTATAAGCACTGGTAGGTGGCTGTGAGTGTACTGTTAGTCCATCCCAGGTGTAAAGTGATGCAACTTAATTGAACTTTCAATTTAAAGTTAATTGAAAGAGGTTAATACTAAACCATATTATCTCGCAACTGGAACAGGCCAAGAAATGAAAATTACTATAGCTCAGCAGATGGGCAACAGCTTAGTAAACCCTCTTAATTTCATTTTGTTCTCAAATTTATCTGGCCCGATGAATATCATGACTTCACACAGCATCTATCTTCCACCAGACCAAAAAAATTCCTGCAACGGTAAAATTTTTAGTGGAGAAAGTTGGATCATTAATGGTTTATATACCTGTAGTTTGTTCCTAGAGGACTCCATAATAGCACACCCCTATAAAAAAGATACAACTCCAACTTCTGAAACTGAAGCCTTCCCATATATCTCAAAACAGTCACCTAAAACAATGCCAGAAACTGATAAGAAAAGCAGACCCCAGACACCTCTCCTAGCCCTGTTAAAAAAAAAATTAATTTGAGGCCCTGAGCACTTTTACTTTTTTTTCCTAGGAGAACTAGTGACAGGATTCAATGACAAAACATGAGCATTTCTGGGAAAGATCCATTTGCTACCTTTTGGTTGGAGTCTGAAGCTATTTTATTATGATGCTGGAATGTGAGCAATCATTTAATTCCTGGGCTTTTGTCCTGTACTCACATGCAACATCAAAGCAAGCTTAATGTCATTTGAAAGATCATAATCTAAACTAGAAAATTTAAAATGATGCCCAAGTCGACCTCATATGCCAAGAAGATAGGGAGAAAGAGTGATTTAATCTGCTGGCAGATTTTTAAAATATTTGTTCAGCATTTTTTTCTCATAATCAAATTTACCAGTAGCAGGGGAAGTAAAATAAAAACTGTCTCTACAGATATATATCTCACTTATCCATATTTTCTTGAAAAAGGACACTGATAGCAGGGACTTTGTGAAAACTCAAAAGAATATTAAGTGCATTAAAATAAAAGAAAACCCCAACCCTACTATCATTATGTAGGTACTGAGGTACCAACGTCATGTGAGCCAAATGGTTTTGTTGACACATAGGCATATCAAAGCTCCTCCCAGAGGAGAGGGCATCCTGACTCAGGAAGCAGTTCAGGGAAAGTCAGGCTTGTTTATGCTGCTACTGTCTTCCTCTGAGAGAAACTGTGGTGCACCATTAGGACCATCAGCAGGGGATGGGCTGTGTGCCTTCTTCCTACCCACAGTAGACAGATGTGTCTCTTTTGTTCAGTCACTCTCCTCAGTCTGTCATTTTTCCCAGGGACCGTGACCATTTGCAGTAGCCTGACACAAAGGTCACACAAGGAAATGGAACTGTGTATTCAAATTTTGTTTTTAATTGGGTCTCATTAGGAACTGCAGAGGGTTGGGGCTTTTTGCCTGCTAAGTTCTGGTGAATGAAATCATCCCAGTTGAAGACACATACACAAAACTTGGGTTTGATACTCAACAACAGGCACTGGGGGAAGCCTTCAGCTCCACGGTGCTGTTGGAAAAGTCATGTGCAAGCTGGGAAACACTACTGCTTCTCAACCCCTAGCTGCCCTTTCAGCGCTGGGGTAAACAGCAGAGGGAAGAAACACAAAAGATTCTCACTGCATTCTTAAAATCCATACACTCACTATATGATAATGCAGAGAGGGGGCAAGATTGACAAGCATGTTTTCTGACAGGAAGCAACGCAGGCTTCAAAGAGCTTACAATATTTTTTAATTAATAAGGGATCAGTAGGAGCCAATTAAATCATGGCTATTCCAAATAGAGAAGATTGCTTTGCTCTTTTTCCTGTGCTACTGCACAGTACAGTCTTAAAGTTACCAGTTCCTCAAAAAGAAAAAGTGCTCTGTGCCTTTTCAAATTACTTTGCTTTTCACAGTCATAATTAAGTGACAGTTAAGAAGCAAAGCAAACTTTTTATTTTTCAAAGTTTAAGTTTTATTTACTTGGAAAAGTTTTCATCATCGGGCTTTATAACGGTATAGGGAGCTAACACTTCAAAACATTTTGCTCACTATCCATAAATATGTTGTCTAGCTTATTGACACTGAAAAAACTTGATGCCTTTCTCATGTCATATTCAGAAGACAGACAGTTTAGGAAAAAAATAATCTGTGTAGCTCCAGGTTTTGTAGTCCGCTCCAACATATCAATACTCTTGAAACAGTCTGCTATAATATATTCTATCAGTCAAATCAATGCCCCCACCTTTCCCAGGCACAGGCAAGCCTTACTTGAATTCCTAAAAAGGAGAGCTTTCACTCTAGCTACCTTCAAATAAACAAATTCAGCCAATTCATTTTAATTGCCTTGGAGTGACCAGCCGTGCATCTCAATACTGAAGTTAGACTATTCTTTAATCCTGGAGTTACATTTTGGAGCCACTCTATTTCTGAGATGGAAGGGCTGTTACAGATACTGCCTCCAACCCCATCTTTCAGCCTGGGAGGTTAGGAACCACCCTTCATTCCCCTACACTTTCTTTTTGCCACTCCTGCATCATATCTGCCTTCTTATCATATTCGCCCATTCTCTGGAGAAAGCAATGCTTCTGCACTCCAGTTCTTACTAATATTTAATAGAAGGAAAATCAGGCTACATTCCCAGGCATTTGTTGACATACTGCTGGGTTCATCAGTCCTCCTAGTCAGCCGAAAAATCTGTATTTGCCAAGCTCATGTTCTTACTTTTAATTTGGGGGGCTTTTATTTTAAAATATGGGCCACGCGGGAGTGCTGTCTATCTCACAGCATTTTGTAAAGTCATGAACTCCTCTGCATTAGCAAAGTGACTGTTGAGACAAAAAAATTACAAGATTAATCTGCAGTGTGCATTTGAAAAGGGTTTATTAAAAAAAGAGGGGAGTTTTAGATTCCATGCTCATTTTGCTTTGCTTTGCCTCAGAAAGTGCCTCTGAGAAAATCAGCAGAGATGGTGTTGACTTCATTACATGTCTGCTAATTTCAGAGATACTTGCTAAGAATGTCCCTGGCTTTAATTGCCATCTTCATTTGCATAATTTTGCTTCTTTACCACCTTTACTTATACTAATTAACAGGCTTGGCCTACACTTTTGTATTCAGTGGCCTTATTTAGAAGGTGGACATATTACATGGTAACAATTATTTTTTCTGGTGCCCCATTCCCCTAGGGCACAGGGCATTGTCATGTGTGTGGGCACAGTAGAAAGCTGACTCACATGCTGCAACCTTTCTATTCCTCATTTGTTTTCCCTCAGGAAGCCCTAGTAACTTCACATGATTTCTTATCTTCTATTCTTAGGATACTTTCTGTGAGGAAAAACATCAGTGTCAAGAAGTAGGTATCTCCTGAATTACCTAATAACCACAACTGTCCCATTTCTTTGCTCTTTCAGTAAGAGAAAAGTGGTAGAGAGGAAAGGGAACTATGCCAACTTTAGTAATATTCACAGTAAATGTCTTTTAAAAGAAGTCTGCTGACTGCGGCATTTTTTTAAAGCCTGCTGTCAGGCTGGCAGTGAAAAAAGTTCTTCTCACTCTCTCAGATGCACACTCACAGCCCCAAATGATGAGGTGACTAAGCTGTGTGCGCTTTGCCACTTTAGGCCTCCACTTTTGGATCTTATCTTTACCAGAATCATTTATTTATGGAAAATTAGTCATTTTACTGCTAAAAGAAAAATAGTATCAGTGAGATTTTAAAAAGGCAACAGAGTGAAAAGACTAAACCTCCTGAAAAGACCCATGGACATTCTTAGATGTAGCTTTTGTACATTGCTTTCCATGCACTCCTGAAGTGATTAGGATTTTCCATGTGTTTTTCATGTCTTTCCATTGGGAAACACTAGACAAAATATTTTTTCTTGACTCTCAATTTTCCTTCTTGATCCGGAACAGACTTGATTATATGAGCTCTGCAAGAAGCTGGCCTGGCTGCTGAAATTTGCACCACTTTGATGGTGGTGACAAGAACTCTGTGGAGGGTTTTATTAATTGTAGCACAAAGTGGCATAAAGAAACCAGAACAATTTCCCACCTTTGTTTTTGTACTATGGTTTTTGAATCTACTTCTTGGGAAAATAAAAAAGCTCTTTGTGATAGGGATTATCTCCATTTTAAGTCTTAGCAGTGAAGTAGTTAACCATGTTGATTTCCACAATGCTATATTTAAGTTTCAGAGTTAACATCCCTCTGAAACAAATAGAGCTGATTATTCTTTTTAGAACAAATTTTTCTTGTTCTGCAGACTGAGGTATTGTCTACATTAAGAACATTTGCACCATTATAACCACCCTAATTTTAGTCACATCAATCCCACTCCTTGATGTAGACGAATTATACGTAACCACATCAGATAAAGCATTATTTTATGGCTGTGCAGTCTGCTCATATTAGGCATTTTCAACAAAGAACAATTGAGTTCCATTAGTGCAAGGTTTCCCAAATGGGGAAAGATGATATTAATCACTTTGCACTAGCTTTACACAAAAAAAAAGAAAGAAAAAAAAGTTAAAATGTTTTCTAAAGAAAGGGAAGTAATAATTTAAAAAAACCCAAACCACATAAAATTCTGTACCTATCTGGGGCAGCCCCAGCCCAAAACTGAGGAGCAAAAGCTCCTGCTGCAAAGGGCTCTGTGTTTAATAGACGTGGGTACATGGTCAAAGGCTGAGAATACCCACTTTCAGAGCAGACTACTGATAATCTGACAATGCAAACCACTGCCTTCCACATCACCAGCCTCATGCTAAAGAGGCTTATGTTCCCTTGAGAAGGAACAGATATTTTCTGTTTGCATACTCCCTAACACAGGAGGGTCAGCTACCACAATATAAATATTTAATCCTAATAACTAGGGAGGTAATATCAAGGGGATGTGTTAACATGATGCCTCTCCAAAGCTCATAGTGAATAAGCAGCCACTCTGTCTTCTTTTTTAAGAGGTAGCAGAATAGGAGTCAGGCTTTCAAAATATAGAATCAAAAGTTGATGAAAACCTGAGTTTCCATGTCCATTTAACCTGTAGCTGACGATCCCACATTTTTAGCGTAAGATATAACAAACTGCAATTTTGCCAGTGCAAGGAGTCAGACAATGAAAGAGGGGCTGGCAGACACAGAAATGGGGTTTTGCCTCCCTCTCCCTCCCCTTTCCCTCCCTGGAACACAACATATTTTTATCAGGAACAAAAATAAATAAATCCTCAGTTGTCTTGCTGTGCCCAATTAGTATTCCATCCATGAACTGTCCCATCAGGGAAAAATGCCTCCCTCACACACGTGTTCAGGATAGCACTGATGGATCTGAGGGCCTCTCCAAACACAGTGACCATCTGCTAGGCAAAACATAGGGGTCTGACAAGCAGGAGCCATTCAGCCCTGTTGTTGGGCCACATTATTACATATTTGACAAGGGTAATGAGAGGCTGTCATTAACCTTACATGACAGTCTCCACAATGACACACACTAAGGCAGGAACAAAGAGCAGAACTCAGTAAAAAGGCACCTACTTCTCATTTAACCCCGAAATTGTCAGACACCATTATTGCTAATGGAGGCTGGCGGTCCTGGGGTTAATTTCCATCTCTGTGCTCTGCTTGTTCTCTTTTTGAAATGTACTCCTCATATGGTTAAGGAAGGAGTTTTATCAAGGCTATTGGGAAGGCAATGCATTATTTATCATAACACACTGAGATGTAAGAACAGAGAGGGTCTCCTGGAGGAATGAACAAACAGACATATTTCATGAACCCTTCTGATGGTCTGAAAAAAAAAAAAAACATTTCTGAGCTCAGTCTCTGATATTTAAGGTTTTCATTGCCTAAGTGTGACATTTCTCTCATCTGCATTTCCTGCCAGGTTTCTGTCAAGCTTGAAATCACAAGACTGTTTTTCCTGGTGACCTTGTCACAGTCACCTGGCTTTATAATCACAGGGAAATCCCATAGAGAAAGTTAATCGGTCGCCTGACTTTTAGTTGAACAACAGATGTAGGGTGAGACAGCATTTACAATTTCAGGAAATAAAAGGTCATCAGAATATAAAATCTCTGTCTCAGGTGCAATGATATGAGTTACAGTCCTCCAGCAAGTTATGAAGATCTTGTAATAGCGCCACTTGCCACTTCAGCAAGCCAAGGAATACATCTATTTCCATGGGGACCTACAGGCTTAACCTAGGACAGCGGGCTCTGGGAATGAATGCAAGCACTTCTTCAGATGCTTTGGCATATTAAGGACAAATGATAGAAGTGAAAGTGAAGATTATGTCTCACTGCAGGAGACTCAAAGCTGGTACAGCTGGGCGTGAGCTCACAGGAGTCACAAGGTTTGGGAACAGCTCGAGCCAATGAGAAAATAGGACATCAGGTGGCGGGTAGCTGCAGTGCGAGGATGCTCAGAGCCACCGGGGGAGGGGATGCCATCTCTGTGGAGAAGCTCTCTATAAATAGCATCCAAAAAGCAAATCACTTTCTTTCCACACAAAGAAGCAAATGCAGCAGCACGAAGCTAGAGTTCCAGAGACTGGCTGGGAGGTTGAAAAAGAAGCTGTATGAACAAAACATTAATACTTCCATGGAAAAAGTGGAAGGTAAAAACTGTCATTAGGAAACAAACTATCCAAGAAGTGGGTCCAAGCAAGAATGTATTTTATTAGAAAAAGTATAATAAGATATGCAAGCGCATTTCAGATTATTGATTACTTTTCCAAATTTATTATGACGTTCCTTTGCAGAGTTGGATGCCAATGTCATGTGCTATCTTTTCTGCTCTCTCACTGGAGAATGTCCTCTTCCCAAGGCACCCACAGAGGAGTCTGATGTGCAATTAAATAAGTCTTGTTGCCATTGAATCAAACCTCTTTTTTTATCTAGCCATCCAGAATTCATTTTCCATTAACAGCTGCATGATCAAACAGCTGTTTTACAACTATTCTCAAAGAGCTACTGAAAGGAAGGCAGAACACACACAAAACTGAGTTCTGCTCTGAAATGACAAAAATGCCAGTGAAGCATTTTTCCTCCTTTACCCAGCCTGGCGCACAGCTACAGCTACTGGCACTCAATGAGTTGTGGAAATACTTAGTCCACTTGCCCCATCTTTTTACCATGGGATAAATCTAACCAGCTAGTGCTTCTCCCCAAGATATCTTCTTTCTCAGCTAGCACAGTACTCCATTCATTAATTTCTTCAGTAAATGTGCATGTCAAACCACTAAGGATGACTGAAGCATTTGTGCTGCAGTACCATCAATATATGGATTATGCACTGTTCTCTGTCTTCCCAACTCTCTCCTTCCCTACTTCCAGCCCTTACCCATCTCTATCCACTCCTTCTGGTTATTTTCTTAATCCGTAGTCTAAAAAATTCTTGGTTTTAGCTCAAGACAGAGTAATATGGAAGTCTACCTTCATCATCTGAGTTTTAATAGACTGGTATGATCTCTAATAATGATTGTAAAACAATGTTTTCTGATCCACTGATGGCAGCCTTGACAAGTAGGACTGCTTATCTTTAGCACATACAATGAGAATGAGGCCAAATTACCCCTGACTAGGATTTGTTAGGCTAAGACTGGTGGAGATGCTCACCTCTGCTTAGTTCAGACTCTGGGCTTGTGCCTATGAACAATGGGAAATGGCAGTAGTTTGAAAAACAGTAATTTCTTGCTAATTTTTCTGAATATTTTATGGGCTAACCTTATGGTAGACAAAAATGATTTACGAATGTAGAAATATCATTGCTCCTAAGGACATCTTCAAATGGAGTATATGCATAATATTCTAGTGGCTTTTATTTCTGTGGAGAATTTGAAGAGTCTGTGTTATCAAGATCCCTCAGGACAACACAAAAAGATTTGATATGTCTTTCCTTAAAGGGAATTTTAAAAGGGTTCTTTAACTCTAATTAGTGAATCTACTTGGGAATTCTCAGAAATAGTGCTCCATACTCATAAATGAAGAATACAGAATAATTTTCAAGCAAAACAAAGTTGATTTCCTGTGTAAAGCACAAAATTTGAACTTTACTAAAGACCAGATTTCATGGCTTCATATTAACATATAGTGAGTTCCATCAACACGTCCAACATTCAACCTTTTATGAACAGGTCATGATATATACCTATAGGAACTATTTCCTTATGAATTTGGTTATTTATGGGCCAGGATCCTTGTGAGATTATGTAAGTCTATTATGTTTTCATTTAATATTATAGCTGGCAATTAAATGTTCATACTATTAATTGCCAGAATTGCTGTTCATTTTCTTTTTCTGAAGCTGAGACTAGTTGCTCTTTCTCTCCAATATTTTGTTAGTTACCCTATTTTGTATAACTTTTCAAGAGGTACATAGACTGGATAAGATTCTTTCTGTGTTATGATATTAAAGAAGGAACAGTAATCATTATATAAATGGTAAACCTGCACTGCTCTGCAGTCACTTAGCATTTTCTAAAAGATACAATCAACTTGCTACAAAGTCAGGAAAATAATCATAAAATCATTGAATGGTTTGGGTTAGAAGGTATCTTAAAGATCATCTAGTTCCAGCCCTCCTGCCATGGGCAGATACTCCTCACACTAGACCACGTTGCTCAATAATATCCAATACTGAAATGTAACCAGAAAATAAAGAGGAATACTAATAGAATGTACCTCTGTTGTATTTTGCATAACACTCAAGAAGAGATATTATTTTTATCACTTGCCCAAGCCACCTTTACATGCCCAGCTTTGCACCCATAGGTCTATTGTGTAGTTCACTGCATATAAAATAGAAATGCATGAAAGATTTACAGTATAACCCTGTCTTGATGTTTTCAAAGAAAGAAAAAAGGTAAAAAAGAGGGAAAAGAAGAAAAAGTTATCAATCTAAGCAGAGATATCTGCTATCCCAGAAAAAAAGGAATTTGCAATTTTTGAAATACAGAACCATATAAAATGGTTCATATTTTGATCAGGAGTGAGTTCATTCTGCATCCTTGGTGTATGTTGGCAAGTTGTGCTAGTATGATGTTCTGCCTTTAAATTAGCTGCAAACACTATCACGTGAGTCAGACTAAACCACATTTAATCCGATGCCTGATGGATCTACCAAGCAATTGGACTATTAAGTATTAGATGAGACGTAACTGCCCGAGATGCTTCACGTGGGGTAAACTCAAGTATTTGTATTCCAACTTTCTAAAAGTTGAAAGACTTGACAACCAAAATATGTTGATGGCTCAAGAGACTCCAGGACTGGAAATTTGCTTGCATAAAGAGAGACAATGCAGGCTTACAATATGGGAAAAAAAATCCGTATATGTAGAAATGCACATTTTTATCACCTCTGACAGAAATAACTTGACTATAATCTGAGTATCAGTGTTTGAATGAAATAAGTAAAGCAGGTAGTCATGTGAGGTAAAAGTTACCTCTTTGAGGAAATGGTGGACAGTTTTGATTTAGACTGTATTTCCACATAAAATCATGAAAAATACAATTCATTCTGAGCCAGGAATTCAAAGACAAGACAATAAAACAGCTCAGGGATCCTTCCAGGCGCTGTTAAAAGATTAATAAAATAACTGTCACTAAAATCGTAATTTTCACTATCAAAAGGGTTGGCAGCATTGCGGATTTTCAAAGTCAGAGGTAAAATGACTGATTCATAATGAAAAATTCTGACCTGCCACTGTGGTGAACAATGACTGCAATGAGAAAAAACTGGTCTCACCATCCCAGTGTCAGGGCACCCTTTCATCAAAGGGTAGTGTAAACAGTCTAGAGTTTCGGCTGCATTTCTCTCATTCCTCTCATGGTTCATGAAGGACTACCAGCTTTTTATAGAAAGTAGTTACCAGCAGCATTTCTGCTGCACTGAGTTTCTCAGTCAGTGTTGCTAGAGGGAAGACAGCCCTGCATAAGTCCTAAGGACACCAAGTGAGGCAAGTCAGTATGGCAGAATGGTTTGCTTATTATGCTCCTAATGTATAAGATTCAGATGCAAGTACAAACTAACCATATGCTGTAGGAGTGCCTGAATTCAAGGCTATGAAGAGATAAAAGTAGGTAGGAGCCCCAACAATTGACTGGAGAGGAGCTGTGTCTTATTCTTCATTCATTCTTTGTGCTACTGCTGGATATTTGCCATGGAGGAGGAACTTACTGGAGGCTTCTTTTATGTATCATATCGGTACAACTGTCCAGCTTCCCACAAGCTGTGCTGAAAGCCCTAGAGGAAACATCACATTCCCCTCTTCACTCTTCCTGTGTCTCATCATGTGCCCCCTTGTTAGCCCACAGTGGTTTATTTCCTTCCCACACAGAGGTCTATGACAGCACACTCCCTTTCCAAACACTGGCTGTGTTTGCAACAGGTCTCCGCACATAGTCACGTGTGCTCTGCCTCTTCTGATTCTCAGGACAGCTCCCTCCAGCTGCACCTGCTCACCATGCATCAAGGTGCAGGAAACTTTTCATGCCAGTGGCACCTCAGACAGCAGGAGTTTCTGATAATTCTTGGCTCACTGCTGTGCTGAAGTCAAGGGTAACAAATTGCTTCTCCGGAGGAGATATGCCTCTAGCCCAGTAGCAGTCTACAAGGACACTGATGCTCCCTGCTCTGTGGTGGGACAGCTGGGTGGTACAGGAATACCTGCGGCAGCATGAGCCTGCATGAAATTCTCCTGCTCTAGGACCAAAACCAACAACCTGATCTACTGAGTTCTGCACTCTCTGGTGTTGCCTGCTGGAGTCAAGGTTTTTCGGCATTGTGATCTTTTAGTTATCAAAACCAGCGGTCTCTATTGCAACTAAAGTGTACAGCTGGAAACTACCACAAAGTGAAAAACACTCAAAAATCACATAAAGGTTCAATAAAATGTTCTATGAATTTCTACGTTTTACATACAGGAAACAAATGTGTTTAAATCATCGTGACTCAAAAGAGGCCTATAGCCTCCTCCATCAGGGAATTAGATAACTTACTTGTGTCATGTCTTCTCTTCCTTTCTAAGAAAAATAAAATGCTACAAAGACTCATTCAGTTGACAATAAATCATGGGACTTCCAAAGGTTGGTAAGCATAATTTTCTGCTCACGTTCATGTTTCTGAAGCAAGTCACTGTCCTCTGGGCATGGAGAAAGCCTGCAAATCCTCTGCACTCCTTTGGGGCTTCACAGGCTGTGCTGGGTTTCGTCTTGAAATGAAGAGAAATACAAAACACACCCTGCCCTTTTTGGTAATCAAGACCAAATTACTGCCGTGGTCAAAGGGGAAGACACCTCTGTCCCACTTGTTTCAATAGCCCTCACTCAGTCACTAAATATCCTTTCATTGTCAGGCAGGTATCTCATTCCTGTTCTGGGCACCTACTCATACTGTGCTTTCATAAGTACTGGTACTGTACTGATGGTATTCACACATCTGCCTCCTCTGGACCTTCTGCTGAGACACTACTAGGGCCCATCTAAGTAGTGACACACTGTGCTAGCTGAACAAATTTGTGGCTTTGTTAGTGAAGCACTGTCCATGATTAGCTATATCCTGAGGGAGGAGTGAATGGCTGTGTTGTGTTTTCTGCCCAGTCACAAAGAGCAAACTCAGGTCATGTGTGTGAGCTGCTAAATCTATTCTCTTAAACCTAATGCCAATTTGGACACTGAAATAGTGAGTTATCAGCAGATCTGTTGCTTTGAACAAGAGAGCCAATGTGCTACCCCTGCTCTGCCACTGTTTCATAAAAGACTGCCACAGTCAGGCAAATGAAGCTTGATCTCTTCCCCAAGAGCCGCCTAATGCTGTAAAATAAATGCTGGGACCAAAAAGGACCTTCTGAGTTTTCAGGAATTTCTTTTGCCTCAGGCTTCCTATAACAGTCTTCTCAATTCCATGCCCTTTCTTCCCTCTTCACCTTATCAGAGAAATCATTCAGAGGATAATTCTTCAAGCTACTATAGGAACAGAGGCACCAAAACCAGAATCTGGGTGAGACTGATTGCTGACACTGAATAATTGCTCTCCAGAAAGGCTCTGCTCAACTTCACCTTCCCTCGTCGGAGGCCTGTAGATTTGACTTTGACATTGACTGCTTCAGATCTGCCTCTGTGCATTCTTCACATCCTTCACAGCCTCCACAGACCTGGAAGGCTCAGTCCTGGAGGATCCCAAAAGTTGACATACTGCTCCCCAGACTACCCTTCACAGGGGCTCAATCCAGCACCTGCTTTCAGAGTTCCACTAGTTTACCCTCAGCTGGGTTCTAAATGGCAAGGGGCTACCTCTGGGGTTTTTTAAGAAGTGGTAAAAGAGGGTAATACCTCTCTGTGTGAAAAGCCCAGGGGTTAGAATGCTGACTCATCACATGCAAAAGCAGATTTCAACTTTGTCGGTCCAAGGGGACAGGACCCACTTCCCAGAAGTTTTCCTAAACTTTGCTGCAATGAAAGGTAGGAAAGCATTTACTAAAATCATCTTGTTTAAGCTCTGCCACCATTCAGCAACGAATGCAAAATGTACTGTGCCATGCTCTGGCAAGACCAACTCCCTGAGCTCTACTCATATAAATGATTTTACTTCAAAATGGTTTCTTGGATTGCAGGTAGAAACTTTTATTCATGGAAAAAGACAATGGCAACATTTCTTTTTAGTAACTAAACAAATTCTTAGCACACACAGGAAGGTCTGGTACCTTCATTCCTCACCTTTTATTGCATGTTCATATGTTCCTTTCTGCCAGTAAAGCACTGTAAAAAGAAGATGGTTGTAATCAGATCATTGGCTAAAACAACTGATCAATAGCAACTGCATATGCTGCAAAGAGCCTTTAATGGCTCTTAATCCCCATTAGGCTGATCTGGAGGAAGTTGAAGGGGAAACTGCATCACATTTCAACCATTTATAGCAGCATCCTGGTACTTGAGCAGCTTTCAGGGAATGGTAGTATTTGTTCTGAGGTGCTCTGGGACAATCATCAATAGGATAGGAAACTATTGCATCATTATTATCCAGGAAATACTTTGGGGACTCTCCAGGGAATTGACTCCAAGGGTTATAATTTTTTAACAGGAGCCTATATTGGGTCAACCAGCAAAGAAGTACCATGTGAAGGTTTTCTACCACTGGTAATTAAACATTTTTTGAATATATTTGACACTCTTTAAAAAGTCAAAAAGGCCAGTTTTAGTAACGTAAGCCACCATACTGTCTTTAGGAACATCTTCCAAACAAACCTTATTCATCTTCCTGACATGTTAAATGACAGCCACATAATGATAGAAGTTTCAACATATTCTGGGTTTGCTTCCTCACTAAACCAAATAAAAAATCCACACCACACTCTACAGTACACCCATAGGTGGTTTGAGAACCTTTTCTTGTATCTCCCATGTCAATTGTCTGTGCTGAAACAATTCTACTTGTACATCTTTAAAGCCTACACCTTTTGTTTTGAAAAGAGAAAAGACCAACACTCAGAACAAGGACCTAAAATCTGTACCACCCATTCCACAGATGTTATCACAGGATTCAACGTGAATTCATAATGAATCCAGTGTTTAGTTTACATGGTGATGTATCTTGCTCTTACAGTCTTTGAGAAATATAAAGCCTTTGAAAACCAAACTCAGTTGCAAGCTGCTCAACCTGAGCAGAGTGCTATGGGCAGTAGCCCTTGGGAAAGATCAGTTTTGATTCCAGTTGCATTCAATATGGTAAGCGGGGGAAATTAGTAGATAAGCTTGTCTGGGCTGTGAATGAGATACAAGGTTGAAGAAATTGTGCTCCACAGGTCAGGGATCTGCATACTTGGTATGAATTGAGAGAAATTCATCAAAGCCTGTTTCGCTGATGAGATATAGAGCTGTACTTGTTGTTTCTATTTACCAAGACAATATTTAGTAGCAAGTGGACTCTTGGAATGTCTGTGAGTCTGGGGTAAGACTAGTGTTAAATGATGTCTTTTATAAAATGGCACCTCTGCTGCAGGCATGTTGAGTATTGCTTATAAAATGACAGTATTGAAATAGCAGCTGGCTCTCGTCTTCTCAGAGGTCTGAGTTTTGCTCACCTTCATTGTCTAGAACAGTGCAGGAAACAGAGGCAGCTCTGCATCAATGCAACTCTGCTGGCACTACAGGTGGGAAAACCCAGCTCATCGAGCTTACCTGAGCTATCATCTAACCTCAAGAGGCCCCATCACTTTCTTGTGAATTGATTTTGCAGCTGGAAGGATATCTCCCCTTCACAACTCCAACCAACCCAGAGATATCATCAGACAAGTATCAGCTTTGAGAACATATGTACTTCTTGTTTCTTTAACCATCTATAGTAAAGGGCCTAAAACCAGAGAGGATAGGCAGTTCTGTTCTTAATTTTAGGCACAGAGATGTTAAGTCAGTCTGTAATATCAGGGGATTAGTATGGTCTCTTATTGAAATTTGGCCATCATGTCATGTTTTTCAGAGCAATTACACAAAAGTGATGCTTTAAAGAAATGGGTCTCCAGAGAGCCATCTATCACTCTAGAGCAACTCTTGGGAAGCCATCCTGTTGTTCTTCCGCACTTTCAATTGAAGGCTCCTATCAAAGACTTGTGAAGTCAATGAAATAAACTTTTCAGTGGACACTGGCTACAATACAGATGAGAGGCACCTCTTTGATGAGCAGACTGGGTTTCTTTACCTTTTTTGCCCTTCGTCCTGAAAAATCAGAGATTCAGAAACTGAGGATCTCAGTGCTCCTACTGCTTATACTGGCAGTTTTACCAATAAGACTAAATATAGAATTTTGTTGATCTGAGCCTTATTTCTAAGGCTTCTTATGTGTCATTTAAGCTTCTGATGGCTAAATAACAGCTGCAATAATATGAAAAGATTGCAGAAAAGCACTGCCACTGGAACCAAAGAGGTTATCCCATAGTGCTGTTTTGCAGCTTGTTTCATAGCTGCCTTGTGAAGTCCTCTGCCTTCCTAAAATAATATGTAATTAGCATTCAAGATGCATGCTTTCTACCAGCAAATGGAAATAAAGCATAGCAGAATTCTTTAAGAATGCTGACTTTTTTAGTGTTTTTCTATTTTGAATCTTCAATATGACATCTGCTTTGTGAGAGACTTAGGAATCTGGAAAGAGGTTTGCAGAGGAGAATGAAATCGTATCTCTGATCCTTCTGTATTCTACCCACTTCAAAATAAATACTTGTGCTTGCCTTCCTGCAAAAATCAGTATAATGCCAACTCACTTTCTGACAGTTTTATATAACACTCTGCATTGAGGATATATTTTTAAAAGTTTATTTTTCTGTTGTGTTTCAATTAGGCTAATCAAAACAGTTAAGCACTTTAATAAACATGACTGAATAAAACCACATATCTGTCAGAAAACACTAATGATCCGTAGTATTATCTGCAGCTTTATATACCTAGAGTTGAAGATAGCTGATGAAGTAATTCTCTAAAGAAGAAAAAAATTGCTGTTTTAGATAAATTATATATTCCTAATTATTCAAGATCCTCATGTTAGGGACAAGAAAGATTCATTATCTGTGTGGGGATCTGAAAGTACTTTATTTGTTTAATTTACATCCTCTGCAGTGTGTGTGCCTACAGAAGAGATGACTGGGGTCTGTAACACTGTAAGGATGTGTAAGGACACAAACTTCACTCTTCTAGGCTCAGCCCGAGCTCCTGAGGGTAAGACCTGGCTCTCGCAGCTGGGCTGCAGAGATGCCTGGGGCTCTTCAGAGGCTGAGACCAGGGAGATGAGCTACCTGTCCACATTAGGTGTGTGGCGTCAGAGGTGAGGAAAGAGGTCTCCTGGAGACATGCCACAGAGACAAAGCCCCAACCCTACCTCAGTGGTATGACCAAAGCTGGTGACGCATGGCATCACATGGCAGCACTGAGGGAAGTTCCAGGGGCAGCCTTGGGGCACCGAGATCCCTTCGCTGGCCTGATCTGATGTCCAGGGAGTTTTGACACTTGCTGGGGGCTTGGAAGTAGGACATTGTGGAGGTTTATCTGGCCCTCGTGCTAGAAGCCCCACTGCTCTCCTGCATCAGCACATATACCACTGCCAGAGGATCATGTCAAGAATGTTTATGTGACTCTGGAAGGAGGGTCAAGGATACAGGGACCCTTTGGTGTCTCCTTAGGTCTGCTGGAGAAGGAGAAGAACCCAGAGAAGATTGGATGGATTCCACAATTCTGTACATCAATAAATGTTTGCACAGCTGCAGTTGAAAATAGGGATTTGAATTTTAGGACCCTGGGATCTTCTTTGAAGATCACGAACTGCCAGGAATAGACAGGATACACCTGACCAAGTAGAGAAACTCTGCCAACAAGCTGGCCAAACCAGGGAAGAGAGCTTTACACTGGGACTGATGAGGGTCATAATGACGTTGTCCCCTGGAAGATGTGGACTGGTTCGGTAAGCAAAGAGTGCAGAGTGATGTAGAAAAAGAGACTTTTAATCATCAAAACAGGGTAGAAGGGAGTCCATCCCAAGTACACACATACAGGTAAGGAAGTGCCTACAGGATATGGAAGAAATTCTCTTAGCATTTTTGGAAAACCAGCATGACTGAGTGCCTCTCTGGAGTGCCTGTACACTGACACATGCAGAATAGGGAGCAAACAGAAAGATTTAGAAGTCTGTGTAGGACTCTAGTGGGTAATATAGATCTCACTGAAGTCATGGGCATGTGGTGAGACAGCTCACATGACTGGAACAATGCAGTGGCTGAATAAAGGCTCTTTGGAGGACGTGCCAGGATGATGAGGAGTGGAATTGCCCTGTACATGAGAGAGGTATAGGGATTCATGAAACCCTGCCTTGGGATTGGTGAGGAGACAGCTGAGAGCTTATGGATTTAAATTATCAGGCAAAACAATGTGAACAACTTTCTCATGGCTGTTTGTTACAGAACCGTGACCAGAAAGAAGTATTATCTGAGTGTTCTTCAGAAAAGTGCTTCACGTTCGCAGGCCCTGGTCCTTATGGGAGAATAACCCGCTCAGTATGTGCTACAGGGAAAACACAGCAGGGCATAAACCATCCAGGGGGTTTCAGTGATGCAGTGTGAAAGGAGTAAAGAAGATGAAGCCAGGCTCTTCTCTGTGGTATCCAGTGAAAAGATGAGGCAACAAGCACAAATTTAAAAATAAAAAGCAAACTTTATTTTTTTGCTACAACAGTGGTCAAAAAGTAACACAGATTGACCAGGCAAGTTGTGAAGTCTTAATCCTTGGAGATATCCAAAACCCCTGTCTGGCATGTTCTAAGCAACCTGGTCTAGCTGGCCCTACTTTGAGCAGGGGTCTGGGCTAGAAAGTCTCCAGAGGTGCTGTCCAGCCTCACTGATAGTGTGATTCTGTGAGTCATTATTGTGGGGATCAGTAGCCACGCTTAGAAAGAAATGGCACAGGGACTGGAGCTTTACCACAGTCACATCTAAATTGACAGACCCAGGAGCTCTTCTAGGATTCACAGTTTTGTGTGCATACCCTGGCATTGGCTTGGGTCAGGGAATGCTCCTGCATCCTCTGCCTTGATTTCTGCTGGAAGGGAGCCACACTGAAGCACAGCCAGGGTTCTATGAAGTAAATTCTCCTTTGTGCACTAATGATCTCATTTTCCTTCTAAATCAAGTAGGTTTTTAAGGGATCTTGATTTTCTTACCCAGTCCAGTATTATTTCCTTGAAAGTCGCAGCTGGAGAGGCAAAAAGAGAAAATTCCTATGCAGCTCTGCTTCATCCCACAGAGGAATTGACAAGGCTGAGGGTCTGAGTCCAGCACAGACAGAAGAGCACCAGACTGAAGTACACACAGCAACCAGAAAGCTAACAAGCTGTTTCATTTTGTAGCAGATGCAGCTCTAACAGGGTTTGTGGCTTCATTCCTAGATATAATGAGTTGCAAACACACACTGGGAATGCTGTTTTTGTTCAAAAAATATCTCCTCAGTTAATATACAATATGTGCACTGAATGAATGTGTACTTCTATTCCCATAAAAGAGTGAGAAATCACAGAGAGGAGCTGTCACACTTTACTGGACTGATACTGATTATTTTGGCTGTTCATATCGTTGCTGTCTATTCCTCTTCTGAAAAACACAGTTAAAAACGTAATGCTCAGGAATCAAATTAAAAGATGTCTCTTCTACCTCAAGGAGTACAGTTCCAGGCTGTTTAAAGGTATGGATATATTCTGCCTGAAGTTCAAGCTGGTGGGAGGTACTCACACTTCCTGTACACAAGTCTGGAGGTGAAGTCATGTGTGCACCAAAATGCAGACGAGCGGTTGCACAGGTCAGATAGTCTGTGTACTCAAGCAAGGAAGCAGAAAGCAGAGGGAACAGCGACCACACATATTGGGAGCTCCAGAGTGGATTGAATGTCATCAAGAGAGTGTATAGTCAGAAAAATTCTTCCTTTAAGACAACATAAAGGCAAGAATGGAAGATCAGGTATTACAGAGGTAACTGGATAAGGCAAATTCACTAACATGAACATGATACCAGGGCAAATAAACAGCACACTCAGGCAGATATCCAAGCACATACGCAATTCTGTCAACTTCATTTTATATCATTAACGTATGAATGACAAGCCTCACAAGCATCAGAGACAAGATGTTCAAAGTAAATTAAGTTTCTGATATGGAATACAACGAAATATGAAAAAGAATTGCTACCAGAAGCAAAGTTGGTGAGAAGAATGCCTGAGATATTAAGTATGTACACACTGGATTCAGTATCAAAGAGGTAAGAAAATAGCAGAGTAGCAAATTTAGAAAAATGATTTGTGCTGTTGCCTTCAGTTGGAGGGTCCAAGAAGCTCACGTGCTGAGCAGCAATGCCTATGACACTACAAGCATGTCCTCAGCTGCAACCTCCATCTCAATGAGTAGGAAAATAATTTGAAACAGTAGCAGTACAGGGAGACAAGACTGTGATCATAAACTTGTTTTCAGTGTTGCCATTAGTGTTCAGATATTGAATTTTTTATTAGCTTTTGTAAGCTAATAATGACAGAATTAGGCCTACAGTCTTTGGCATAGGATGTCGTATTTCTGCTGCCACAACAAATTGCAGAATCATATGCCTGTTGAAGGTGCTGAAAGGATCAAAGAGGGTGAAACTTCCTTGTCAGAAGCAACTTTCAAAATCAGCTTTTAAGGATATTCTTCCTACTGTACTCTTTATTTCAACAATATTTTGCATTTAATTCTGCCAGCTGGCCCATTTTGGAGCTTGCTAGTGGACTCTAAATTAGATTAAGAGGTCTACCCAGTATAAATGAGAAATATGGAAGAGAAATAAGCTCAGTAAACATTTAAATTTTTGGTCTAGGGCTACTAAACGACACTGGTAGCTCAATGAATGAAGACACTGTGTTTTTCTACCTAAAGTCCCTGCTGTTTCTGAGAGAGGGAAAGGAATAATGGGCTTGATGTGATTGCAGAAGAGAACTTTTTTTTTTTTAACTTGGAAACATTTATTAAGAAGATGAAAAAAAAACCTCAACAACAAACTACTGAAGTACTGTGAAGTTTAGAAGGTGGAGAACTCAAAATTATGAAATGCTTCAAACCATGTCTATAGATAACCTACTGCATGCACAGGCACATACACATTATCAGAGTACACTTAGTTGTGTGACTTTGTATGATGAACACAACGTATCACGTCCATCTCGTGTACTGCTGCCTCGTGCAATTTACTGGACAGATCACGTCCTAAGAATGAATCAAAGTGAAGTGGGCAGTTACACGAAGGACTCCCATCTCTGGCTGGTTTCTGAGAAAGGGAAATACGATGCGAAACAGGATGAAAATTTCCAGAAAAGAAACTATCTTCCTGATTAAGTCCCTTGACTATCATCTTGATGTCTGATTTTTTTCTCTGTCTAAATCACAGCTTTTCTGTGTGATACTGATCACAGCATTTGTGCAAACTCTGTGATCACTCCTGTTTCATTTTCTGAGTGCCCAATCTAAAACAGCTGGTGTATTGAATTCTCATAGTTGCAAAAGTTCAATATGAACTGTGCTCTGAACATATAAAAGGCAGAAGAATGCACAGAAAAAACTAGGCTCTAGTCTTGAAAACTAGCCTCTAAAAATGAATTGATATAGGGCAATTTTGGCTTTAGTCTCAGTGCTTTTGATCCCAATTTGTAAACCTGAGACACCACCCTATTACCTGGCTGGTGTGTTGCATAAATAAATTCATTTGTATTTACAAAGAAGACACAGATATCAGAATGAGATAAAAGACTCAGAAAAAGGAATTTAAGCATTAAATAACATGGGGCCACTCACAAGAGAATGAATAAATACTGTGTGGATCATGTGGATTAAAGGCATTTTTATAATGCCTGTACACAGTTGGCAGATACAAGACTTTAAGGTAGTTTAAGTGGGTATTTCCTGGCTGTGAAGCTTCACGAGTCTTTTCAGGTAAATGTTCTGGTTTGTTTAGAGATATTTATATACCTGTAAATTTCTGAAGTTTCTACATGGACAGTTAAGAGGCAGCTCAATTGATCCCCATTACATGGATAAAAAATTGATCTAAGCTATGTGAATCTAGATAGACGGAAGGTCTAAATAATTTGGACAATTCTAATATCTTTTTGCAGCAAATCAGATTCACAGATTACCCAGGTTAAAGGGACATTTAAAGGAGAATTTTTTTTTTAATTCTCAAATGTCAGTTACTGAGAACGTGCCCTGGGCATGCACAGTGTTGTAGGAGATTGTGGTCTTCTTTTTTCATGGTACCCTTCTCAGGTCTTCCATATCTAAAGAAATACCAGTCATGACACAAGGGTTTGAACAATTGTATAGTTCAGATAACGTTTTCCCAAGAAGGAAAAGGGTCCAGCTAATATCACTCATTTGATCTACTCTATTTTCTTCTCTCTGAAGTCAAGTCAGGGCTTATTCTCAAAGCCTTCAAAAGACTACACCAAAATTTATTCTTAAAATAAGTCTAATTTTTGGATGCCCTTGGCCACTTTTAATTTTCTTGCAAGGAATAAGATGTTCATATGCATGGGAACAGAGGCTCAGCAGAGACTCAAAAGATACAGATCTGAAGTGCATGTCCCTTCAGAAGGGATGCAAAATTATCCTTTTTCTATATACAACTACCTACACTTGGGGTGTCTACGTGTCTGCTGCATCATTACCACTTTTGTTAAAAGCAAATGTGTTTGAAAGTATGTAGCTCAAGTGCACTATGAAATAAAACGTGGACTTTGGGAATGGCATGATAACTGTACAGCAACAAGCTGAATATCAGAGTGATGAGCACTGCTTCATTATATCAGGACTGAAAAGATGAGGCAAAAATGAGAGGGGCTACCACACCCCGAGACCACTCAGAATGAAGCTCCTCATGTTTGGCTGTCAGGTAATATCACAGTAGCTAGGGAAAGGCTTCTGAGCTCTGATATAAATAAACTGTGAACAAGATCCATTTTTCTCCAACTGAAAAGTAACTCACATCAAAGGGGCAACAAATCTCTGTTTCAGAGTTTCTTATAGTCCTTGCCATTAGACCAAACCCCATGTTTGAGACATAGAAAATAAGTAAATAAATCAGCATTCTTGATATGAGTGCTATTTGTATCCTTTTTTTTTTTTTTAACTTACTTGTGTATTTACACCTGACTATTTTCTTTGCAGAGGTTTTTACTTGATGTTCTATTTTCTCTGTTGAAGTTCAGGCGTATGCAGTACCTGTTTCATTAGTGTCACTTGGCTTTTCATTAGAGTAGGAAAATGAGCCTCTACAGCATTCAAGGAAGAGACCAATAAAGATATATTACTGTCACTTCACTCAATAAGAGCAGATGGGTCATAATAGTATAGCTGATACCAGTACATTTGTAGAGTGATTCTTTCTTATCAGACAGTTAATGAAATGAATTTCTATCATAGCATCTTTAAAATATAATACTCTCACAACTGTCTTTAAAGACCTATTTTGAACCAAACATGTTATCTATCAAAATATTCATTAAAATTAGGTGCAGGCCTACAGGAAGAGAGAGATTTAATCATTGAGGCATCTGGGCCTCTTATTTCTCTAATGTGACCTCATTATATCGTTATTTGTTATTGCAGGAATTTAATTTTCTGATGCCATGGAATTACTGAGGGTCTTCCCATTTCCAGCATTTTCACTCTACCTAATTGCAAACTTCAAGATCATTTGGTATTTGATACTCTTTGGCTCCAAGACTGGATAGGAAGCCGATAGCCTGTAAATGAGGAAGTACTTAATGAGGAAAACGTGATGATATCTATTGACTATATTCTAAAATAAGATAAATAAATAACAGTTTCACTTGAGATGTCCTCAGCTTCTCCCTTACACATTTATTAACTCTGTTCAGGGCGTATGCTTCATTGCTTCCATATCAAGTAAAGAGGGAAATTCAAGAGACTAACCACGGCCGCAAGCCTACCAGCACTACCACTGAGCAGTCACTGATCCTGTGGGGATGGAGGAAGAATTACTTTACCTGTAAGCTTGGCAGCTGGACTTTAA
Source organism: Atrichornis clamosus (assembly GCA_013400975.1). NCBI lineage: Eukaryota > Metazoa > Chordata > Aves > Passeriformes > Menuridae > Atrichornis > Atrichornis clamosus. The sequence goes on along the minus strand of WBMZ01003137.1, from coordinate 142,444 downwards.
ACATCACAGGACTGACAGGACAAGCACTCCTGTTAAGACATGCACCAGTAAGGCTTCTTCATGCACTTNTCACAGGACTGACAGGACAAGCACCCGTAAGGCTTCTTCATGCACTGCCAGGGTTCTTCACGGGGACAATCTTCCCTCCCATTGAAATATACCGGAAAAACAAATTACTTTCCTGACGCTTTATTAATCCTCCCCAGCTGAGACATGACCTTGGGAGACTTCAAATTTTCCAGGAATGCATGACCAAAATTCTATCACCTACCAAAGTCTCACGTAAACGTCTCACGTAAACAGTGTGATGGCATTGCCCCACAGAGAAAGTTCTGTAAATTTTTGGTACTACAGAGCTATTGCATTTGGGAAACAAAAAACACCTGTTAATGCACAGAGCTCTGGATTCAAAGCTGTCACAAACTGGGGTAGAATAATGAGAGGCACATATCCTCAGTGAATGGTATCCCAATGTTCCTATAGTTTCCCACACCAATAACAAAATGCAGTTCAAGGGCTTAAAGATCAAAATTGGTGCTTGATCACTCTGGGACAGCTTCTTCTGCTGCTCTGAACTTTGAAAAAACCTAGTGCAAGACCAAGTCTTAAAGAAGAACTTCCCCTTCAGGTTTTAAACCAAAATAGCCTAAATTAAGCAATTAAAAAAAAATCAGGTATGAGCAACTGAACTGAGTTCTCTACAAGTACAGCAATATGAAGAATGCATTCAACTTGCATGCAGCTTTGTCATGTCCTAATTTACATATATACTTGTGAAGGCTAAAATTAAAAATGTTAAGACAGTTCTAAATCAACAGAGAGTGGGTTAGCATCAATATTCATGTGCAAAATTTGGCCAAGGTATTTAGCTTCATTTTCTATAGATACATCAACTTTTAATTCTTTAGTGAGTGAATAAAAATACCTTTCAGTGGTGTTCAAGATTACAAAAGAATTTACAATACAGAGGTTATCACTTAATGACCTCAACACACAGAAAAATCATCTGGAATGTTCAAATTGTAATGAAAACAAAAAAAATATTTCGTTTTTCAGTCTGCAAATGGATATCAAAATTGTAGAAGATGTTAAAAAGAAAAAAAAAGCCAAAGGATATCTCCCTGATGTAGCTTCTGAAATGTGTTTAAGTAAAACCACTTTTCTTAATTATCTCGTAGCTCAATAACCTAATAATTATTAATTTCAGTAAATCCATAAATATCACTTAAAACACAAACTCCATTTTTAATCAGTGAAAACGGCCATTTGTTGCAAAGGTTTCTTGAGTAATAACTTTGCATTCTTATTAGTAATGTGGATTTACAGGAAAATCAAAGCTATATTAATTATACCATATTCTCATTACATATTAATAGACTGAGAAACCAAACATTTTGTGCCTTGCAGACTGAGGTGTAATATTTATATGAGGCTTTGCAGCAGCAGCCAATGTGGCACTTAGCTCTAATGCTCCTACTTTAGACTATTGACTGGGTGTCCTTGAGACCCATGAGCTCAAATCCCAGCCAGGAATGCAGATATGCTGCACTGAGTCTCCAGAACAGGGTCTTGGGGCTTTTCACTTCTCATATGGGGCCAGATTTTGTCAATGGATACAGTTTGTGTTTTGTGACATCCGTTTCTGAATGCAACACATGTGTTACATGTCTGTTCCAGGCAAGGCTATGGAATTCTTGTGCTTTGATGGGAGAGAGACCTGAGAAGATGCAGCACCTCAAGGTCAGCAATACGCAGCTCTTTAAACACAGGCATGCCCAGCTCTCTCACAAAGCTGTGAGCTGAAGCAGTATATCATCCTCAGAGCACAGTAACAGGAATGCCGCTTCTTGCACTGCACACAATGTATCTGCCTGGCTGGAGAGCCTGGTTGCTCTGACAGCTGATGGGATGCAGTGTTTGGGTTGTTTTCTGGGTATAAACTGAGAGCAGAATGACTGATCAATTGCATCTCCATGACAGCAGCTCTTGTAGAGCAACTGCTTAAATCAGATGTCAGACTTGTGACTATTTGGTCATCGATGGTTTCTGTAATTTAACTGAGTTTGCTGCTTTTTGATCTCTTTGTCGTATGGTCCAAATTTTGTCTTTTGAAGACTGCTAAAGGTGACTGACACCCCCAGACAGGTAACTCCATTAATGTCTGTATGAATCTCAACTATGCTGATTTACACTGCCACGCATTTCTGCGCTCATCCCAGCCCCAGGATGCTCTTTTGAGAGAGATGTTCCTCTCTCAAAGGTATGACATGGAGGAACCTAAAGAGCTCATAATAGCACTATTCCCAGGTAGTTTGCCACACCATTACTCTGTCACACAAGGGAATGGGCACCCATGGTATCCCTGGCTCTCCCTGCCGTATCCTTTCCATGTCTGTGTGTGCTGTCACGTGCCTGGGCCACCATGACCTTGTGAGTTCTCAAAGGAAAGAGGTGTCAAGGATATGAATCAGTCCTTCTCCTGAGCCCGGGAGACTTAAGAAAAGGCAGTGATTGCTGGAGACTCTGTGAATTGCTCTGTGGGTCATGAGTCCATTGGAAACTTTCTCCCACAGTGACCTTGGGTGACTTCATTTACAGGTGAAGCCTAACAACCTGTGCTCAGGGGGAGATTTCAGCTTTATCCCTTACAAAGCCCTAACCCAACAGCAAAGCAGGGCGTGATGTCCCTGTAAAGAGAGCTAATTCCTCTGTCCCACAAAGCAAATGGCAGATCCTCATGCCTGGTGACTGTTCTTCGTCTGTTTTTAGCCTTTCTAAGTTCATTTTCTTGACTTCACCATTCTCATAAGTGTTTGCAGCTCAAGCTGTGTCATCTGAATATGTCATTAGTCACTGAATAGCCGAGTGAGGAACAGTCAGCTGGGGAGGATTCAGAACTATATAGTACTGATCTCTGCCCTCTGTGGATTATAAGCATTTTCCTAAGTGCCTCTAATTTTAATCTCCCAAGATGTGGCTTGTACAAAAATATATTCAATGGCCTCCTCTCTAGTATAATATCTTTATATTAAGGATTTTCTCTTTCACCTCAGGAAGTCAGCTTTGTGGCAGACCATCTCATTTAAAATCTAGTATAACAACAGCAGCATTTTTCTGTGGAAAATTGGAAGTACCATAGGTGATAGATTCATCTTTTGCCTCTGTCTGGTTACAGGTGTTGGAGATGGAAAAAATAATTTTGAAACACACTGCTGAAAGTTCAGATCTTTCAGTTAGTGAAAGTCAGTAATTTACTTCTGTCTGTAAGTAATAATTATCTGTATAGAAACTGTAGTGATGGAGAAAGACAGCCCAGCAGGGTAAAAGGAGAATAAGAAATCTTTGGATTTTCTGAAAGCATTCAAAAGGATCAGTAAGCAATCTGTTTGTACCTTATTCCTGCCACTGTGCGCACAGGATAGGAACGCATTAGGGAAAGAAATAAAAAATTCAGTAATATAAAGTGGACACCTAACAAACAAAGCACAGATGACTCTCTTGCAGTTCAGGTAAGGCCAGTGGTTAGAGACAGGATCCAGCTGCAAGGAACAGAAAATATGGGGACAGAGTGAATGTGGGTTTAATCCTGATCTCAGAAGAGTCAGACTCTTTTGGGCTTTCTCTGGGGCTTTGTAGCAATCAGGCTTTGTGACCACGTGAAAACATCGGGGCAGATGTGAATGAGCCAGACCAAAGGTTCAGAGGTATGGATCAGATGCTTCTGCCTAGGCCCTGGCTGAACTTCTGCCCTGTTTTGTTCGTTACCGCACTTCCCACCCAGCATACCACAAAGTGAAGGAACCTTTTCATGGGCTTTCCTCTGGTTGCTGACCTACAGTTCTAAGTTGAAGAAGTCCAATGGCTCCTGGGGACCATGGGGATTGTTCTCAAGTCCCTGCTTTTCATGTGCTAGGACAGATTACCACTGTGCAATTTCAACTAGGTTCATGGATGGCTTTCAGGGAGTTTATTTTTAGTGGATGGCAATCACAGCCTTCTCTATTTTCCTTTTTTTCACCCTCTACACTAGTTTGCTTATTCAGCAGCATACTCCTTTAAGACTGGGCAGGAACTGTAGTTTCAGAGGCTGCGAAGCCTGCAGAGACACCAGCCATCTGAAGATGCTCATGGAAAGACCTTTAGAAATAGAGCAAGTGTAACAGCACTTCTTAACTATATACTGACTATCTGATACTTCTCCCAGTGCGCTCTCCCAAGTGTATTATTTTTTCTTGCCATGTTGTGAGAATTTTTATTTCAGAAGACACTCCTTATTTTTAGAAATCATGAAATTTGTCTGCATTTACCCCTCCTTAGACTTAGAGCTTTCTGTTCAGTGCCTTAACCAAAACATCTTTCACACTGCCAGGGCTTCCTCCATGAATTGTTTCTGATCAGCAGTACAGCTTCATCTGCAGTCAGTGCCCTGAGCACTCCCCTATCAGCCGTTTCAGGCAGGAGCGAAAACACACCCTATCCGCCTATGATACCCTCTTTATTTCCTTGTTGCAGCCCTTTTCATTTCTCCCTGGCTGTTCTCTGACAGCTGCAGCCCAGGCTCCAATCTGCTGCAGGTGGCTCTTTTTGCCCTTCAGGCTTTCTTCACCATTGTGATGCATTAATGAAGTAGAGCTCCCTGTCAGACTTCATCAGCAGTCTTGTGAAGGCAGAATGAAATCACTTCTATTGACCCACTGGCATATTTATAGGCTCCTTCTTTTTTGCTGAGTGTGGCAGTTATCACCTTTCCATCCCCATGTTGTGTTTATTCAGCAGAAAGCTAAATCACATCTGTGCACAAGTGGAACATTAATCAGTAAACGTAAGCCACTCATAAAGACTGCTGAACCTATCTAATTACCAGAGCTGGGACAGCTCGCAACACCTACCCCTCAGAGGGGTGCACAGCCACGTCAATCCCCGGGCCTTTAAACACAGCCCCACAAGCTCAGGGACTTTTTCAGCTTTCCTCTTGCTAGACTGTCCCCAGAGAGCAGCATTTTAAAGTTATCCTAGACTTGTTCCTGATATTTCTCTTTTCTCCTACAGAAACAACAACAAATCCACTTCAGAGCAATGTTTTTTGATTTTGCTGTTGGATTTTATTTTTTTTACACTATCTCTGTTCTCCCCTTTCTTATTACCAAAATTGCTAATTACCAAAATCAAACATCTTTCGTGTTCTTGGGGTTGGAGTTTATCATATAAGATGAAGCATATTACTATATCAGTACAGTAATATTTTCAGTAATGATGCATAAATAGCAAAAGCATTTAATAAACTTTGAAAAGAACTTAATATGCTGTATGTATGAATACAGTGGGAAAAAAAGGTGCTGTCAGACAAAATTTGTATCATTTTTTTGATGAAACTCCAAATTTGGCTGTCCAAGATTTCTCTATGTATAGATATACATTAGCTTCTAAAAACCTACTGACTCGGTCTTGCTTCATTCTGATGAAATTAGCAGCTCTCCATGTGAGTTTCAGTTAAACGTTTTATTTTCTGAAATTTTTATGAGCATCATCTAGAATAGATTAAATGGATTAAAAAGTGGTAAACTTACAAATCTTTAGATAGGGAAACGTCATCTTCTGGGGATATTTCCAGGCAGTAATCTTTTCTTAGTCCAGTGCTATATTCAACAGTCAAGAGGAAAATCTTGGAGGTAGATTTTGGCGAAGATATAGAAATCTATGTAGTAGTTTAAAAAGACAGATCAATTTCAAAGAGAAAACTGGGTTTTTTCAGCAATATGCATATTAACAAAACTGAATTTAAGAATCAGGGTTATAGATGGTATTTATAAGCAAGAAAAGCAGCTAAGGAAAGGACTTTGGGGTCAGGACAACCAACAAAGTACTTCATGGAAGCAGAGGAAGTAATTATGGCCCAGGACTGAGGGATCAAGGGAACATTAGTTAGAAAGTGAGAGTGGTTTACATGACAGTGTCATAATTAGCAAAATTCTCTAATGGTAATGGCCTCTAAGTTTATCATATGTGAGAGCGTAAAAGGAGAGCTCCAAGAACTATTTCTGTTACTAGAAAACCTGATCACTGGGAGAAGCTAAAGATACTCAGTTTAGTGTATGCTATGCAGAAGGAACTATGATCAAATAAATACTCAAAGAGAATGTGGACTTCAGATCTAGTAAAAGTATTTAGCTAAAGAGATGAAAATACAGCAAGAGGCTGAGCTTGGTTGCTTCTGCTGAATCAATGGAGTATTGAAATACGATCTAAGATCATTTTAAAATAAAGGAAAACAATAATTGAGAAAAGTTACCTGGGTTTTCATTGGTTTCATTGTCAGTTATTTAAACCAAGATAGTAAATCCTCAAAAAAATAGATACCGTATTTCAGCTAAAAGTTATTGTATTTGGTAGAGAAGTCATTTCATATAATTTTAGGTTAGATGATTTTATATCCGAGCAGGTAATAACTCAGATCCTTTGGGGGTGGCCTTTTCATACTGAACAATGATCTGTCTTCATGTCCACTAATGGGCCTCACTTGAACTCTTGAACATTTTACTGATGGTAAAATGGATAATTAAAATTTTAGGGGCTTATCTATGCAATTAAAGGAAATTATTAGGCCTGGGAGGATGTGCCTGAGAAATTAATATTCACATCATTAGAATACAAGTCAATAGGGATCAGTTGCAAAAATCATGTAAGTTGTACACAATCAGAAATCCAAGAAACTCAAATGTAAGATACTGAAATAGTTGTTTAATGGATACACAGTCTTTTTTAATTTACCTGACAGCAGTTTTAAGGAAACCCATGATTCTAACTGCAGAGCTAGAAATACAGAGAAATTCTGATCAGCAACTTTATTATGTATTGAGATGAACTTTTGGCTCTTTTCATGTAAAGAAATGCATGAGTCCTAGTCCTCATGAACTCTTTCTGATTTATGTGTTGTTTTAGTCACCTAGTCATAGTTTGTTGCTTTTTGTGGAAAGTGTCACTGAACTATAGTCAGAAAATAGCAGATGACCATTCTCCATCTAAACCTCCCTCCCAAATACCCCTCAATGTTTATTTAACAGGTCTTATCTTGTTTATCCACAGGACAAGATAGTGGGCTTGCCCATGAGTTACAATAGTTCAAGTGACTTTTCAAACTTCAGCTCTGTTTGTAAAAAGCTTTAGATATTTCCTTATAAAGATAAGATAGAAATTCAAGATAAACATTTATTTATGACATCTGAAATCTTTCAAATACAATAGCCTACTAAGTAAGAATTAACGAGACTTTATTATCTTATTGTGAGGGCTAAGAATATTCCAAGAAAAGTCAAATGAAACTAGATCTTCCTCTAGGACCTGAGTACTTAAATGAAGTTCATCATGTATGAGGGACTGATTATACTGTGTTGAAACAAAATTATAGAATCAAATAATGCTTTTTTTTTTGTTGTTGGGAAAAAGAACAGCGGTTTGCAAGTCACCTGCTACCTCAACATCCATGTCTGCCATATATAAGATACTTTGCCTCTCCCACTGGTGAGGGTCTATTGAACAGCGGAACAGATACAACCTAAGATTATTTATGTCCCCTCTCCTCGCAGATGATAGAGGGGAGCCTGTGTCCACGTGAATGTGTAGAGATACTGTAAAATCAGAATCATGGAAATCTCTTTACCATCAGGTTACTACACAACACAGTCACCACAAAGCCAACACAGGCTGGATTTCAGGATAAACTTTCACAAAGGTGATATCAATTAATTCAGCCTTCAAACTGTGAAGATGTCAGGGAGGCAGAGAAGGCTCCAAGTGAAGACAGCTTTTTCTAGGATTCCTCATTTCTCCACAAATCTAAATATCATAGAACCATAGAATCATTAAGGTTGGGAAAAACCTCTAAGATCATGAAGTCCAATTGTTAACCCAGAACCACTGTGTTCAACTCTAAACCATATTCCCAGGTGCCATAACCATGCATTTTTGAACATTTCCAGTAACATCACTTCCCTGCGAATCCTATTCTACAGCCTTACCCCACATTCACTAAAAACTTTTTTCCTATTATCAAATCTAAACCTCCCCTGGTCCAACTTGGGGTCATTTACCTTGTTCTGTCCTTTGTTACCTGCAAGAAGAGACTGATCCCCACTTGGCTACAACCTTCTTCCAGGCAGTTGTAGAGAGAGATAAGGTCCCCCCTAAGCCTCCTTTTTTGCAGGTCAAACAAGCCCAGCTCCCTCAGCTGCTTCTCACCAGACTTGTGCTCCAGAGCCTTCACCAGCTCCGTTGCCCTTCTCTGGACACACTCCAGCACCTCAATGTCTTTCTTGCAGTGAGGGGCCCAGAACTGAACACAGGATTTGAGGTGAGGCCTGACCTGTGCTGAATGCTGGTCTGAGTACAGTCCATGTATCCAGACATGCTACAGCTTTGGCGTTGGGAGTAATCCTTCCACTGCATGCTTTCAGAAGAAGACCACTGAAGAGCTGCTGAGATCAGGCACTATTTCCTGGTCTCACAATTCCCAACTCTTAATACATATGCATGTGCATACATGAGCTCCAGTACTCTTTTGCCCTGCTGCCTCCCACTTTCCAGCATGCTCTGGTACCAATGAATTCATCAGCTTCCCACTTCACTACATGATTCAAGAGAATTGGAGACTTTCTTTGTCCTCATTTAATTTCTTTGTCTCTACCTTCCATCTTTCAAAAATATGTCAGGAAAAAGCCCCTTAGTGAGGGCTCATAATTCTCAAGATTAGGTGACTGGCTTTATCTTGTCAACACTCATTTTGCCTTCAGCAAGACAGACATGCTGTTAGCAGTGTACTACAGACAGTTTGCATGGCCTCAGCTCAGAAGATCTGGTGTTCCTGTTGCCCCAGTTACTGCTCTGCCCAATGCATCCTGGTTGCTGCTATAAGACACAGCACCTTATTATAGCTCAGGATCTTTCACAGACTCTTCCAAAGCCCACAGACCTTAACAATTCTGATATCAATGTACATACCCCTCATAACACCAGGTCTTCAAAGGGCAGCTTCTTTCTATGCCCTGTTGGCCGATACACAGTTGTCCCATGAAGTCAGACTGCTGCTGAGGCAGCGAGGGTTAATCCCATACCAGGTATTTTGGCTACAAGGGAAAAAGCATGGGGGTAAAAGGGATGGGAAGAAGAAGAAGAAGAAGAGAAAAGAATAGCAAAATCTGACAAATGCTTTTCTCAGCATTATGTCAAACATGTTTACAGAACTGCACAATTAATAAAAAAAAAATCCTGCACTAGAGTCCCTAATTACTATTCTACACAGGGCAGAACATTTCTTCATTATCCCTTTTTGAATTGATTGTGTACATCAAACAGTCAAGATATAAATAAAATATGCCTGCATGCATAATACTCTCACATTAAAGCAGAAGGCAATTAACCTATGATTTTTCATTAATTAAATTAAAATAGCCCTCTGAAAATGTCTCAAATCAAAACAAGTTCCTTACAGAGTACTTTTTTTCATGCCATGATGCATAGACCCTGCTCGTAAAATCATTGGTCCAGTGAAATTACAATAAACCTCCCCGATTTTAACAAAGGCTACCAATTTTCTTCTGTGGCTCCATTGTTCAAAGTGCTAATCCCAAATAAAATATTGGTTTTATTTTTCGATCTTTAAAACAATATTTACTGATGCTTGTTCACTATTTAACATACTGTTTACATTTTATTTGTTGCTAATTATATTGAAGTGCTTTGCAGAATTACAGTACCTATTGATCTGATCAGAAATTTGACAAATAAGATTTTAAGAGAGGGTCACTGTTCTCCTCTTAAATTTATATAGACAATAATAAACTCAACTAGCATAAGGTTTTATTAGCACTTTGTGGTTATCTCCAGTTAACTGTGTTTATTTTATGTTGCCACAGAGAGGTAAGAGTCAGTCTGCTTTTTCCCTCCTACACAAATATATTCCTTTTCCATCATTCTGTTCAGATAAATCGAGTAGTATTAAAGACGCCTTCAGTTGTCTATTTGCTTTGTGGATTGTAAGGATACATGGTTGTAAAACAAGACATACTTCAGCCAAGAATGGATGATAACAAAATGTCTAATGCAAGATTGCTGCTTCTAAGATATGTCCCTTTCCAGTCCTCAGATATAAGGGACAACTACCCATACAGGCTATCAAGGTCACAGATCTGCATGGAAAACCTGATGGAGTTTGGTTTAGCCAGGGATTTTTGGTGTTTCTTCGTGAAACTTGAGGATAGAGAATTTTAGATACCTCCAGTTATTTATAAAACATTGATAATAAGAAGCCACAAAATAAACTACCTGTTTGTTGCCTCTTAAAGCTAAAACTTCACTCTCTAGAAGTGTTGAGTTATATGTCTGTCTTAAAAGGGAGAAAAGAGGTTTTCAGTACAAAATATATGAACAGTGGAGCTACATCAACAGTGTGCTTCCCTTAAGTCAGAAGCCACCTTTTTAAGAACTCTGTAAATTTTGAATTTACAAGATTTTGGCTGTTTAATATCCATAATAATGTCTTGCTATGTTAGCAACATTAAAAACCAGCCTTTGGAATGCCAATATAATTTCTTCTTTACAGATCAAACATGCTAAAGCAGCAGAAGGAAGAAAAGGGCATGTTCCCTTTCCTAAGTGTTGCTGAGAGCCTGGAGGCTCTGGGCAAAAAAAGGAGAGCAGGGAGCACCTACTCACCTACTGTAGTGAGGGAACATGCTCCAGCACTCAAGCAAAATCCAGCACATATGTAGAAAGTGGTATACTGAACCACAAAAACATAAGGACAGATATTTTGTTATTTCTGCATTTTCAGACGTCACAAAGTGGAATGTTTTGCCTGAGAGAAGGGAATAATCTTGGTCTTTGTTCCTTTGTCTTAAAATGGGGACCATATTGACCTCATAAAAATTCTGTGAGAAGACACATATTAGATTCAAATGCTAAAATATGAGTTAGTAAAGACCAACAAGTTCTTCTACTTCACAAGTCTTCAGATTAGACTTGTTTACAGACCCTTTTCAGTCTTTCACAGGCCATACAAGCCTCAAGATTTTCACTTTCTACTAGGGAGAACCGCAAACTTCTGGTAGCCTCAGAGCCTTCAGCATGGTTTTCTCTTCTTCTGCCTCTTAGCTTTTGGAAGGTAATGCCCAGCCATTGATTTTCTTTGTCTCACTGGTCTAATTCCATTCATACATCGACAGTTTGACAGCTCTTCACTAATATATGTTTTTGTGTTTAGCATTTGTGGTGTGCATTTGGAAGGAATTAGATGGCCAAGGTCTTAAACAGGTGAAATAAGTGAGGCGTGTCTTTCCTAACAACAATACAGAAATTAATTGCACTTTATATGTTTCCTATCAGAGATTTCATAATTTCTTGAGAAGTAACATTCAGAAATTTCACAGGAAGAACTGCAGTTTCAGCTACCAATTTTCTTCTAAGATGCTCCAACAGATTAACAGCCAAATTAAACTCAAAATAACTCTTCTTCATATATATTTAGCTTTGAAGATAACTACTCCTATTTCAGACCTGAAAAAGGGCTTATGGGTGTAAAATCTTGTCTGTTTTTCCCAACTATATGACTTGCTCTAATAATAGACCTTACTTGCCCCACAAATATTGCCTTGCATTTATTATTGTGTAAGAGTACAATTGACATATGGTTTTCTGTTCAAACTCATTTCCTTCCCTAAGCAAAAAAATAAATACAAACTCTCACCAGGTTACAATAGAGGCCCAGTCAGAAAATTAGTTATACTGCCCACATGTCTAAAAAAGCTAACCTGTTTTTAAGCTTGAATTATTGCACCATCTTAAAAATTAAATGAAAGAGAAAAAGCCCAATATTTTAGGAAGCATAAGGGGTTAGAAGTTGGCCAGAAAATTCTATAAAGCACTGCCTTCCCTGTTTGCTTTTCAGGTATTTTGTCTAATTAATTTAACTGATTCTTCTCCCATAAAAGTACTACTAGATATGCATTCATCTTTCTCATGGAATACAGATTTCAGGTCCTGAACTGTCTTTGTAATGTCATTCCTAACCAGTAAATTGAGTTATTTCCTTCATCTTAGTGTTCTCTACTTCTGCTCTTAAGCAGTATGAGCCCACAGTGCCAGAGGAGAGATATAGATCTGTTGCAGGTCCTTGGCTGATGCTTTCATGCATGGTAAACTGGCCATTCCTACAGAATATTAAAAATGGTTACATACCTCCATTACTCAGTCAAAATACATATAGTAGTCAGAGTAGATTACATTAGAGATGCTACCACTTGTGGGGAAAAAAAAAAAAAGGCAGATTATAGAGCACCTTTTTTTTTCCTTCAGCCAGCTAGAGTCATTTTACAGCCTCAGCTTCACCTCTCTACCTGTGCTATTAATGTATTTAGGCCTGGAAAATATCCACTGTGAATTCAAGGGCTGTGCTTATTGCACTTCTGAGGGATTTGGGAAGAAAAAGCTTTTTGTGTTTATAAAATCTAGGGATTATTTTTTAATCTGGACAGGAAAGATTCAAGTGAGGACAGAATGGAATGGCATATGTTTCCATTACAGATCATCCTCAAAAAAAAAAAAAAGAAGAAGAAGAAGAAGAAGAAAGAAACAAACCCAACAACAACTTTTAGGCAGGACACAGACTGGATTAGTATTTTTCTTTCAGCTACCTGGAATCTGCATTTCACTTCCCGTAACTCTTTCTTCTTCCCCTCAGTTGTTTTTCTTCTCTTCAACTACTCTTTTCATTAAAGAAATCAAGTTGAAAAGTTGTATTGGATACAAGTTTGTGATATGTAAGTATCTTTTAGTAGTGAGAAAAAGCAATTGAAGACCAGTGCCTCAGACACCATAAGTGTTAATGAAAGCATGTTATACTTGTTCAAAAAGAAATTGAGACTTTTGGCTTTATTCCAAGCGTGTGAAGACCTTTGTGTTTTTCATGGAATAGTAGTAAAAAACCCCTATAAATTACCCCAAAATACAGGCAATTTTCCTACGCTCCTCCAAGAATAAAGACCATGTGAAAAGATGTATATATATATATATTTTTAAAAGTCCTTGCAAACCAAATGCACACAGGGTAATTCTTTCTGTCTTCAAAACACTCCCTCACCAGAGCCCCAGAGGACTTGCATAAATACAGAAAGTGGAATTGCAAACAGCTGTGGTGTCATGGGCTATCACATGGATTCCTATGATTATCACCTAAACAGACAAACAAAAGTGGGAAAAAAAGACACACTTATCAAATTCAGAAGCAGAGGACTCTGCCTGATATTTTGCCTTAACAGAGATCCATCACAGCAGCTTTGCCCAGAGAAACTCCAGCTCATGGAACAGTCAGGGTAAGCAGATAAATTGCATACCGGGGCACTAGCCTGAGATTTTCTTTTTTATGTCACAGCTTAGGATACTTCAAGATGAACTAAACATTTTAGCAAGTTTATGAACTACAGATAGCTAGCTGCACTGCATTTCAAACATTACTTTTGTATAGACTGGGAAGAAACAAGAACTATATCATAGAATGACAACACTGGTTACACAGAATTTCTTTGTGCAGGAGTCTGAAGATTTGCCATAAAACTCCTGCTGTTTTTCCAAGGCCAACACAAGCCAGGAGAATGCACCTTAAATTGCTGCCGTCATATATCATTTCTGTAAACACTGTAATAGGGGAAAGCAAGAACATAAACACTAATATCTAAATAATTTTTTAATTGAAAATGTATGTAAAAATCACATGAAATAATGTGCTGGATTATCATGAAGTCATGCCCAAGAACTTACCAGACCAAAAACTGACCAGAGCGTCTGAGAAACCCGTGCATAATTTTATCTCAATGACAAATTGCTGCTGACTGGACAGTTATTCATGTAAAATTTTCATCTACAAGCACTGGACTGGATTTACTGTTAAAAAACAAATAATGGATCACGGGCATTTTTTCGTACTGCTCATTATGTCATGAGAAGGAGAAGAAAAACATGACAGATATGAAAGTGTTCTAGTATGAATATCCTGAACACAAGCTCTTGTCATCCTGCTACCTGTCAAGAGAAGAGAAAAGAAGTAAACACTAATTTAAGTTAGTCTAAACTGCCTAAATAAAGAAATAAATAGATATGATTCCAACAAACTATTCATTTATTAGATCTGTCATCTGAAATCAATGCATTATATGCCTCTACAGTTTGAGAAAACCAGAAGTGTAGGATTACGAATTACAAATTCAACTCATGTAATGAAACAGATATATTGTGTCTTTCCCACAAAGAAGGATCATGATGGAATTCAAAGCTGTTAAATGAGCTTAATTCTCATCTCGTGCTCTAAGGATGCATCTCTATTGTTTAGGGCAGGTATCTTGGAGGATTTGAGTGCTGACTTCCATAGGCTAGTTTCTTGCCTATTCCAGCCCCTGTTAGAGTGCAGTCAGATCATATTCAATGTATTTACACTGCAGTGGGGGAGGTCCAAGCACCAAATATATATCAGCTGTTGTTTCATGCAGCAATGCACCCAACATTAACACTCCAGAGTACATAAATGAGAAGACGCACAGTGAGGTGCTGACAGTGGTGGAGTATCTCACTGTGGAGAGCCCCGCAGCTTACCCTAAACACACAACTTTCATGCAAATAATATGAGAATTAAACTAGTCTGGCCTCAGAAGCCACAGAATCACAATGCTGAGTTGGAAGGGACCCTCAAGGATCATCGAGTGCAACTCCTGGCCCTACACAGGACATCCCCAAGGGTCACACAAGGTGCATGAGAGAATTGTCCAAAAGCTTCTTGAACTCTGTCAAGCTGGTGCTGTGACCACTTCCCTGGGGAGCCCTGTCAGCTTAGCAGCATGGATACCTGCTAAAAGGCACAGAGCTGAACACGTACTCCAAGGAGAAAGGAAATTATTCATCTCTCAATCTGCTGCCATGACTTTAAAATCCAGAACTAGAGCAGGCATCTCTAAAATCATTTAGATTACTCTGAGTGTGTAACGTAATTTACGGTAAGTAGATTCTCAGGAGGCGAGTAATTTTGCACAGAGCGACTGCAGGAGGGAACTGCCACTAGAGTTCTAGGGGAGCAGGCAGCTGACAGCACACAGCCCTCTTTGGGAACAGCAACGGAACAAGGAGGGAGAAACAAACAGCTGGAGGAGAACACACTGTGAAGCTGGAAAGCAAGCAGACTAAAACTTTCTCTGTTGTGACAGATCTGCTGTAGGACATTTCTAATTTCCCTCCCCAGCTACATATTGCTGCCCCAGTCAACTCTAGACATTTCCAGCCCTTTACTGTGCTGGTACAGGACTTTGCACAACTGCAGCCTAACCTACCACCATGGTGGGTTTGGGTGGAGGAGAGACATTCATTTTTAACAATCAAGCTTGGTTTATCATCAGCTGTACCTATGGGGCAAGATTACAGACCTCAGTACTGAGGAGCACACCGGCAGATTCAGGCCCCAGGGTATTGCACGTGCTCTATGACCCAAGCCTAAACACACCCATAACACAGTAGCTGCCAGCGTTATTTCAGTCTATAAGCCAGAACAGGGGCAGCTTTTATGGAAACACTCTGGGCAGACAACAGCCTTCCCCCACTCCTTAGCTTTTTTGCATTGTTCTTTACTTTGCCTCACGTGTAAAAATAATAAATCATAATCCAAGGCTCTGGATATGTAAATGCCTAAAGGCATTTCAAATGTACACTCATTACTTGTGTCGTGGAGGCAGCGTAAGAGGGCTGTGCTCCCTATGGAGCCCTCCAGCACTAATGTGCTGATTCCCATGGACTGTACAGGAAAGTTTTGGGGCTTCATTCCACCAGTCCAGACGGGCACAATCAGTAACCTTATGTAACCTGCTCAACTCTGCTCTCTGACAAGGGAGCACAGAGTCTTCCAAGGAAGAGAATTAAAGTGTTCCCTCTGTAATGGAGGGGCCCTTGTGCAGGAAGGCTGGCCCTGGCTCATTTTTATAGCACGTTTCAGCTTGGGGTTATTGGTGGTAAGAATGTACATGTCATGCCGTCTCCATTGTCCCGTGAAAATCAGCTTTTCAGCTGACAGTACTTGATATGTTTAACCTCAACAAAGCATTATGTTCCAGAAACAGTGGGGTCTCTATTTTGATTCAGGGCTTTTTTTTTCTTTAACTGAATTTTCAGAAAATATATTACTTATCTGAGAAAGCATGTATGTATGGGGGCTCCCCCTACACCTCGAGGTATTCTTGTTGAGGTATTCTTCTTTACCTTTGCAGCAGGGTTCTAAAAAGCCAAACTGGCGGCTCCCAGTACTGAAAGGAAAAGATTTTGCAGTAATTACCATGCAAAAGCCTGGACAAGAGTACAGACTGTGCCCGTTTGTAATGGACAAAAGAAGACGTAGCTTGAAGATGTTCTGCAGAAGCAAATTTACCATATGGCTACAAGGTTGGGCCAGAGGAACCTGTAGGCAGGCTCAGCTCAAAACCAAACGTACAAAATGGAAAGGACCTTGATACTTTGCACAGTGACAGGAGTAGGAAGGGATGGACCTGTGTGAGCGTGAGCAGGAGTAATAACCATGGGAAGACACTTAAAACAGGGGTAACTGAGGCATGGAGAACAGACGTAGATCTGTGATTCACTGACACAGGGACAGTTGTTGCAATAATGCTTGTAGGAGGAAGATACAGAGTGAAATAAAGGCAATGTGAAACACAAAACTAAGAAATCCTTATTTAAAACAAAACCCCCTGCAAAAAAACAAAATCAAACAAAAAAAAAGAGAGAGAGAGGAGAGGAAAAAAACACCATGAAAAATGTGTCTTATTTCATAGGGTGATCACAGTTTTTAGAGTCCTCACAAATCTGAGAGCCACTGAATAAACATGTGATGGAATCAGTCAAATTGCTAAGTTTTGATTATTTTTGTGGAGGAAAAATACTATTTTCTCCATGAGATGTTAGCTCTTATTACACAAATATAAGCCTGCTGACCAAGACTTTTTTTTTCCTGATGAAACAGTATTTCCCAGAGAAAAAAACACCATTTTTTAACTGGATCTTAATAGTGCCTTCAGGATACTTCCCATGATTATGTAGATGTTTCTACAGAAACAATAGCAAAATGCAAGACCTAACTTCTGCTCAATGCTGTGTTGCAATGTAATAAGTGCAAATGATGTACATTTAATTCCACACTACTGCAATTGTTTAGGGCTTTCAGGAAAAAAAAAAACAAAGCAAAACCAAAAAAATCCACAAAACCCTAGTAACAAATGGCATTAGCTATCACTTCAGATATAAGCTACGTAAGTTTAAGAATTTCTTCATCACCCTATGAAAATGTCACAAGCTCCAGGTGAAACCAGGAGCTACTACTGTGGGTATTAAACTGCACTGCAGCCCAAGCTTAGGCAGAAAAGTAATGACCAGCATGAAATAGCAAATCATAATGAAAAGTGCATTACTATCACAGAGGAAAATATCCAGGTATCTGAAGATTAAAATGGTTTAAATGTAAGCAATAAATAAACCAACTTTATCCAGTGTTCAAAGAGCCAGGCTAATGAAATTAAAGGATTGTTCACTAACCTCTCAGAACCCATTCAAAAATTAAGAGTTTGGCAGAATTAAATCCATCAATTACACATACACTTACACATACTTCATTTAGTTCCTTATGACAAGGTCATATGTAAGAGGTCTAGGTTGCTTGGACTCCATCAGCAACAATTACTTTACTCTTGGCTACCATTCTTTAAAAGTTACCCCTAATCTGGCATGTTCTCTTCATGAAGTCCCTTATGGCTGTCTGTTGAAATGAATTGAAGCATTTTGCAATGATGTACATAATGCAAAAGCGGCAGCTACAGTGTTAAGTTCCTAAAGATCTGTAAAAAAAGAGCATGGTAACATGAAATCAGTAAGGTACACAGCCAGGGCTATGGCTGCTTCATGCAGAGTTCAGGCACTACAAGGAGTGGGAAATTAAGCGTTGCTGCTTTTCCTTCTAATGCCCACTTTATAACATGGACTAATCTCAGTCAAAACAGTCTGTGAATTATTCTTTACTTTTTCTATATCTCACTGCTCATTCTTCTGTCGGGAAAAGGAAACAACTCGGGGTTCGCACACTGTATGTTTTTTTGAAAATATTTTGTGTTTTATGATATTTAAAGGTATTTTATGACTCATCATGTTGAATGTACAAAACAGTTTTTCAGTTCCAACTCTCCTTCCCACAGTTTTTTGAATAAGCTTACTTACCTACCTTTCAGATGCACTTAGCAAAAACATTATGATTTCCTGACAGATCCTCAGCAAGAAGGCAAATTCAGAATGAAACCAGTGTAAGTCAGTCATACATTCTCATACTTGAAATTTATGCTCAACTAAGCAACTAACAGTGTTAAATTTCTTCCAAATAGTTGGACATATTTAGCTGCTCCTTTTGTTTGAAAATAATTCACTGAAAGATTCAAAGCTTTGCAGATTTACTTGTCAATAAACATTAATCTGCAAATGGTTCATGGAAGCATCCTGCAGCCAATGGGCGGCTCACAATCTGTTTATTGCTCCTATTGCCTGGTAGCTGTTATCACTGCAACTGCTTTCTCATTCAATGACTCCCAAAGAGCTTCAAAAGGCCACCAAACACTTTAATTCAAACATCCATGCAAAGCCACATACCATGTTTGCTTCCCGCTAACACCCTTCTGAACACAGATCCGCTCAGCAAATATTGACAGAGACAGGAGGGTTGTTTTTGAAGGATTTGCCTAAGGCCAAAAATTTCAGAAGTGACTAATTATTTTGGGTACTACATTTTCAGTGCTTCCCAGACCTGCAAGAGATCTGTGCATAGTGATGGAAATCCACAATAACTCTGGATCAGACCCTTTGAGAACAAGAGGACAGTAAAGAATTAAGGTGTTCAACATTCTTGGGCATTTTTGAAAATTCTAGTTTACTGCTGGGTTTTTCTTGATGTGTTTTTTTTGGTGGTGGGGGTTTGTTTCCTAACAGAATTTGAGTGCCATTTCCACAGACATCTTCTCTTGGCGTATAGGATTTCCATAACATAAGGTTTTGGGGTATCACCTTTCACTAGTAATTAAATTCAGATAACTTGTATTTGATTTTTTTTTACCTTGGGGATAGAAAATTTATGGTAAAAAGGAAAAGGAAAAGAGGAGAAAGGGGACTGTGCATATTAAATGGCAGGGCAAATGCTCAAATTGCCATAGATATAACATTTACATTTTTCAAGGTCATGTGTCAAACACAAATGAAATAATGAACCTTTGCTAGTCTGTGGTATCCCATGTCAGGCAACTTAGTCATCAGCATCAATACAACGGCTCTGATGAACTGCACTCCTGTGCTCTGCTGCTCTAACCTGGAAGTTATAAAGGCAGCAATTAAGTTTTCTAAAAAGGAGCAAGACAAATGGGAAAAAATGGGGCTAAGAGCTACCAGTATTCTTAATTGCAGAATAGTCATTTAATACAAAAGCAAAAGAACTAAAAATGTGCAGACAGAAGGTAAATGGCAAGGAACAGGAATGTTAATGAAAAGGTTGGATAGGCCGCAGCTATGAGATTCACATCTGACCCATGAGACACTTTGAGAAAACAAGGTGGGAGTGTGGGGCAAACAAGAGAGGTGAAGGAGCTGTTATTTACACTCCCATGATGGAATGCACAGCACAAAAAAAATGCATCAAAGCTAGTCTTTCAAAAGACACAGGACTGCATGAAAAAACTCTCCCAACTTGGATGATTTATTTTATTCTAAACTATGTAACTGCAGTGAAATCACACAGTGCCTTCCAGAAAGGCAACTTATAGTTAGCTATATACTGCAAAGAAGGGTGTATATTATAATCCAATTTAGGATATGTTATATTGTATCATTAGAGAACAATTTGCACTTGGTACAGCACAAAATGTCTTAATGGGTTTAAAACACATGCCTCTTTTCCTTTTTTCTTCTTCTCTCTCAGCATGCCATAAAATGAAGCTATTGGTAATATTTCTGTTCCATGTACCTTCATGGGAAGTGTATGTTACTGAAAATTTTATGGGTGACTCCAGAGTTGCATATGTTACATTCATATTTTGAAACCAGTTATTTCAGGAAATATTTAAAATTTTCAGCCATTTCATTAAGTGGCTGTTTAATTCAGTCATTCTGTGAAAAAAAATAAAGTTTCACACCTTTAATGAAGTTTGGGAAACTAGTAGGGAGGCACCATGTAAAATGCCTGATACCTTATTATTTGAATTAACTTAAAAAGACAACACATGAGATTATTTTATCATGGTCTGCCATCCATGCTAAGAGCATTTGCTTAATATCTCCTTTGGGATACCCCTGAATTTGTGGATATCTTGTTTTTCCATACAACAAGCCAAGCAGAGGCCACAGAAGTTGCATTTTTTAACTACTTCAGTGGCAATTTCAGATCAGTTACCACTCTGCAACCCAACACAGTTAGGATAAAAATATTAAAAAACTGAAAGGCCATTTCTAGTTCCCTCTGAGGTAAGGGCTCAGAGAACATAAAATCTAAGGTGGTCTTGGTACACATTATACCCTTAAACTCTCCTTGAGATCAATTTTGCAGCCCAATAAAGTCAGCTTGTCCTCATGATGAGTTTTCATTGCTTATGGTCAGTTTTATACCAAGGCTATTAGTCAAGGATTTTAACACCCTACGAAAAAAGAAAAATCAGAAGAGGTCAGCAGCCTGTCTTGTTATGTTTGCATATTTAGATGATAAATGCTTGATAAAAAAAATATTTAGCAATTCTTACTTTTCTGAAAATATCATACCTGTCTTCATTGTTCACATATTATATGGGAAATGCTTCTTTAGTCCAAAGGTTCTGTATTAGCTTCTTCTTGTCACCAGCCATAGAATTTGAGCAGTGGAAAGATTATAAAAGAACTAACAATTCCATAACCAAAGAAGAGACAAATAATGATGAGAGCAGAAAGAAAAGAAAAAAAAGAAAAAAAAGTAGATTGTTTTTTAAAACTTACTCTAGAACCAAGTAGTGTTCAAGCCTTGAATTGAGTTTGGGATCTTGGTTTGCCTTTTTGATCTCAGCAGTAGCTGTACTGTATTCTTCCCTTAGTATGAAGCACTTTGGGCACTTCTCATACTTTTTGTAAAGTTCTTTTCTGAAGCTACTTTCAAAATCCAGAGTCATCCTCAGCAGTCACTGCAAAAAAAGCAAAGGATCCTTATCCAGTAACATCCCTTTTCACAATATGCCTGTTACTGGGTGAAACAAACAGTCAAATAGTCTGGTGGAATATGCCACACGTCAGTCACTCTGTAGAACACATGAAACTTTTAGTCATTTTATCAAATGAGTGACTGAAGGAGTCATTTCGCAAAATGACTGAAAATTTCAGTCATTTCAGGAAATCACTGGTTTCATGATACTTCTAACATACCATGCACTAAAGGAAAGGCTTAAGCTGGAAGTGCGAAGTGGATCGTGTTCTTCAAACCCCCTCTTGTGGCTGTGGGGAACAGCGCCGTGAAATACCGCATTTTACTGTAATCTTTTGTTTAAAGACTGCAGCGATTGTTGAGGAAGGAGATGTGGGAGCCCTGATTTTATCCTGATGCTTCCTATTTTTCCCAAAAAATCACTGTCAAAGGGGCTTTTTAGGTTTTCTTCTTAAATTCTTAAGCAATATTACATGGGGTTTGGGCTGGATGCCTCTGCAGAGATCCAGGAAAAAGCAGTTGCCAAAAAAGTTCCATATAGATGAATCCACTGGCTATTTTATGCCAGCTGTGACTACTTAGGTTTAATGTAGCTGTATATGTCTTTTATAAAAATAAAAACTTCATTTTGATTTCTGAAAATCATTTTAAAGCCCCATAGCCTTCAGGTAGAGTTGAAACAAAATGAATGTGTTCAGAGAATACTTTCTTAGCAGATAGCTAGCAGTGAAAAATCTTTCACAAATACAGGTGAGCAGCTATTCAAATCCAAGCAACTTTGGACAAAAGCTGCCACTAAGGCCAAACTCGTTGCTTTCCTAGGTAGAAACCAAATAATTGATCTTCTGGTTACGTTTGGATGGGACTGAAACAATGAGCTGACATTGTACATCCCATTGTAAAAGGAGACCAGGGTAAGGAGAGACGACAATGGTTTACTGTAAAAAGTCTTGCTTAATTCCAAAGTGCTTTAAAGATAGTGATGTAAATGAAGGCAGAAATTTTGGTCAATACCATATATCTTTAGTGCTGACTTCCTGTGGAAGGAAATTAGCACCTTAGCTTTGGGAAATTGGATGTTGGCTATGCATTTGCAGAAATGGAACACCCTGAGTCCCTGTCAAAAGGATAATGCCAGAAGGAGAGTTAAATCCAGCAAATCAGATCATTATTTGTTTTGGAGCTGCTCAGAAAAGATCAGCACAGGTATCCTCTGTAGGACTCCATCACAAAAGCCTTTGGACACCATCCAGGTCTGTGATACCTCATTTTGTCAGCATTCCCCTCTTCCCGAATAGCATGTATTTCCCCTTTCTTCCAGTATTGTTTCAGGGAATTTTAAATACATTTTTGGTCTAATTCAAGTAAACTTTTTTTTTTTTTCAGCATAACTACAGCTACTCATTTCTGGTTTGACTTTTTTCTTTTCATTTATTTTAATTTTGTGTTTACAGTGATATTGAGAGTCAGTGGACATATAGCTTCTAAAGCAGTAGCCTGAGGGAATCTGATAGAAGTCCATTTTATTGTGCGTTATATTCTGGCACACTGAAGGACTACACAGACCAACTACAAAAGCACTTCATACCAAAACTTAGAGGAAGTGTGTCTGATCTAATGCAAAAGAAAATGATTGAACTTTGTAATTTAATAAAGGATTACATTAGAGTGAAACACACTAAACAAATAACAGTTTAAAAATATAACATGGAAAAACATTACTTAATCAACAGAAAAGAAAGAAAACAATCGGCTGTTCTCTCCTTGGGTTTTTTCCCATTATATAAGGTGCCCAAAATAATGACCATTATTAAGTTCAATAGACTTCATTTCATGCATTAGGAAGACAGCTCATTGAGTTTGTGTTACACAGGTCTGTAAAAACTAAACTGAAATGCCTTTTTACTTGAAAAATTAGATTGACTTTTTAGGGAAACACTGAAATATTTCATTTTGGAAATGCTACTGTAAAATCAGCCAGAAAACATTATTTTTCCCTAGCTGAAACTGTCGTACTTGACAAAAACCACAGCAAGAATACTGGCTATACATTCTTTTGACAATAGATATTTCGGCAGTGTTATTTTACCCATATCTCTATATATTTAAAGAGCCCAAGGTTTGGCTCCTGGTTCTGGCACAGTTCTTTCAAGTGCGTTAGGTCAAAGCGAGGACTTGTAACAGTGACTCTGAATCTGCTTGAATATGTCTGAGTATAGAACCAGTGAAATTCCACTGTGCTCCATTTCGGTATGTCCTGATGTGCCTCAACTCCCTAAAAATATCTTTCTGGAAGGGAAAATTTATTATCTCTTGTGAAGCACCCTTATGCTGTGACAACAGGGAACAGACAGAAGGATGAGGGCAAATCAGGACTGGCCCAAAGCTCCTCAGCAGGACAGTATAAAATGAATTTTTTCCATTCTTCAACTTATGTCATACTCACAGAGAGCAGCAACACAACTTTGCCATGTAGCACCCTTCCTAAATGACCTAGGGCATATGCTGGTCCAGGGAAAGACCAGGCAGCTTTTCTGGGAGACAGCAGCAGGCAGTGGGGAGCCTGCCACTTCCCAGACACTTGGTGCTCAGCAGTCACTCTCCTGGTCTGATCACAGCCCCCTGCGGTCCCTGCTTTCCTCTATGGCTGCAGGAGGTTTTGTCCTCACAGATGGTTGTGTGGGTCCTTGAAACACTGACTTACACCTTGCCTTGCCTTGAGTGGTGACATATGTTTTGGGGCTTTGTAATGACCAGGCACATATTTTCATGGAATCTGCTATAAGCCTGAATAAAACATCACACAGCATTAAGATTTTCCACTCCAACAGCTTTAATTAAGCCGGCCAGTTCATACTACATGTTTATTACCATTAAAGCCAGTATTATCTGCTGAAGTGAATGTAGACAAGCAGAGAAGTCAGGTATAAGTAATTACTCTTAAAGCATACTATATAAATACAGCTACTCCATTGATTTCCAATATTTAATATTCCTCAGTGACCAGCACAGAGCTAGCTACACTAATGAAAATACTAGTATATTATTCTCAGTTCTTTAGCCAATATTTAAGACATTTATTTTTATTTACCTAATACCAAGGAAAAGCTCTATTCCTAATAAATGTATCTGCATGAGAAGCTACTTTGAAAGACCACAATACTTTGCAGATGTATGATGCAAAAAGCAATATGTTTCCAAATGTTACTCGTCTACTTTATTCACATGCTACCCTTAAAATATGTTTTCAGTATTTTGCACCTATGCTATGTATTTAGTGATTTTGCACTATTAGCTTGCAGAGTCGACAGTTTCATAGACAGGCTGAGAAAGTTGAGGTCGTTCCACCTGGAGAAGGTTGCTTGGAGACAACATAGCAGCCTTCCAGTATCTGAAGAGGGCCTACGTGGAAGCCTGAGAGTAAATCTTCATCAGGAACTGTAGTGACAGGACAAGGGGGAATGGCTTCAAACTGAGGGTAAGTTTAAATAAGACATTAGGAAGAAATTATTTACTGGGAGAGTGGTGAGGCACTGGAACAGGTTGTCCAGAAAAGTTGTGGATGCCCCAAACCTGGAAGTGTTCAAGGCCAGGTTGGACAAGGCTTTGAGCAACTTGGTTTCATGAAAGGTGTCCCTGCCCCCAGCAGAGGGATTGGAACTGGAGGATCTTTAAAAGGTCCCTTCCAACCCAAGGTCCCTTCCAATCCAAACCATTCTGTGATTCTATTGTGTGGTTGAGTTGTGCTGAGACATGCCGTTGTGATCACCTTTCTGCAACAGAATGTCACAGGTTGGCAATTCTTTCCTTTTTATTTTCTCCCTCCATTAATATATTTCTACTAAGCTAAATTAATTTTATTTCTCAAAGATGTATAACTAATGGAATTCTAAACTTCATGACCTTTCAACTGTGTGTTTCTGACAATAGTTTGCTTGTGAAGGGATCAGATCTCCCCTGTGCTCTTGTTTTCAAGCCTTATTATTATGGGATCAGACTTCAAGAAGGCAGATTATTAAAGAGCACTTAATTTGGGTTGGTTTCACAGACACCAACTTTTCCTGTGAATTCCGCCATTGACTTCCACACAAGTAGCTTCCAGTGAAGATTGAATGCATTTGAAACTCCTCCTTCAACTCAGATGTTTTTCAAATGGTATCTGTGACTAGAAGAGGCCAAGCTGTGGGTTCAAGACATGTAACAACAGTTCACTTCATCAAAGACTCCAGCATTGGTAGCAATTAGGTAACAGACAACAAAAACTGCAACACTGCAATATGGAACAGACTATAGGAAGCACGAAAATGCAGTTTTGGTATGTTTAAATACAAATTCAAATGTGAATGTGAAAAAAATATTTTAAGGCAAGTTGTCAATTCAGTAGAAGATACTATACCTGTTTTTCTTAACCTTTTCACAGCAGTGAGAATACCCAGCCTAGAGGTTTTTTTATCAAAACAGATTTAGTGAATTGAGATTTCCCAATTCTAGGTCTTCTAAAAAGCACATCAAACTGACATTATTTGTCTATCACATCCACTTACCAAGTGAGATCATCTTGGCTTTTTCTTTCTATAGCAGCTTACAAAAACATTCAGTCCAGTCATCATAACTATTTTTCTCTTTTAAGTTTTGCTTCTGTCATTTCCACAGCTTTAAGTTGTGACAACTTAAAGACCCACACTTCCTCAGAAAATAATGCTTCAAGGTACTAAATGCTTCTTGAAGATCAGTTTTCTTTCAAGCTCTGATGTTACTCCCAGTTGCACCACCCTTCTGTCCTGCCTGCTGCACCTTCCGTTATAGACAACACAGAGAGATTTTACAAAACATTAGGAAACTAATCATCGTGAACTGGATTTGTCTGACCATAAGGTAAATTCTGAAGAGCTATTTGCTTGGCAAGAAGTAACTTTTCTCCACAAAGAAACTGAACCATTAAGGATGTCTTAAAGAGATCTATTTTTTAAATTTTCATATGTTTAAAATTCACATTAAAATCAATGAGAATCACTTTGTTCTTACTATTGGTAATTAAGGAATCCAATGCTTTTGAGTGTGAAAACAATCAAGTCTCAAGTAACAAGTGACCTCTGCTGCAAAATGAAGACTGGAGAGTTTACAGTGCTCTCAGTCTTCTTTCCCAGCAAAGCTCATGTGCTACCACATGAGGGTCAGTTAAAAGAATGTGGAAAAGCTGACAATTGGCTTTCTGGCTAAATTTAAAATGTAAAAATGGGTTGTTTTGGATGATGCCAAAATGGCCACAATATTCTTGGGAAGTGGAAAACTATTGAAAAATGGAAAGGCTTTTCAATTTTTTTCTCTCTGGGTTTTTTTGGTCAAGAAAATTCAACAAGCTTATCACAAAATTACAAATAGTTTCATCTGACCTACGCTTACATTTACAGCAAAGAAATCACTTGAGCAAAAGACATTCATCACCTTTGGGAACAAGGCACACCTTTATTTCCATGCAGCTTTCCTGAACACTAGCAAGCCATTAACTGTATTTGCTGTTTCCTGCATTGGATTACCAAACACGACGTGTTTGCCAGACCAGATTTTCTACATGAAAGTGTTCAACATACAGATATTCTTTGCAATTCTTGTCTTATTCCAACAATTAATTTTGTTTTTATCTAAACAAGGAGTCAGTTTCATGATCAAGGATGAGAAATGCTACTTCTACATGCTAAATGCAAAAAGCTTGAAGGACCCGAGATCTGTATCCAAATTAGAGCACTCAGACTGATTCTCAAGAGGGCTGAAGTACAGTTTCTTTCTGTATTTCTAATTTAAAAACAACGCCCATCTTGTATAATTGTACTCTTGTTTTTTTCAGAGCTACTGTTTAAACAGAAAATACACTCCAGCAATGACAAATACTTTAAAAAACAATAGGACAGGTACTTTAATTAATTAATGCCCTATTAGAAGCAGTTTTGGATGCTGAATCTATGGGGGAAATTTATGAATATTTTGTCTGAATGGCTCTTCTATTTCCCAACAGTTCTGTAAATATTTTAATACTGTAGCAAAAAATGATGCATCCCTGATGAAAAGTTAAGAGACAGGCAAGGAAACAAAAAGTGTTTTCAACCTTTCAACCAAAGCATTTCCACCCCAAAATAGGAGATGTAGCCCGGGGCCAGGCAACTTCAACCTTGTTAACTGAGCCATGAGCATCCTCTTAGGAATGACTAGAATTCATTGCAGGTTCACCAGAGCCCTATAATGGATTCAGCATTAGGCTTCAAATACAAGGGTTGAACTCCATGGGCCAGCAAAAGGCCAGGGCTGAAAAGCAGGCAAGAATAAAAGCTTTGTGCACAAACTCCTTCCCCTACCTTTAGAAACTCTTTTCTGCTGATTTTTTCCTTTCTGCGAGAAAACTACCTCTTTCAAGATACCTTACCTTCCTAATTCCATTCAAATGTGAGAAATTATCTTGGGAGAGGGGAAAACATATGACAAGGTTGAAAATACAGCTGTGAAATAGTGGTAACATATTACTAGTTTTGCATTTTGGTTTGGTGTTGGGTTTTTGCAAGTTTGTTGTGTTGTTGTTGATGTTTATTTTTTTAAAAAGTTTTCCATTCCCATTTCCTTCCCCACCCCAAACCCCCTCAAAAAAAAAAGGAATAAGAAGGGGCTCAATTTTTTCAGTCCCTTCTTTTCTGAAATCCAGCGTGGAGAATTTCTGTATATCTTTTAAGGATATCTGAGCTTTCCAGAAGGTAACAGAATATTCCCTATATTAACCTACAGTGTGTCACTGGTAAAAAGCCTTATGGTAGCTCTCCTGCTTTCATTTTCAATCTGCTTTTGCTGGAAGGGATAATCTTCTTAGTCTCTGCTGAGTAGAACTTGGGAGTTCCCATATTACTTCTTGTCCTGCACAATCCTGGTGCTTTTCCCCCTGATATTTTGCAGGGTCCTGCTGAGAGGATTGCAAAACCCTTCCTCAAATCCCATTTTTCACCTGGTATGACACAGCACTAAATCATCCCATTTACGTAAATCTCTTCTCTGAGACCATTCAAGGACTGCCCTCCTCCCGGTCTGGTACTACCTGAACCGCTTGCTTTTCCTTCTCACCTTAAACAATTGTGAGGAACTACAGACAACCAGGGACTTTTCTTTGGGAGGCAAGTTACTAAACAAGAATGCTGTAAATATGGGACTCCTGAATCCCTCCTCATTTTTTATATGCACGCATATACACACACACACACCCCCCCTTCCCCCATATTTAAAAGCATGTGAGAGGCTGCTGGCCAGCTTTCTCTCAAGGTTATTTGGAAGGTCTTCACTTTCCCTTGTGTCAGCAACCAGACATGAATCACAGTGTTCAGTGAAGGAGGGGCTGCCTGTTGGCTAAAGCATTACAGAATACTCCTTTCAGACTCATCCAAAGCACTGCCACAGCGTCTAATATTAAATCCCAGTGATAAGCAATAGTTGAAATTAAACAATGTGGATGTCAAAATCATTTGGATCTGTACAAAGGCAAAACCTGTGCACTTTGAGAAACACTGAAACTGTAATACCGAGGGAAATCAATGTGTAAGCTGTCTGACCTCTTTTTTTTCTCCCCCCAATTCCTCCTTTACTCTCTTTCTCCTCCATCCCCAAAGGAAGTTAAAGATGTTTTTATGATGTGGATGATAGAGACGACTTATCTGCATAACGAAGCTGAAAACAGCCTGCTTGTGTTGAAGCTCCTCCTCTGCATGTTACATGCCAGCAGAGATTTGCTGCGAAACAGGAGAGCTGCAATGCAGTATTTTCCTCTGGAACTTTGCAGCTGTATTACAGTTCCAAGCACACCACAAAAAGACTTTTGTTTACAGTATTTAAATGGCAGCTGTTAAAAGTAGGCAGATGACTCACTACACATTCACTAACATTTTAGTGCTCACCCACACTAAGGCTTTTATGCTTAACTGAATTACTTCATGTTCTCTTACAATTATTTTTCCTATTGTTTTATGGTACTACTTGCCTCTAATCATTAGTAGTCCTTAATACTTGGCCATTAACAGTACTTAATACTCGTCAAGAAATAAAATGCCTGGATGAAAAAGCAGAGTCATAAAGGAGCTCAAAATACATAAAACTACTAAGTAGGGATGATAAGGGCAGTAGCCTCAGAAGGCGGAGAAACTTCAAGGAAAACTTCATATGGAAATTGTCTCTTACTTTCTTCAAGCACAGTAGTGTTAGTTCCTAACAGTGTTCACAGTTCTGCTCCCCAAACTGTACAATGTCATCAGAAGGTCAGTCAGGATGTCAGTACGTTACCTCCAGAAGTAAAGCTGCAAACACTCAGTAACTCCAGTTCCGGGCAGTGAAGTAACTGCTGTTCCTCCTTCAAGTCCTTATTGCTTTAACGTTATCTGAGCTTAGCAAGGCAGGGTGTTACAAGGTCATTTCCAATATGCTATCCTGCATCCCAAGCCCAAAATATTTGTTCCAATTTACTCATGAATCAGAACTTCAAATAACCAGGAAAAAGTTAAAGTCTTGGTCCAGATTCTCCCCTCTTAGCCCTTACACAGAAGTATTGGTTTAATGCACCAACATTTCCTTTACGAGTTTAAACGGTACTTCAGTTGCAATTGAGAAGAATAACAGTGCTCTTAGACTAGTTCCCTGTGGAAATAGTCACCAAACCAGTCAGCATAATTATCAGAGTCCGGTGAAGAAAAATCCTGGATGAAAAATATATCAGTGGCAATGATAAAATTCAGCTGATGGGAAAACTCTGACAGAGCTCTGGGGGAAAACTATTCCAATACTCTCTCGCTTTTGACATGATATGAAGATAATTCATATAGAGGAATTATATTTGCACAAGGTTAGTAATAAGAAATATCAAATTTTATTTCTGCTCTGTTTTTTTTAAAAAAACCATCTTCCTACATGCTGGATTTAACCACTGACTTCAATAAAGCTGGGATTTAACTCTCATTGACTGCAATGCAGCCATTTCTTCCTAAGCCTGAAAAATACTTAGCTTCACACATATGTGCACATAAACAGAACAAAAGAGCAGAAAGTACATACCCACGTGTCTCCTATAACATCTTATATCAATTGCACCTTACAGAACAACGACTGCAAGCGTGCTTTGCACCAAGCTTTCACTGTGTGTCTGAAGCTATGGCACACAACATTAAAGCAATTGCAAACAGCTATGACTGTCACAAATGATAGAAGCATCTCTCCCCTTCATCTTTAGCCTGCTATTTCGCTAGAGAAGGCAGTTTTATGATGGGTCCTCATTTGAATGATCATACTGTGATTTTCTGCATCTTCCGTTGCGATTGACTGAAGATCGATCAGTTGTTGATAAGCACTGTGAATGTTAAAACACGTCATGCCAGAAAGAGGGACAGGTTTCTCTATTAGCTGTGTACATACAGCCCAAAATACTCTCCCTTGAAGTACTTACACCTTACTGCATTGCAAATATCAAACAGCAATGAGTAATTTATTGCCCAGTCAAGTCCTCTCACTCCTGAACATGACAAACTCTATTGCTTCGCCTGAACTGACCTCTGATGGAACAAAATTAATCTCTCTGTTTCCACAAAAAACTGTACAGATGTCCAGAATGTGGGATCTTCCTGGATATTTTATTCTTTTGCTGAGTAGAGTGCTGAACTGGATAATCCCTAAATCACTGACTGTTGAGAGGGTTTAGCAGGGGAAGGATCACTATTTATGTTCCTATACACTTCCCTAAGCATCTGCCCTCACTCACTGCTAGACAGAATATTAGACTAGAAAGACCCGTAACCCAACCTCAATCTTGTGATTATAATCACAGTTTAAATTCACAGTACAGGTTCCATACTAGTATTTGCAGCTAACTTTTGCTAGTCTATGCTGGAAAGAGAAGGTACTGGAAGTCCCCCTCTCCACCCACGGACCCTTCCACCCTCTGTCCCCACACTCACACACCAGCACTGGGGGAGGGCCTGCTGGTGGGGGCACATGTGAACCCCACTCCCAGCAGCAGTCCTGCCACAGTAAGCACAGGTCAGTTCTTTGCAAAGTATAAAGCCCTGTCTTCTGCAGCAATACCAGCAGGGACCCTACAGCTTCTCACTGTGCCATGGAGATGATGCTTTTCTTACTCTGCAGAAACAGAGCTCACATAAGCCCTAAGAACTTCCTTCAGCCCCACAAACCACATCACAATTAGGGTCAGGAGAAACATCAAATTTCAGATATATGGAAAAATACTCTGGACTTGAGTGTAACCACTTGGACCGAGCGGCTTTGATTGTCACAAGACTGCTCCTTAATTGAAACTATTCAACAAATGTTTTCTGCAACTGTAATTTAGCCAACAGATTGTTTATAATCTTTGCCTGTGACTGCCACATTCAGTACAGGGAGAATTCTCTTGCTGTACTCATTTGCATCTCAGCATCAGCCTTGCAAAAAAGGGTATGTTGGTTATCAGAATATTCACAAGAAAATGTTAGAGGAACAAATCAATACTTCCCAATTACCTAAAAGGCATATCCTCAAAATCACCTGTGACCACTGATTTTATACAAACAACTGTTTAAACCCAACTTTGAACCTTGGCAACTACAGAGATATGCAGGGCATAGTAGCAGGGAAACATTATCACCTTGAGATAAAAATAATGCCAGCGATGCGCTATCATTAGTGAAAAATAAAAATTTCCATATGAAAAGATCCTTACTTTGCATTGCTTTGGAACTATTTAATAAGGACTGCCTCGATACAAGACTCAACACATGTGTTAGTTGAACTCTGACCTTGCTGGATAGTACACTCATAAGCTGCAGCGTTGGGCTTTTATTACAGAGGCCTTTCATAGTCAATACTGATAGAGTAGGATCCCAGTGGCAACAAACCATTAGAGAAACTTTCTTTTTCACCTGTCTAACCAACCTTGAACCTGTAAAGGACACAGGCTAGTGAACAATGCCAGAAAAGCAAGGATATGTGCAACCAGAGTGCTGGACAGCTTGATTAGCATAGTCACAAGACCAAAACCAACCCTACAAACCAAATAATTATTTCATACTCAAATGCTACTTCATCTTTATTCTTTTATGTTGATGCAATTAAACCGCAGATTACTATTTAATTTCCTTAAATAGGACAGTATTTCACAGAAAATGGATGTCCTCCTGTATCTCTGAACTCCTCTCTGAGATGTAAGTCACTGTTATTAAAACACTATTAAATTACCCTGCAGTAGTAATTAAACAGCCTCAGATCCAAGCTGTAAATGGCAATAAGAGAAGATTCCACCACCACTGAATATTACTCCCTATTTTTAAAATCTGCATTGCTGATTGGATTTAGGTTTCATCTGGCTAGTCACTATTCCTAATCTGAGAAACTAGAATTTGATCAAGAATAGGAAGTACAGGGAAGGCAAGGGGAGAACAGCATGTCCTGATCAAGAAAGGGGCAAATTAAAAATTCTTTATTCTATTTGCAGAAAGTTGTGCCAATGAAAACATATAAAATCCAAATGCAATCAAGTCAATATAACCTAACATACAGGTACCAAGTACAGCTGTAAAATTTAAGGACATGGCTTTCTCTAATTAAGTGGTCAATTACCTGGAAAAAGACTGATATTAACAGTAAAATTATCTGACATAAGAGAAAGATGCCTGTTTTTCTGAAACGTAAACAAATTGCAACAAGTAAACTCAGGCAAATATTGTGTAATAGAAAGACAACATCAGTGGAACGGGATGCTTTGACAGGACAATGATATTCCCCTGACAACTTGAGTTTCTTTGTTTCCCTGTGAATTTCTAATGCTTAGTTAAACCAAAGAAGATACCACTTTAAAAGTCTTGTGACTGCCTTAAAATTGTACGTTTCATTAATCTGTGTTAAAGCACAGATGTGCCAGACCTTTAATTCTTCACTCAGAAGGAATAAAGATATTTCATACTCAGGGCTGCTCCATCACTTAGCCAGGAACAGCCAGTTCTACAGTGCAGTGCAGGCCAAATAATAATAAAAATTCACGCTTCTAACCCTTCAACAGTCACAAATTTCAGGATGTAAAAATAACACACTTGAGATGCATTAAACACTCATTAAAATTAATGAGAATGATGTGATTCTTACAAAAAGTACAGCATTGTCTAATGAAGGAACTGTTTAGTCTCACAAGTGAACTGAGAGTGTTAAGAAGCCTGGTGGTACCAGATAAAATACATGACAAAGCTGTATAGAAAAATTCACGTGGCCACCTGGAAAAAAAAATCACATTTCTATCAGTTCTCTTTAATCCAGATTTTGATACTCTTTCCACATACATTGAGAGAAATTTTTACCCAGTGCCTTGTGATTTCTTTTTTTTTGTGTGTGATTTCTTTTTCTCCTTTCCTGCACCACAATGTCTTCTCTGTGTTTCATGACCTAATTTTACGTCTTTGCCCTTGAAAGTCTGTATTCATTACCAGACAAAATAAAGACCAGGAGTAACAAAAGTAACATGCTAAAGTTCTCATGGTTGGATGTAGATATTGAAAACTTTCACTCTGTTTCAATTCTGAAGAGTATTTCAAGCCCCCAAAATCTAAGGTCTTGTAAAGAATAGTGCAAATAATTGAATTTTTCAAGGGAAAAAGTTAAGACCAAAAATGGGGGTTCCGGGACTGTGGGAAGTATCTAGGAGGCATAAAGGAGAGTTGAATTAATATTAATTATGTTGACTATAACCAGAGTTCTTTAGAAGTTGTCTGCAGAATTAATTTTGACTCAAGGTTTGGCAAAAGTGAACATGTTGCAAACACGTAGGAGCTCTACACAGTCATTCAGACACCTGGTTCCTTGCTTCCGTCCCTGCTGCAGTTTGGAAAACTACTGCACTAAAGCAGCAGGGAATAGAGTGCAGTGCGGGGTGAAGAGTAGGAGAGGAGGTCTGTCCCTGTTGCTACAAAAAGTGAGGTGCCGTGGGGGTGTCAGATCTCCCTCTGCTGCCTTTCCCACGGCTGGCCTGGTCCCTCCAGACTGGGCACTCACCGAGGCCAGGACCCTCCCTCGCCACCAGTCCATAGACTGGTTACTTCAAGTGGTGCCATCCCAGACAAGGCCTCAAGGTACTAATTAATATAAAAAGCACTAAATGGTCAAGGACAGATTCCATTCAAGTTAATCAGTGCTTAACAGGATGAGGATTTACTACAAAGGGTTGTCTCCTAATAAACCATGCCAGTATGAGAGAGAGTCTAGCTGTTTACTCCATTTCTTAATGGCAATCAAGTAATATTAAAATAGAAGCCCAGTTAATTTGTGGTGCAGTGAGAGCATTAACAATTATTGCAAAAGATGTAGAAGAGCAATAATTAATATGGAAAAGAAAAACTAGAAATATAAAATAAATGCATTTTCTGTAGAAAGCATTGAAATGTGTTAAGCATTGCAGTGACATAGCCTGTATGTTTTACCTGAGGCAGATCTGCAGTAATTGCAGAATCTCAGGCCAGACTGCAGCCAGATTAATCCTCTCTCTCCTTTGAATCTCTGAAGTGTCACCAGAGATTTGTATCCTAAGACGATGCCTTGGGACAGTCCCACCATATAGCTGGTGTCAAGTTACCTGATAGCCCAGCAAGAAAGGACTGTCAATAATCAGACCCCTGAAAGAGAAGTAATAGCCTTGAATTGATCAAGCACGAAACAGCTTCAGTAACAGCCATTCAAAACATTAGAAAGCCTGAGGAAAATGAACAGAAAAAACCCCAACAACAACAAAAAAACAACAGCAGCAAGTAAGGTTTGTACAAAGCCAAATGGAAAATTACTCGATTCAGCAGTTGTTTTACTAGGATATTAGATTTTATATTAAATTTCAAAAGCTGTATTATCATTCATGTCCTGATAACAGTATAATGAAAAAATTAGGAAAAAAACCAAATGTAAATAAAATAATATTTTTTATTACAATCCATAAAGGAAGAAAGGCATATATATATATGCTTCTTAGTTTCAGTCTTTCCGACATTTCAGTTCCCACTCTCTCGTATTGAGTTACCTTAACCCAATGCAAAAAGTCATCTACTTTAAAATGCTAAAGTAGAATACACTAGCTAAATTCTGTGTAGGAAAACAGGTCACAGAATGCAGTCCCAGACCACTAAATCTGCTTAATGCAGACACATTCCTTTTCCACTTTGAATCAATACCATGATTTTCAGGAGATATGCAATGTTCTGCTGCTAAATAAATGTCCTTGTATTAGTAATGCTGAGATCCTATTGTTTCAAGAAAGTCATGAAAGGTATAAAAGAGACGACTGCAGGACCAGGGCCAAATTGCCTATATGGATATGAAACATTAAATCACATTATATAAATAATGAAGACAGAGTCATACAATGAAAAATCCTGAAAGAAAGCAAGAATCTAATTCCTGCAGTTTTACTATAGATATTCATATCTTCCCAGAAGGATGAAAATGACAGTGCTTTTTTACCTTGACAGTTTTCCTTAAAATACTTTTTTTGTTTCAGATTCTAAGTATGAAGGAGAGAAAGACTGTTTTATGCTTCATTTTTATTTTTTTTATATTTCTTACTTGATAATTCATTATTAAGTGAGGAGTTTGTGACAACAGGAGTGAAATCTAACTCATCACAGGGGAATTATTTTTCCTTTTTCAGAACTACATATGTGGTTAAAACCAAGGTTCTAAAATATGTTATTACCACACAGTAATTAAAAATGCTCCTTTTAATCATGGAGCCTATATGTTCCTGTGTACAACATTCATAGTCACGCTGGGATGCAAGATTCACCATGGCTAATAGTCACATGGCTGAGAAATTATGGCCACAGCTCTAGAATTGGGATTGACCAAAGTCAGTATGCAGAGTAGAGGAACACCTGAGCGGGAAATAGAAGGAGCTGCAGGGCAAGGAAGAGGTAAATCCTGGAAGCTCATCTTCAGCCCTGAGGTACTCACTTGTGTGAGGTATGGATGCCCAGGCCACAGCTCCTGCAGGCCCAGCAACGTGTAGAAGAGGTTTTCTGATGGGAACGTAGCTTGAGAAACCACCCCGGCTACGTGAGCAGAACACAAGGCCCCAGGCTGACAAGTCAGACTGCCCCTTGCCTGTTCCCATGTGGGGACACCTTCAGCTGACAATTTCATAATTTTGGCTCCCATGACTGTACAGGGGCCTGCTGTCAATAAAAAGAGTGGAGTAAAAAACCAAGCTAGACAAGTCAATATTTTGGTAAGATTTTCCCTGGAGCAATGGAAAAACTTGTCCACGTGCCTTCTATTTTAACCATATGCCTTATCACCTTCTCCACATGCAGCTACAGCAATCCTGATTTTAGTAATCAATGGGTTATTAGGGACAACCCACAACAATTCTGCATATGCTTTTCCTTGAGTTATCTGAATTCCTGACTTGAGTTTACGGCAATGAGGGTGCTCTTGAAGAAGTAGGTTATGATACTTCAGCTGCATGAACAGAGCACGTGCAGTGGGTCATGCGGCCATTATTCTTAAAAGGCCGTAAAGGAATCAACCACTTAGAGAAATTAAGTGACATAGCCTGGCTCTTGTTCAAGCTGTGAGGAGCCTATGGTCTTGTACTTTGTATCTGTCTTGTTAAATAATGGACAAGGTCAGCTACATTGGACTAGTTTCAGTAAAGAAATTAATGTTTGCCTTTATGGTGCCAATAGAAAGAGAAATACAGCAAAATCAACTCCACTTCTAACATCTTATCAGGACCGCAAATAAAATGAAAGACTATGAGCATATTCCAAGTGTTTCTATAGCACGCAGACTTTATTTCTGACTTCATCAAGCCTTTAATTTGCAGTGGTCACACTGTTTATAAAATTGCCTACCCTGTGAATACCACTGTTCTATGAACAAGTTAGTAGCACTATGTAAATTCAGTCTTTGCCAATTATTTCTCAGTCACTGACTGAGAATGTACATCTTTTGCCATGTGGCTCCCATGAGGTAACTTGCCCTCACTGAAAAAGGCAGTAAACAATTCACAGACAGGTATTAACCACACAGGAGCTGACTTGCAGGGCGACCATGCACTATCGGACCTCACAGAAACTTGCTTTATTACCATGATTTAAAAACTGAGTATCAGAGAGAAAGCACCTCTCTGCAGCATTTCCTGGCCACATTATTAAGTGGGGGAAAGGCAATAACCATTCAGGATGTGTGTGCCTCTTCCTATTTTCTCCAAATTGCTTACCATAGAAATTAAGCACAAGAGCCATGACACATTAGCAGATTAATATGAAGGCAAGAAATGCACAATTTAAATACATATTAATACATCCTACTAGTGCTGAGAAACAGACAATAGCTTGATTTGCTGAACACTGCCTATGGGGACACTTCTAGCGACTGTCTCAGTACTGCTACAACATGCTTGGCACTTTGCAAAGTCAGAAACAAAACATCATTCTCACCCCACCTTTCTTCTCCTGTCTCTGAAGGGATCAAATGCAGATGAGGACAGGAGAGAGCAAAGGCACAAGCCAAATGCTTACTAAATATTTACGAAAGTGAAAGCACAGCTTATTTAACATCACCAGCCCAAACTTTATCTGCTGCAAAAAAACACAAACCCTATCTACATAGGTGTCATGGTTTCACCCCAGCCAGAAACCAAGTCCCACAGAGCCACTCACACCCCCAGCCAGTAGGATCAGAGAGAGAATTGGAAGGGTTGAGATAAAGGCTGTTTAATAGGGAAAGCAAAAGCTGTGCATACAAGCAAAGCAAAACAAGGAATTAATTCACTGCTTCCCTTGGGCAGGCAGGTGTTCAGCCATCTCCAGGAGAGCAGGGCCCCATCACATGTCTTGGGAAGACAAACACCCATCTCTCCAAATCTACCCCCTTCCTCCTTCGTCCCCCCCAGCTTTATATACTGAAAATGATGTCCCATGGTCTGGAATATCCCTTTGGTCAGTTGGGGTCACCTGTCCCGGCTGTGTCTCCTCCCAGCCTCCCCACCACCCCCTGCTCCCTCACCCGTGTGGCAGCATGAAAGGCGGAAAAGGCCTTGGCTCTGTGTAAGCCCTGCTCAGCAATAACAAAAACATCTCTGTATCATCAACCCTGTGTTCAGCACAAATCCAAAACACAGCCCCATAGCAGCCGCTGTGAGGACAATTAATTCTACCCCAGACAAAACCAGCACAATAGGAATGGATTGAAGGCAAGATACTGACCTTTAGTATGATCATCCCTAAAAATAGCAATTGGCTCAATCTTTCCCTATTCTGAAGGGAAGATACTTATATCTCACCCAGGTGAGATACCTATTCTTACAGGCATCTAAAACCCCAAATTAGGAGCCCTCTGTCAGAAAAGCAGCAATGTAAAAGAGAAGGGAGAGCCTGGGCTGTGGTATGACATGCAGCATGCAGATTCTCTTTAATTATTTTTCTACAAATTAGTACCTCTGTCTCTCATAACTCCTCAACATAACCACTTTCACTGGACTCTAATTTAAGGTGTGTGGCTTCTGTTCTGTATGACATTTCTTCCAGATATGAAAAAGTCTGTAGAAAACAGTTGTATCAGACTGTGGCCAAAAAAAAATCTTTCTTATACTATTTCCTGGGAGTAGTGGTATTATTAATAAAAATAATAATGGTAATCATCATACAAGATATATGTACCTTTATTTATTTCATCTGAAGAGTCTTCTATGGTTTTCTAAAACCTGCCAACATAACATTCAAAGAGCCCATTCACTTACTGAATTATTTTCTATTAAATTAGAAGCAATGCACTGCTCAAAGAAATCATCTATTATTTATAACTAAAAGGCAAAGAAACATCTAACCCACAATGTCTTTACAAAATCTTACAGCTGAACTGTTAGGCTGTAAACAGAGCCATATTAATGGGCTCATTCTACAACAAAGCACTTAAAGATAGCACAGCAACAACAATGGTAGATGCTAAACTGTTTTAATAAAAACACAAATCCAAACCATTCATGAGAAAACGTTAGACATATAAGTGAACTTCCCCTACTTGTAAACATCACCAAGATGTCTGTTGTAGGATTGAAGTATAGTTCATTGCCTCCCTCCCCCAAATTCTTACTGTCAAGAGGAGAAGGTCTGATATTTATTGCCTCCTGCTATAATATACTACATATATAACAGGCAACAATCAATACTTGCCTCACAGTGAGGGGAGAGGAACTGCAGTCCTGTTTTATAGCAACAAAAATAAGTAGAAACCTATAAATCTTATCAACACCTAAGTCCCTGTGTGAGGGTTTTTGTCACTGCTATTACCCTAAGTTTAGGCCCATTCAAATATATCCTACCCAATAAAAAGCTAAGGTTAAGGGGGTTCTTTGAAACTGTTAATTTTCATTAACAAGAATAAACTGAGCCAATTCCTTGGAGTCTGACCAAATAAGATGACTGTAAGATGGTTCCTGGAAAAAGCCTGGGTATCACAGTACATGGTGGGAGGGAAGATCTGCTCCTAAGATTCTCCTTTGTCCCTAAACACTTCATCCATGAAGCAGCAATATGAAAACTTATAAACGAAAGCCTGGAAGAGGCCTCCAAGCTTCATCTGGTTCATCCCTTAGCCTGATACTTCTCTACTGCTTCAGACAGATGGCTTTCCAATCTCTGACAGGCTTTTTACAACAAGTTCTTATGGGTTTTCAAGAGATCTGTTTCCCAGGCATCGCTATTCTTACTACTTTTTCTTGAGTCCTAATGGAAGCATCTCTTGTAGTAACTTAAAATCATTACTTTTTGCTTTACCCATACGGAAAAAGCCAGTTGGAAAACTAACTCCTCTCAAACATATATTATTATTATTGTTGTTGTTGTTATTATTATCATTATTGAAGACACAAGTGAAACTCAAATTATTCACTGGAGAGTGTATTTTTTTTTTACCTCTGTATAGGCATTTTTTAGAGGAAATTTCCTCCCCTTTCCTTTAAACTCTCTCTTGCCGGACAACACCTTTTCCAAACACAGTGACCAAAATTAACAACAGACTGTTCATTTTGCAAGACCACATCTAGCAGACAAGATTTATACCTCCCAGCACATTTGCATTTTTTTGCAACAGCAGCTTGGCTCATGCAATTTACATCCACTATAACCTGTGGATTCTTTTCTATAGATGAGCTTGTTCTTCCCCTTGTGTTTATGCAGCTGATTATACCTGGCTAAAAGTAGAATTTGAAGAATTGAATTGTATCTTACTTTTTCCCTTAGCTCATTTCAAATTCTAATTCTCTCCTCCAGGACATTTACAGGTCTTCCCACCCCGATATCATCTATAGATTTAATAAACAAACTGTTCGTTCCATTAGCTGTACAACAAATTAAAACACTCAGCAAGTTAGAATGCAAGCCAGGAACAAAGCAAGCACCCAAAGCAATGCAAAACACAATGTTCTATCTTGAAAACAAACTACTCTCAGCACAATTTTTCAGTGTTTACACCTACATTATAGTAGTTTTGTCCAGAATGTGAATCTGCAGCTTACTTTTAAATATCATGCAAGTCAACATCAGAAGCTTGAATCCTGAAATTTAGAATATCTATGGTTCTCTCTCTCTCCAGAATATCTGTCACTTTAATGGAAAGATATTAGACTGAATGGATGCACTTTGTTTCCTACAACTCTTCATGATGATTCTATTGCATCTCATTAATATCTTGCAAATAGCTATATTATTATTTCTGTTTGTTTGCTTGCTTATTTTACCAGGAATTGAAATGACATTAGTTTCTAATTCACAATCTCCTTCTTCACGTCTTTTGAAAACAGAAGTGTTATTTGTCCTTTTCCACACTTCTAAAACCCCAAGTACTATTAATGAGATTTCAAAGGTAACCTTTTACTTTTTGGAATTTGCTTCATCTTGCTTTCCAAGGAGCTTTGGATAAATGTTAGATATTCTTGAATTGAATGAATCTATCTTCTGAATACTCTCAAACCTGCACTTTCTTTAGGTCTGTGAAATACTTCTCATTTATGATTCTTCTATTAATAATCTGAGCAATGTCTTTCTTTGGTGAGAGCTAAAACAAGGAACTCCAGGATTTCAGACTTCATCACATTTCATAGCTTTCTCTCTGTTTTGAACAGTGACAATTTTTTCCTTCTCTGTCTTCTTACTAACAAGATAAATTCTTGCTATCCTTTACAGCCTATGTTACATGCATCTTGATTTATTGTTCTTGCCCTTTTGACTTTGTCCTTACAGGTAAATTTTATTTTTTTATACTTATGTTTAGCAACATGATCACTTTTCTGAATCTGCATGAGTCCTTTTTCTGCTCAAGGTCATCTAAATACTCAGGAGTTGACCATACTTGCATTTTTTTACTCTCTAGCCTCCCTCTACTTTCAATTGTAGCCTCAGAGTAACTTCTTTAAAGGTCTGCTGTCTCTCTTGAGCAATAGTTTCTGGAGACTTATTTTCTACGAAATCTTATCAGCCAGTTTTCTGAGCTGACTGTGCTCTCCTTGCCTTACCTCTGCAAGTTGCTTCAGGTTGTTTGTACATGAGTCCATCATAAATCACCAAGAAATATAGACTTATGATTTTGTAAGACTTTGTTATTATGTTTTGCCAGTAATAAGTGTTGGGGTTTCTTTTCTTTTTTATATGTTTCCTGGGTTTGGGTTTTGCTGTTTGGGGGGGAGGGGGGGGGGCGGGTTGGTTTTGGCTTTGGGGGGGTTTTTTAAGTGTATTTTTTATGCTATATAAGAAATACCAAACAGAAATGGTTATAAGCAGAGAAACAGCAGGATAAGGGATCGTTTTAGTGGACAGAAACATGTACCATCACCCTTTCTTTGCTCATCTTCAGGGACAGGATACATTTTAGAAGGTTAAGGCACAGATATTGAGAGGCATAAAAGCAAGCTTTAAACATATCAAGGCAAAGACATCACATCAGCAGTTGCAGCAAGAAATGGACTCATGCAATCAAATGTTTTCCCTTAGACAACTCAGGAATACAGGCAGCTCTCAGGTAACAGTCTCTTTCACAGTGTCATCCATAGAGCTACATGACAGAGCAAGCAAACGCCTCCAACCAACTCAGGCTTTTAGTACAGGCACACAGAAATCCAGCCCAGGAATTCTGCAGCATTTCAAGGTCAGTCTCCGTGGCAAGGGCAAGAGATTTCCGCAGCAAACGTTCGTCAATCCTGCGGCTGTAATAA
The DNA here is from genome assembly GCA_013400975.1 of Atrichornis clamosus. Classification (NCBI taxonomy): domain Eukaryota; kingdom Metazoa; phylum Chordata; class Aves; order Passeriformes; family Menuridae; genus Atrichornis; species Atrichornis clamosus. Next base: position 99,935 of record WBMZ01003137.1, on the reverse strand, counting down.
CGCGGTGCCATCTGCAGCCCCACACCCCCCGAATCCCCTGTCAGCTGCTGCCGAGTTGGAGGAGCCAGGGCTTTTCGTAATTCCATGGTCACACACGCGCTGCCCAATTTATTTAACTCTTTCTCAGTGCTTTGCTGATGAAAGAGCGACAAAATAACCCAAACGCACAGAGCTCAGGATGAAATGTGAAGAGAGCTGAGCAGCGGAGGTGAGTTCTCAGTAGTCCAGACACGGCTGAGCCCTGGCAGGATGGACTGGGGAGCGGAGGGCAGCCGTGCCATATGCTCCCCACACAGAGCGAGTACCTACTGACGTGGGAGAGGCTGCTGGGTCCCAGGGCCTGCTGAAGCCAACAGCTGACACCAGTGTGTGAGTCACTACCCAGACAGGCCCATGCTGCCAGGCCCAGGCTCCAGTGGCATATCACAGCTGAGGGAGAGAAAAGAATACCACTACAGCCAGGTTGTTGACTCTCTTCCCATTTTCTGGCATTTCTCTTAAAAACAAACAAAAAAAAAGGCATTTTTTTCTGCTCAGACCTCCTTGCTTTCATTTCTAAACCCTCAAGCTGGCACAGGCTATCTCACCTTTATTTGTAGCATGACATGCCATCCTGAAGCCTGGAGCTGGGAAGCTTGCTCACTTCTTTGCAGACCTTGCAGAGCACAAGAAGCAGCATGTAGGTTTTGCATAACCTTAACGCAGAGCACATCCACTCCAGGCTCACAAAGGTGACAGCTATCCTGCAGCTTGCCACAAGCTGGTGGTGTGAAAATTAGAGTTGGAGGTACAAGGCTAGCATTCAAAACCACAGCCAGGCTCAAGTGTCCTTAAAATTTGGACGGGTGCAGAGAGGGATGTAGATGAGGGGTGGGAAGTTTGTCACACAGACAGTTATGAGACACAAAGAAATGGTTCACATCTGGCTTGAGCCAGCAAAAAGCCCAAATTTTCCCATCCTCAGGACATCATCCAAAGACAGCAAGTCCGTCCAGCTGGCTGAGAGCAGTTCACTGCATCATTCATCGTTCACTGCAATTTCAATGCTTCTGCACTTGCATCAGCCTGGCAATGTTGAAAAACCTCTGAACTGACATCAACACAAGTATGGAAGTGGAGAAGGATAAGCTAGGGAGAGTAGGAAGCCTTGTTGCTTCACAGTAAATACTTCTGTCTTCAAAGCACTGCCTTAGAATTGGCCGGAGCTTTAAATGTGGACAGATATTTCTAGTTTCACTGCACGGCCAGTTCATTCCAGCTTGGCCACTAAATACCCAAAGTTTAACAGCATTATTCCACTCTCCAGCCCAAGCAGCTTTGCCTTACAAACCACTTGGTTTGCCACTGCTATGCAGAAAGAAAATAAGGAAAGGTTTTTTTTAACAAGTCTTAAATATCACAAATTGAATGCCATTCAGGACAAAACTTTCAAAAAATTTGGCTCTGATATAAGACAAGACCTGGGCTAAATGAACACATTTTCATATAAACTAGATTTTCTTCAGTTACTGAATATTCTTCTTTTTTTCTTTGAAACTTGATGACAGTTCCTGAAATTGCATTTACTGGTAGTAAAATCTCCTAAATTATCATACCAGATATTGCAACTGATCAATTTAATTTTGACTGATATGTTAAAGTGATTATAGAAGGACTAGGCTCCTGAATATAATTGAATTTCAATAGAACTGTGGCACTTAGTTCCTTTCAATATGTAGAAGATTCCAGACTTTAAGACTAATTATTAAAGCTCCTTAAAAAAAATGCTACAAAAAATTTCCAAGCTACCCTGCTTTTCACTTCAGAAAGTGCTCTCAAATTTACATCATTTTCCACCGCTAAAAAGATGACATTCCAAAAAGAGAATCATAAGAAACTAGTGAAAGTTTTTCTTGAATATCATTCATGAAACATTTGTTTAGCAGAACACATATAGGCCACCAATTTTCACATTTTTGATTAAAAATTCTCACCCGCTAATGAAAAATTAACAGATACCTGATCTAAATGAATTTAAAGGTAAGATTAAATATTTAATAATTATCATAACATACCGTTATAGGATTGTAGATATTTCAGACCTTTCTTTTTCTATCACATGAGCTGATGCAGATTAATGTGGGGTTTTTGGCACTTAAGAAAATTGAAAATAATTAATCTGTAATGGCATTGATGGAAAAAGTGTTCAAAATGTCAATAAAAGTGCTGCTTTAACAGTACTTCAAATAGTCTACTTACGCAACTTAAGAGACACATTATCTGCCAGACTACACATTTTTCCATTAAAATCTATGAAAATCTGCAGGTGTTTAATTACCTGCTCTCCCATTGTTCCCTGGCTGCAGCAGGAGTAGTTTGAACACTATGTAAAAATTAATGTACAATTTAACATAACAGTTATGCAGATTAAAACTTCCCTAGTTTCTATTTTGTATGAAGAGTCTCACACAAATAAACCATAAGTTGCTTTTCACCAGAAAGAGTTTAAATTTTTTCACTAATTTCAAAACATTTTGGACTTACAGAAAGAGTTAAGTATCACCATTGCAATTATTAACATAAGACCATAAAATACCTGGGGAAATACTACGAGGAAAATTACATCTCATGAGAACAGTTTAAATATATGCTCCTTTTTCCCAAAAGAAGGAGGCTGTTCAATAAATTCTTGTTTAGGAGATCATTTGAATTTTCACAGAATCAAAGCACAGTTGAAGCTGGAAGGGATTTCTGGAGGGTATTTGATCCAAACCCTGTGTTTGAGCAGGGTCACCTAGGCCACATTGCTCAGGACTATGTCCAGGCAACTTTTGAATATCTCCATAAATAAAGAATCCACAGCCCCTCTGGGCAACTTATGTTGCAGTTTCATCACCCTCACAGTGAAAAAGTATTTCCTGATATTCAGAGGGTTCACAAACTTATCATGTTTCAGTCTGGTCCCATTTCCTCTGGTCCTGGCACCGGGCACCACTGAAAAGAGCCTGGCTCTGTCCTCTTTGCACCTTCACTTCAGATGAGATACCCCCAAGCCTTGACTTCTCCAGGCTGAGCAGTCATCACTAACTCAGCCTTTCCTCATCGGAGAGATGCTCCAGTCTCTTCATCACCCTTGTGGTTCTGTGTTGAACTCTCTCTGGTATGTTCACATTTCTCTTGTACTGGGGGAGCCCAGATGTGGACCCGGCGTTCCAGATTCAGCTGCACCAGTGTGGAGGAGAGGGGCAGGATCATCTGCCTTGGGCTGCTGGCATTGCTTTGCCTAATGCAGCCCAGATTATCATTTGCTTTCTTTGCAGCCAGGGTGCATTGCTGACTCGTGTTCAATCTGGTGCGCACCAGGACGATGCCAAGGTGCTTTCCAGGTGGGTCACCCCCAGCATGTACCATTGCGTGAGACTGTCCTTCCCACCATGCAGGACCTTGTACTTGTTGAACTCCACAAGGCTCCTGTTGGCCCATTTCTCCAGCCTGTTGGGGTCCCTCTGGATGGCAGCATGATCCTCTGGCCTATCAGCCAGTTTGGTGTCATCAACAAATTTGCTGAGGATGCAGTCTGCTCCAGTATCCAGAAAATTAATGAAGATATTAAACAGGACTGGATCCAGCATTGATCCCTGGGCATCACCACTAGACCCTGGTCTCCAGCTAGACACTGTACCACTGATCACCACCCTCTGGGTGCAGAGGTTCAGCCAGTTTTCAATCCACCTCACTATCTGCTCATCCAGCACATACAACAGCAGCTCCTCTACAAGGGCCAGACAGGAGATGGTGTCAAAGGCCTCACTGAAGTCCACTCAGACAATGTGCACTGCCCTCCCTTCATCTGCCAGACCTTGCTTCATCACGGAAGTTTATCAAGTAGATCAAGTTGAAAGTCAGCCATGCTGACTACTCCTGATGATTTTCTGATACTTAATGTGCCTGGAAATGGTTTACAGGATTAGTTGCTCCATCACCTTCCCAGGGACCAAGGTGATGTTTGATCTGTAGTTCTCTGGGTCTTTCTTCTTGTCCATCTTGCAGTGCTTCTAAGCCTTTTCTCTTAGAATTTCATCAATGTCAAAAGGACTCAGATAACAGTTTGATGTTTTTGGTCAAGAACATCTACTATCCTGAGTCTGAACAAAATGCAAAGAAAGGCAAGAAATCTAGGATTTTTTTCTGACATTTTTCCAAGGTCCAACCAGCTTTTGTGGCAGGCTTCTTATTTTTCTGTTTCATACCTCATCCTTTCTAGGCAGACCCACAAAAGGCAGCCAGTCTAGTTTGTGAATCCTGAATTAAATATACTCGTTTACAAGAGGACTCAGAAGAACATTTCACTACATCTTCATTAACTCTACCCATTGCACTATGCTTCACCCAAGATCAACAGTCCAGCATTCACTTCTGGGAGCAGGCATCTGCTTGCTTTCCTTACGGAGACCTTTCCTCTATTTCTAAAGCACTGTAGTGTGAAAAGCAGGAAAGAAGACATGCCATATTTTGTGGAACAGCTCGGTGATGCTTAGTTGTATTCACTCCTCAGGTTTATGTGTCAAATTCAGAGCATCACTCTCCAAGCCAACAGGGGTTGAGACATCCTCCACCACTGCCATAGAAGCTATCCTACACTACAAAAGAAGAATTAATTAGCAACAGGACAAGGGAAAGAGGGAGAGTGGATAACAACACGGAATAGTCTCCAGGTCACGTCCAGACCACTACAAGGTTAGCAGTTTTAAGTTTTATTCACTGGTTCCTTTTAAACATTTTTATCTAACCAAGGAACCCTAAGATATTGCAGTGCCTCTTAACGAGATTAGCACAAACTATCTACTTGCATCTCAAGGGAACTGGATGGGAAGCCTGTCTAAAGGGAAACAGCTCTTTCCTGTCAGCCCAGGTCCTTGTTGCAATGGTGAAGAACCATGTTATGTTGCACTTGCCATGATGCTACACACTGGTCCCATAGCATCTTGCAACCCCAATCCCAAAGCTCACATTCTACCTGAACCCTTCAAGATAGAGATTGTCACACCACTGCCTCTGCATTGCAGACAGACAGGTAGGTCCCTGGGCAATCTGTATCTATCACAATCCTTTGTGAAAACAGCTCGTTGCTTTCTAAGGTATCCTGGAATATATTTTACATTATTGTTGCCTCTTTAGATGAAAGGGCACAATTAAACCTTTCACTCGGCAGATGTCCCTTATGTGGGAATTGCCTCCCAACTCTCAAGATAGTTATGGCCATCACAGGAAGATCATGCCCAAACCTATTATAAAAATGTGAGATGGATGAGATCAACTGCTTTGTTATCCTCGTAGGCCTTCTGATCAAAGTACTTCTTTCCCTGTGTAGAGAGCACAACATGTTCCATCAACAGCATTACAGTTAGTGATGCTAACTTTAGGTTTATGCAAGTTATTTATAGCTTTCCACATTACCACTTAGGAACTGTAGAAGTCCTACTTTCCTTGTTTCAAGCAAATTTAGGCTTGTTCTCTCTATGCCCCAGTCTAACCAAAGGAAAAAAAAACCTGGAAGCTGTGCAGTCCTGTTAGCAGGGGATTGTAGCCAGACTAATAAACTCTGTAAAAACACTCCAAACAGCAATCTAGATATACCCCAATTTAGGTTTAAAACAGATTTTTTATTGAGCTCCTTGACCTGGAAGTAGCACAATCTTTTCTGTTCTGGGTTGAATGTCATCCTCAGTCCTGAACAGTGCTTCTTCCAGAAGCAGGCTTACCCTTCCAGAACTTCCAGGCTTCCCCACAGTACGTCTGACTGCATGTGGATGCCTCAAGAGGCAGTAGTAAAAGTCTCACAAAGGGAATTTCCTCCCTCTTTATACCTGCTGCTGTTCACCACCAACCCTGACCAGCTGAAAAGACATCATTTCATAGGAGGTTACCAGATTTTGCTGATTTTGCTGAAGCAAATTGGCTTATGTAATTTTGATATTTTCGCAAAGCTAAAAATACCAAAATAGGGAGTGGAAGGGAAATGATGAGGTAATCATGTTGAGAACTTTAAATATATAGAATAGAACTAAGAGAGCAATGCTTGTATTTAGTAGCTGGAAGAACCTTTCAGAGTATGAGAAAGAAAGAGAAAGACAAAGACTTAAATTCAGTTCTTTTCTTTTCCTATTATGCAGGACTGCAGCATCAACAACCAGCAATTGAGAGAAGAGATACATCATTAAACTTATTTATAGCATTAACTACTTTGCATTCATCCACACAAGTGAAACTGTAAAAAGAAGAAAAAATTATAAAGGGAGTGTGTGGTTCTTTCATTAGCTTGTCTGTAATGTTGGATTGGTCCATAAATTAATGTGTAAAAGAGGACGGGAAAAAAAAAGAATTCAAAGCTTTGCCATTGTAATTATAGCTCTTTAAATATCAAAAGACACAAAGAAAGATTCCTTTTGAAAAGAGTACCGATTCTCTTGGCAAGCCACTATTAAATACTTGCATAAATCTACAGTCTGTATCCTGTAAGTTGAGGTGACATTGCTATCATGGCTTACAGGTCTCTTCACATGACTATTGGTGCACATAAGTATTATGTATATATATTATCAGGACACCTTGATAAGATAAGCCACTTTCCTTCTGCCATAGAAAGCAGCAACTCAGAAAGCTAGCAAGGAAATGGCCTTGATCAGAGGTCACCTAAATTACTTGGTGTTCCTAATTGTTGCAGATACAAACTCTGAAAGTCCCTTTGGTACAACTCAGACATTCAGGTGCAGTTTCATCACAGATTTGCCAGTATCTCCTGACAGCATGGCCCATGTGTGAGTACCATGTCACAGCAGCAAGGCATGTGGCTGCATCCCTGGGTCTTCCAGTCCACATAGTATTTGGCCCCAAAACTAACAGACAAAATATAGTAGTAAAACATCCTCTAATATGCAGAGCAGAGCGGATTGCTAGGCATTGTAATTTCTAAATTAAATGCCACAAGTTCAGTTCTCACCCACAATTTGTTACCTCACAGGCAACCTTTCCTCACAGTCTCCCAGTGAGTCTCTGTCTTTTGAAGGGTGCCACAGAGAACAGATCTCACTCTTGACACCTGCCAGGATAAATCAATGTCCTTTGGTCCTTTACATTTGAGAATTTACAGATTGAAAGCTTACTCAGGTCCAGTCCCATATCAGAGCAGTGGATCCAGATATTTTCTAAAATGGCCAAATCCCACACTGCAAGGGATCTCATAGACTAAAATAATCATGCACTGCTCCTAAAATAAATCAGGAGCAGGCTTTTTATGAAGTTGAACCACTACTCCCTCAAGGCTGAGGTCAATACATTTGTGAGCAGCTGCAGTGCCTAAGGGTTTTTCAAGGGGCTGGTTGTTTCCTCAGGCTGCACAGTCTCACAGCTTTCAGGTTGCCCAGAAGTTGCCCTGTGGATGCTCAAGAGTCATAGATCCCAATGGAGCGCAGCAGCATTAAGCCTTGGTAATGGCACAGTCTGTCTTCTGATTTGATACTTTCAAACAAAATCCAAGACACAGCTCATCAAATACACAGTGGAACAAGAGATTCTTTAGTGACACACAGCAACTTTCCCCCATCTGCTAGAAACATAAGCCAATGCCCAGAAATGGGCCCTTGCAGGACAATTGTTATGAAGGCAGGGAACCTGGGTGCTCACCTCTTCTAGGTCTTCAAGTACACAGACAGCAGCACCATCCGTTCTCACTTCCAGTTATTAACTTTAAAGGTAATCCAGTTGAAGAGAAGTAGTGACTTTGTTTGTTCCCCAGTGGGAATGAACTGGACTACAGGAGGGAAAACAGGAACGGACCATCTCAGGCTTCATAACCGGGACATGGCAGAAATGTAGAGCCCAGAAGTCGTCTGGGGCACCCCACATGGCTTGTTCCCATAGCTCGTACGGAGATACTATGGGTGAAACAGTTCATTTCTAAGTGCAATAAATTTACAAAGCCAGCTACACAGTCTGGGCAGTATCTCTGTCAATGGTTCACATTTGAAGCAAACTGAATATAAGGTTCAGCAGGAAGAAAAGCAGTTGCTATCACAGATGCACTAATCATCAAAAATACCCTGCACTTTTTCCACTGATTTGCCTGATAGCAATGAAGAAAATGTTCAAGAGCAGACCCTTGAGGCACACTGTACTGCATTCTTCTAAGAGTGACTTGGCACTATTTAGCACAACCTATATGCATTCTTCTTCATGAGCTAACAAGCCAATTAATTATGAAAGGCAACAGGTTTTGGCCTAAAGCCAAATTACAGTGGTGTCATTAGTCTTTCCTTTGTAGCAAAATCAAGAGTCCTGCCTGGATTACATTCTCTGAACTCTTCAGTTCAAGGATACTGTGCTGCAGAACTCCAAGTATGTGCTGACACTTACACACACATCATAACAGCAGTCACAGTAATAGCAATAATCCTCCATATTTGTAAAGGGGTTTTCACCTTTAAGTGTTCAGAGTACGTTTGTAAAAAATGTGACCTCAAACCAACACCTTCCCCATGCACCTACCCACCTGAACATGAAGAGACACCACCTATGCTAATACATAAAGTTTAGCCTGGAGGAGCCTGTCCACCAGGAATGCTCCTACTCCTATCCACAGCCTGTCCCTGCTCTCAGTACTGCCCTTATCTCTGACTGCCTATACTTTGGATTTTGTGTAGATTATCCCTACAGACTGATTGCTCACAAATTTAATTTCAAGGAGCAGTATTTTTAAAAAACAAATGAGGAATGTATATCTGACAAATATTTTGTTTCTATTAAGATACTTTAAATTAGAATAATATATTAAAAAGCAGATCTGCTGGGTGTACAATACACATTTTAAAACTATACACACTCAGGAAAAAAGAAAAAAAATCAATAAACTCTGAAGCAGAGACACAATTTCAAACTAGATGGTGATCCCCTAAAGATTTTGCCCAATTAGGCTGCACCTCTACCACAACACTTTAAGGTCTTCCTCCTGAGATATCTTCACTTTCCACCCCATTTCATCACCCAGCACTGCTGTGCTACCCCCTGGAGTCCCTTGCTGGATTGCTGAGCAGGCTGGAGAAGCTGCCATGAGCCTCCCAACCCATCAATGCAGCATGCATGGCTCAGTGATGCGAGCGAGCTGGCTGCAGCAAGCCAAGCAAACGTTTTATTCAGAAATTGTGAAGGCTCGGCCTGAATTCCATTCAGCATTATTTATTACAAAGCTAGCAGGATCAATGGCTCATCTCATCAGATTGCTGAATAATGTGAAATAATGGGAATTCACCCTGTGACTTCTGTGTTGCTGTTGCTGCTTCTGATAAAATATTATACAAATATATTAAGGAAACCAATAGAAAACACCTGAGATGTCTATCTACGTTAAAGTTTTATTACTTCTGGGATCTCAAAAGGCTTAGGAAACATCACCGAACATTGTTTCATACATACCCATGAAAGGGTAACGTAATAAAACCAGGTCAAACAACACTGAATATTAAATTTGGTGTAAAGTATGCAAAAGAAAGAAATACAGGAAGTGTTGGAAGAATTATTAAAAAAGAAGGAACTGTACCTATGATTCTGGGGGTTTTGGTGAGGATTTTTTGGGGTAGTTTGCTGGTTTTTTAACCAGTACACAAAATTGACATACAAAATTATTTTACATCTAAAGAAAGATGCAATTAATTTTCTACTTTTTTTTTCTGACTAAATTTGGAGCAGCTGAGAGGTTGGTTATTTCTATCTTTAAAAATGGACTTATAATGTTGCCATCTGTTGGCATATGACAGATATAGCATCCCACAATTCCAGACAGAGTCACAAAAATGCAGAAAATTAAAGGGACAGATGTGAGAAATACATGTTCTCATTTGGTTCCAGTGTTCACATCTGTTCTCCTCAAAGATTTTTCAATCATATAAATCTACCCTCAGAAACTAATACCTTGAAATGTTATGGCATTTCTGATAATCATAAAAATCATATTCTAGTAGAGTTTACTACATTCCAAAACATCACTGTATTCATAAAAATCTGATTTGCATCAAGGGGACACAAAGTACGTAGCAACATTACCTGTCTGCTTAAGTTCCCTCTCCTTCACAAATCACCAACGTGTCTGGTGCAACTGTAACAGCACTGCGAGAACACGATTTCAACAGGTATCTGCAGATACTGTGTGTTTGCAAAACACCTAGAAAGGAACTGATATCTTTTTGATGGTCCCTGTACATTGCCCTGTCCCTGTGGGATCCCTGTGGGATCCCTGTGGGATCCGAAAGCAGGACCCCTGCGCTGCTGGTGTGAGGGCATTTCTTATCACTGAAATGGTCGCCTACCATTGCAAGAACATCTGCCTTCATTTGCAACGTTTATTTTTATGGTGCTTTTGACAGGCTGGTTGCTAACGCTTCCAACAACTAGCAAGATTTTTCCCTCTCCCTGCTTCCCTGTCCCAGCTCCTCTAGTCACATAGCACCAGCCCCCTCCAGTCCCTTCACCAAGTTGGAGAGTGTAAGACCTCACTGCTCCTCACAGGCAGCAGATGAAATAACCACAAAACCAGTCACGCAGTTGGCTCCTCTTCCCTCTACCACCTTAACTTTCTACATCTGTTAGCCATTTTCCTCTGGATTTGAACCTTGCTTATCATTTTCATCCAACAAGGTTGAGAGAGTGCAATACCTACCCACCTCCACCCCTATTCTGTGCATGGGAGTGGGGTCTAAGGATTCCTGCATATTTGTGAGACACACATATGCTTCTATGGGCAAACTTGTACCTCCTGTTTTATCCGTGGATAAGTTTTAGTAGTGAATAGAGAAATGATGCTCAAATTCTCATTTTGTCTTGGATACACTGAACCCATTTTCACCCTAAGTACAACATACCTCCTCTGTAATACACTACATAAATTCTCTCTCAAAATCGCAGCATCGTCAAAAATTAAAAGATATAGTACAAAGCAAACAATATTGGAACTACATAAGCATGTTGATTATTCACATGAACAGTTTTTGGTATTTACAGAAAGCATTGACTAATGCAGTTCACTGGCCCCATGAGCACTATGTTAAATCATTAAAGTGTGAGCAGTTTTTATTTATATTGCAATAATATTCTGTATCCCCATTCCAGAACCCCCGTGTGCTCAGTGCTCACAAACAACCACCAAACCACAATATGTATTTGAGAATTAATTTTTTTCCTTTAAGAACTAATTTAATATTTGACAACTCATATTTCTACCTATGTTCAATTATTTTGAAGCATAAAATGACCTGCAGGCTACCAAGTGGAAGACAGAATTCCACTGCATGGCTCCTATATGAAACATTGAAATAAGTAGAAAATCCTAAATATTGCATATTCCAGAAAAGCTAGTAACCTATATAAATTCCATAATACATAACCAATTACATGCTTGGCTTTAGCTGATAAGAGGTAGTTGACAACAGAGTGTTTGGTTCCTCTTGCTCCTCAGGTAAATGAATGAAAATATAATGGAAAAATCTTTTCCCAAAACAGATTCTGAATTTCAGACCAACGCAATTTTTGTATCAGCTGGCACTTTGCACTGCATCTCTAAACATGATAGAAGTTTGAAGACAACAACAGAAATAATCTTAGCTCCTTAAGTTTCAGTTGCCAGTAATTCCATATCACCTCTGTGGGTGGCCTATATCTTAAATCTTGTGGCCACATAGCAGGGCCATGATTAGTAATGTCATGAGAAGCCAACCCAGGCAATAAGGAAAATACAGTAAATTAAATAAAATTAAGGCTGTCATTTCTACTATGGAGTATCTCAGAAGCATTTTGTCTCACATTTAATTACACTTAAAAGTAAATTATATTTATATACTTACTAAAATTCAGTCAGAAAACAGATTTAGGCTAGAATTTATTACAGAGAAATGAGCACTTACACACTGTTGATCTACAGCTAACAATTTCTCCACTTTTTTCATGTGTTCCTCCATAATGATAACTCTGTGCAAGACATCACACTTGAGGCAATTACTTATACATCTGCTTGACATTCAGATTCTTTTTAAAACGAGATTTTTTTCAAATTAACTCTAGAACTATGAGGAATAGTTACACAAGTTAACCTCCTTCACTAAAAATCCTAGCTGTGGTAGAGAGCCGTGTCACCTAAATGTAGTCATCTAACCAAAAAGCCTACATTGCAAGTCTAGATGCAAAGGCTCGACACTAGTAGTTTTAAACTTTGCACAACAAAACCAAAAGAGCCTCTGGGAGTTGTTTCCATGTTCTTAAGACCCTAGTCATGACTGGAGACAACCTGCCTCTTTCCCTCCATGGACTAGGAAGCCACCTCCTGACCAGGCGTAGTGACGCTGAGCTGCTGACTTCAAGAGCTTTGGAGAAGCACTTGGTGCACTTATGAAATCAGATGTTACATAAAAGAGAGTCACCACAATATCAGACTTCAGCTGCACCAAAAAGAAGAGAAGAAGCAACAGCCAAATTTGTGAGGCACCCTATTCTGTCAGTCTTGCATCTCGCCCACTATGTCAGGGACATAAGCAGAGAAACACCCAATATTGTGAATCCTGAAAAGGCTCAAACACAAAAACGGTAGTGGGATGCCTGGCACTTGCAAAAAAAAACCCATTCTGGCCTTGCATTGAATGCATTTCAATCATTTTTAATTAACATTCAAAATAGTAAATTTGTAGAGTGCAGGTATATTGAGGTTTAGGAAGCAGTTGAACAGGGGGTTTCAGTGTGAGACCAAAACACTTACTTACCTTCTGCATCTGTGTATGGGAGGGCATGACTCATCAGCAGAGTGCACTGTGCAAACCGGCACCCCCTCCAGCCCTGACCTGAGCAGGAGGAGCCTCTGGAGGCAGGACTGCAGATGGAAGCAAGACCCATATCCACTCATGCAAACAAGGGGTTAACAGCTCATTATCTCCCTCTCCAATAAAGCCACTCCTCATAAGTGCAGAGCGTTGCGTCCTTAGAAATTAAAAGTTACCAAAACAAGTCGATTTCAAATCCTGCATTGTGATGCAAACACATTTTTTTAAAAAGACAAATTTACAAATCAGAAAACGTTCACCTGGCCATTTGTAAAAGGAAAAAAGCTTGACGATGCTCAATGCTCCTGTGTCACTAGGGAAGGGCCATGTAAAAAGTACTTCTGTTTATTTCATTAGCATCCATTTTCATCAATACCCAAGATGGTATCATTTCACACACTAGAAAGCAATTGCCGAAAACACGCTTTCAAAAATGTATCAATTGATCAGAAAGTGCTGATGAGATGAATCAGTTTATGCAGACCAAGGAGAAATATGCTCATAATCCCCTCGCAGCTGAAAGAGACTGAGTACACAGCAGCCCGAAAACAGCGGTAGCAAAGCCCTTGGGTTTTTTGATGGTTATGTTTAACACTCCTACACCACTGCCATCTGCTGGCAAACAGAAAGGTACACGTTTCACTCTAAACAAGATAAATAAAACATTACTAGTATTTTAACCATGAAGTGTTAAGTCTGAAAGCAAGGCGTTTGCAAGGTCCAGGGCTGCAGCAAGGCACCTGTGTTCACCTTTCCACTGGAGACACCACAAGCTCGGAAGGCACAGTGCCTTCCACCAGCAGCATCGGCAGCACTGATAACATCACTGCTCCCTTTTTAAAGCTCATCACTTTTTAAAGCATTTTCCTTCCCACAAGAAAAATCAAGTCTTAAATGCTCCTTCGTTAAAGGCAATGAAAACCTTCCATTGACTATAGTGGGAGCTACAGATTATATTTAAAAAGCACTGACCTGTTGGATAAAACTTTTTTTCTTTTTGACAGTTAACCTTTGCAATCAAAAGAAGAAACAAAAAGAAAGTACAATGCAAAGCCAATACACCACAACATTTTCTTCCTCTCACTAGTCGGTTTAGGTTTTCCGTGAAATCCAGAGGAATCTCGGTGACAGGCACCGCAATACATGACACAGACCTCAACAAACCTTCCTGACAGCTTCCTGAGCGACAAAATGCTACATAGTTTGCAAAAAAATTCACAGCGTAAGTGTTTTTTTTGTTTTCCCTGGCCGAAGGCCGGGTCAGCTGATCAATACAGATTGGAGCAGCAGCAGTGAGCTTTCCTGTGCATTTCTTCGGGATTAACTGCTGAGAAGGAAGAAGTTCTGAAGACTCAGGTATTAGCCCCCAAACCAGAGCATTTTTCACAGCTCTAGAACTGGTCAAAAATTTTTCGATTAAAAAATTAAACTTTGTAGATAGAATAAAACAATACTAATACCAATAATAGCAAACAATTTACTGTCAATGTGGTGATGTTCTTTTAGGAAAGTATGCAGATTTTGTGACTTAATGAGTCTTCAGAATTTTTCAACAGAACAAGATTGTGCCTTAGGAAACAAAAAAATCTTTGTTCTGTGATCATTAATCTGTAAACTACAACTCTATAAATTTTAATCTATAAATTGACACATCTACATTAATCATATTATGACAAGATCTAGGAGACTAGGTTATGGAGCAGGACTCCTTTTAGCAGTAGGACAATTTGGGAACCTACATACTAAGATAACAGAAGAAGAAATACAATCAAGTCACCAGTGGAGGATTTCACCCATCAGTTGACCAGGGAATCATCCTGGCAGCAATAGCAAGAAGTTTCTCTGAGCTGCCTGTGTGAGTCACGTCACGGAACGCAGCGAGCTGTCCTCATCCCTTGCCATGGGCAGTAGGCAGTACTGAGGGATGACTCCTTTAAACAAGGCAGCAGTGTAAAAGCCAGCTGAACCTCACCTCGTGATGGGGGGAGGACAAAGGGTTGAGCTGCCTCTGGTCAGCACCAGCCTTTCTGCTCACATCGCTCAACAATCCTATATAAAGGCAGAGAGAAGATGAAGACTTTGAAGGAGGGTATGGAAATAAGATGGTAGCATGGAAAGAGAATAGTGGTATTTGTAAGAAAACTAAAAGAGAGAAAGAAATTGGCATCTTAGGTTACTTCAGAGGAAGAAGTTGGGACAGTCAGAGTGGAAGAAGTGGTGGGAAGGAAGGAACTGTGAAATGGAGTTTGAATGCGATGTGCTAAAGGAGTGATAAAGTCTAAGCAATGGCCTGGGGGATAAAAAGATCTTGACAAAGTTGAAAACTGTGTCCTGCACATTTGAGTAGAGTAAGGCTGAAATTCCCATGCCAAGATAGATGTTATAATACACAACACAGAAAATGAGAAAAAAGTTACCTGTGCAATTGGATTGGAAATACCTGGAAAAATCTGCAACAATTGGCTGTAACATGCAAGAGAGGCAAAGACAATACCCAGAAATGCACTGCCCTTTATAGGTCTGAACAAAGTAAGAAGGCATAGTTGCCTTGAAGAGAAAAATGGGATGTGGATCTGTGAATATGTAACAGAAAGGACAGTTTGTCTTCTTTTAATATGTGTCCTTTATATATGTGTGTGAACAGATAAAAAACCCCATTTGTATTTATATCAATGCAAAGGTTGAAAATATGGACCCTTTGGAGACTTCAATTAATGTTTGACCATTCGGGTAGAGATACCACAAAGATGGCATGGGGGATGGGAGGGACTGGGGAGTAGAAGGTAGTTTGACAACAGAGAGTAAGTTTGCAAGTATAAAAATAATACCAGTCTCTGAAAAATACCAAAAAAAAAAAAAAGCAAAGAAGGAACAGAGGAATAAAAGCTGAAACCAGTCTGGATTTCCAAACGACCTGTAGTCAAAGTCAGTGTTATCACTACTAAGAACTAGAAAGAAATTATCAGGAGCTGCTGAGAGTCCCTTGCATGAAGTATAAGGAAAAGAAGCAGGAAAATATATGGCCTAGCACAGAATTGGAAAATAAAGTGACAGCAGGACTTCCAGTGATTTTGGAGAAGTGAAAGGGAAAAGGGGAGGGGAAAACCCAAGAGCTGCAATCAGCATTGATAGATGGACAGTCAGAGAGTGAGCAAGGGAAGCAGAGCATGCAGTCAATGTGGAGTGGGTAGTTGATGCCAAAATTAAATCTGAAGTATTAATTCACATTCAAGTCAGAGGAAAGCATGTCTGTGGCTTAGTTTTTTGGCCTATGATCTAGGGAGTCTCAAGAGATGATGCCTCCTCTTTGCCCAGGAGTCCAGCTTCCATGATAAAATATTAAAGCAAGTGCATTATGGAACATAACTAGATAAATGCAGCATCATAGAGAAGTAAACAAGCAATATGGCATTGAACAGAGATCTTGCAAATGAGGGGGGAAAATATCAGCTTTTTCTTTCAGTTTGGGTCTGGAATATATCCTGAATTTTTATTAAGTGTGAAGATCAAACGTGAATATAGTTAATTATTTAAAGATATGCTTTGGGGGAAAGCCTTGTTTTTCTGATTATTTGTGACTAACTTATAATCTTTAATTTTTTTTAATTACACTTTCTGTTGAATAATATTTTAAACAGTGCATCCTCTGAGGTTCCCATGAGTTTCCAATTTGAGTCTAGTAAATAACATGCTTTGGAACTCAGAAATAATCTTCCATATTCCAAATATTAAAAGCTTGAAAACACGAGAATATGCTTTTTCCTCCTCCTTTGTGCAGTTTCTTTTTCTTCTTATAACTTTGGGGGACTTTTTTTGGTGTAATGGAAAATACTGTCTCACAAGCCCCTAAACTCTATACCTGATAGAAAAACAAGCACAAAACTACATCCTGTGTTTCAAAAGTGTAATAAACACTACAAAGGCTTATTTAGATTAAGCATATTTTTCTCTAATTCCCTTATCAGCCTCAGAACAAGTATGGATTATTAGTTGATTATTTATTTCTAACAATTTTCATTCAAAGGGATTCACTCCCCAAACCGTGAGGTGTTGCCATTCCCCTTCAGAAAGCAGCTAATCTAAGGCCTAAAACAGTGAAGTAATAACACGTCAAATCTAATGTAAGAACTGCATCTAGTGACACTTCAATTTCTACTGTCCATTGGACCACATAACCTGATACTGAATGTGATGCAATTCACTGCAGATCTTCTATCCTACTTTTTGAAAAGTAATGTTTTACTATTCTAGTAAAAGGTCCCTGGAACACGTACTTAGGAAGCAGCCATCCTAACTGCACATTATCCATATCCTTTTTCAAGTAGATAAGGTGAGATACCTATCACAACAAGTATATCAGCAATAACTAACATCAGGTGCATGATAAACTCCTCAATAGTAACTGGTTTAGGTCTATTATTTGGAGTTAATCTGAGAAAGAAAACAAATTTCTGAAGGCAAAAAGTATCATATTGTGCTTGGCCAATGGAAAACCTTCTAACTTAGATGAAAACTTCATTCCTACACATTGTTTTATATCTAAAGATAGCCATAAAATTATCCAGTTACCAAAAATAATCGTAATTCTTTGAAGACAGATTGAATCAAATTAATACAAACTTGGTTACAAGC
The DNA here is from genome assembly GCA_013400975.1 of Atrichornis clamosus. Classification (NCBI taxonomy): domain Eukaryota; kingdom Metazoa; phylum Chordata; class Aves; order Passeriformes; family Menuridae; genus Atrichornis; species Atrichornis clamosus. The sequence goes on along the minus strand of WBMZ01003137.1, from coordinate 82,470 downwards.
AAATATTTCAGTGCTGGACTAATGGCAGACTCTGGAAGAAGTGACACTGAGGTAACATTCAGCCTCCTTTAATAACATTAAAGTTGAAGGATATAAAAGATTATATTGCCAGAGTAATAACCTCTGAGAAATTTAGTTGCAGGCATCAGTAACCTTCGATATCACTGGCACAGGGGAGAGCTCAGCTTTTCTGAGGAGCCACACGGGTCTCCAGTCGTCAGAGAAACATTCTGTTTCAGGCACGAAGATCTCTCTCAAAGAGCTAACAGCCAGCCACAGCTCAATATCCACAGTAAGAGAACACAGTCTACAGAGCAGTGACTACTTCCCTGAGGGACCACACTCTGGAGTGGACTGACACTTCCGTGCATAAGACCAAACAATATTAATCCAAATGCAGTCACAATCTGGTTTGCTTGGCTGTTTGTTTGGTTTGTCCTTTCTTTTTAATGCTTTGCTAATAAGCAGTTAAGTTGTCCAAGTTCACAGAGTGACTTCAACCTGATGATCTCATGAGTGTTCATCTGCCCACAGGAATAAAAGTGCCAACAAGATGAGTTGTTTATCTCTGGTCCCCAGTGGCAGAGCACAGCTATGAAGGTCAGACATTACATTTTCAAGAAGTGACAGAGTTTCGGCATCTACTTCATAATTTCAGTGTCCGTAACCGAGAACTATCCAGACATGTGAGTGGCAATAAGGAAGGACAACTACATATGGGAAGATGGAGGTTGCTACAGCACATAATACCATGTTGTCATGTATATTACTACATGACAGCTGGAACTTCAGAAGGTCAACCTGTCACTAAAAAAAATCTTAACAAAGTAATTACAATGGACAGACATACCAGGGTGCCCCAGCTTTCATTTGATGCTGTGTCTAGGAATTAAGAATGTCAGAAAAGAAAGAATGATAGCAACAAAACTCCTGAGGTTAAAGAGAGGTTAATATACTGCATACTGGAAACTTGTATATTAACCCAAATGTTAAAAACAGTAATCCAAATTCCTCAACCTTCTTTTCTCCTCATTTATTTAATTCTTTTCCTAACTTACACGTTTAAATTAGTTGCAAGATCCTATAACCTCAGGAGAATAGATTTCTGCATTTTAAACTCAGGAGCTGTTTCAAATCAACTGTAAGGATCCAGAAACAAGGAATGATGCCCATAATTCTTTTAAGAGGAAGACAGTAACATGGCCAACCTTTCACCAGCAAATGGGTAATTTGAACGAGTGCAAGCAAGAGTGAAAAATAAACTATAAGGATGGTATGAAGGTTGTTTTAGTTGAAAGAACTCTCTCATGCCATAAATAAACATTATAAAAAGATGTTTTAAAAAAAGTTCTTTTGCAAACCTAATTTTATTAACATCAGAAATTTTTCAAAATAAAAACATCCAAGGAGATTAGGAATATCTATAATGACTCATGAAAGGTCTCAGTGACCTTCAGAAAAAATAAAATACACTTCTTAAACAATACTCTAAGTTCAGGCATTATTCATCCAAGTAAAATGTTGGTAATCTCTATTGAAGAACTAGCTGATATAACAGGATTTGAAATGTAATTACATAATGCAAATTTTTAATTTTGATTCAAACAGGGTACTAAGCTGCAGTTATAAAAATTATTATTTCTTTAACTAAAAAATAATGTCCCCAGACTTTTAGACATCCATTTGAATGAACAACAGTGGAAAATCTGCTAAGGCAGATAAATTGTTGCTGTTAGATTTAAGAAGGAGCAGTCTTTAAAAGGACAGAAGCTTGCTCTTCCTTCCTTGCTGTCCAATGCAAAATCCCATCAAGTTACAGCTGTGGCAGTTGTTGAATTCAAAAATTAAGAGAATACTTATTCTGCTCAGCTCTAAATTTTGATAAACCTAAATATCAAGATATTAGATACTAATTCAATTTTTCAAAAAATTCAAAAGCAAGAACAAGTCCATGTTTTAATGTTTCCAGTTCAGAAGGAAATACCCAAATCCAGGTAAAACATAAGAGCGTGCTTTTATTTTTAAACCAGTTCCAGTACTTACAGAAACCTAAGATTCTATAAATGCCAAGAATCTTGCTTTTAATTGTCTGCATTTTCTTTGCAGAGCTCTACGTGTACAGACTCCTTCCTGGAAGTGTCATTTTGTTGTTTAGACCAAGGACTAACAGATCCAACAAAACAAGAAGAATTTCTATCATTTCTGTTTAAAGAAAGCAATGGGGTTTTTGTGGGTACAGAAATATTGCAGGATTATACCTAACAACACACATTTCTTTAACTGTATTGAAATCCTGTTGACAAATGTTAGAGCTGGACTTTGGGATTACTTTGACTGCAGAAGACTAATATCCACTTTAGAATATTTTTACTTGGGAATTTGTGAAGTTATTTTAGATACACTCAATACAACAGATATTACAACATACAGTATCACATCTGGGCTTCTAAGCTGAGACAGACCAGACATCAGCACCAAACCAAGCACTCAGCTTCTACATGCAGGTCTTTTGCAAAGGGGACTGTCACTGCTACCAATTTCATAGGACATCATTTATTCACTTTTTTTGGGCTTGGGCAGCCACCAGCCCTACCAGATAGAGGTGCTGTGCAGTTATGCTGCTTAACATTTACTACTGGAAACCATTTTGGTGTTTTCCTCCATCACCTTATATTTGGGTCACACTATATCTAGAAATCCCTACTTCTCCTTTTTCCAAATACACAACTACACAGCTGAACACAGACAACGCCATGACCTCATGACTTCCCATTTAACACTTGGTAAAAATCACTCCGGAGTGATCTGGAAAAGTCTCAGGTCCCCAGTATAACAGTACCTGCTGTTTGTCTTCAACCCTCTTGATATTTTCTTATTTCTGAAAAGCTCATAAGGTCAATTCTGAACTGAATTTATCCTCAAGTCACAAGGACTCAAGTTGCTGCTCTTTCGAGCAGCAGTCTATTCCACAATTAATGAAATCCAAAGCTTACAGAGGATGCAGGCCCTCTCTATAAAATAAGCCTGATTACAGGCTGATTTTATTACTACAAGTTACCTCCTTGCAGATCTTTTATCTCACTCAGCAACCACCAAACAAGTTAACCTTGCCCCTGTTAGGGAGGAGGTCTGATGCACCTCAGAAACTGCCATAAGCAGGACCCTGGTTGCCCAGATGCAACACATCACAGCACCACAGAGGCACGGGTTCCTCTAAGAGCAACCCAGGTGTAGGGACTCTCGAAGACCAGAGAGCAGAGAAGTATTAAGCCTACAAAACACTATTTCAAAACTCTCCTCTTTTCACACCCAGCAGCTCATACCTCATCTCATCTACTGCACAAAGGTTTTCTATGGACCCGGAAGCTGCAAACAGCAGCAGATTTAATTGTACAGTGCACTTCAAAGGGCTCACATTGTGTATAAACCCTCTGTCAGCTTAGTTCACCATCTAATTTTCTATGTTTTATGACTCTGGTCAGCGCTGACATACTGGGAGGTGGCCACTGCACAGAAGTGATAGGGTCAGCAAATCTGCCCCTCCTCATGGTACATTTAGCTCTACAGGTGGTATAAAAGCAGCAATGCTAGCACGAAAATATAAAGCTGTCTGGCTGCAGTTACAGCTTCTAGCATGTCCCTGAAGTCTCACATCCATATGCATTTAGTCTCTGGACTCTCATTTGTGTGCATAGAAGAGTCTGTGTTTGCTAAACTGAGAACATACCTTTGGTCCCAAGTACACTCTTGTCTTCAACTAAATCTCTTTCCACAGATGCCTAACAACCTCCAGTTAAATCTGTTATTATTAAAGAAATACTCAATAAACTGCACTGAACTCTGACAGATCAATACAGAATTCTGTGCACCAAAATAATGACTATGAACCCTCATTTAAAAGACACAGGAGTTTCCACTCTTCATATCAAAAAGTGAAAGCCTTTAGCACCATTTGATAACGAGACAAACCTGCATCCTCTCTGCCCACATAGGCAAATGTTAAAAAAAGAAGTGTGTTGAGGTCCATTCCAACATCCTTGTTTGTCAACAAACATTCAGTGGTTCTAAAAAGTACTCCAGAACAATTGAGAAGATGGGATACTAAGAAAAGCATGAAATTAAAATCTCCCCTCAAGGACACAAGGAATGTTCAAACATTAAATCAGCATTGCACCTTAGATGTTTTCACAAAAAACAAACAAACAAATAAAAAAACCCTGCCACGCCTGTGAACTGCAGAAGAATACCTGCTTTCTAAGACTGATGTGCAGTCAGGATGTAACTAAGTGGGAGTCATCATGAAAAGTGAATCAAACTCTTACTGCTGCTGTTCAGGATTAGGTAAAGCTATAGCATCATAGCAGAGTCCTGATGTAAACTAAATGCAGTAAGCCTGGCAAATGCTGGTGCTAATGCAAACATTATCACCTAGCTCTAGTTTACAGCAACTATGGTGCCTGGAGTAAAATCTACACTGGCATCGATCTGCTGTAGGCAGCTCACTTCATCTTCCCACCTCCACACCACAGTTTGGGCCGCTCTGTTTGATTCAGAGAGCACGTGCCTCTGTGTTTCTGGAGACAGCATGTAGCACTGCGAGCTATCATTTCTTTTGTCGAGGTTTCTAGCAGGTAATAGGCAGAATCAATGATAAGAATTTAAACTCCTTTCTCTTCTTAGCCAATTGCTGCAGTCTGTTAACAAGATTTTTGAAAATACAGAAACACATTTTGTGCACACATAGCTTGCTTTTGGGAACTTCTGTTACCATTCTTGCAAAGCCCACACAGCTTCAGGCACTGTGCAAACATATGGGAGTATATAGACTGAAATAAACACAAAACAGTAGAAATAAATACTGGTAGTCATAAAAAATGAGGCCAGTAATTAATACAGGTTAAAAATAACACAGATTTACAGTGCAGGTTTTAATAAACAACACTGCACATTCCAGTGGAGATTTCATGCATTTGACACACTAATGCTATTGCTTACTGCACAGTTGAATTCATTTAGGAAGATGCCCAGAATGCTAATCAAATATCTGGAGCATCTCAATACCACAAGTGGAACTAGGGTCAAATGTATTGAACTAACATGGATTTTTTTTCTCCCACAACTTTTAATTCAGTTAAATGTGAAGGGGAAAAGTGCTCTATAACTTGAAGTCCCTTTTTTTTTTTCTTTAAAATAGAAGCAAATAAAACAAATCTCAATGGCTCCCTCTGCTGTCATGTCTTAGAAGTTTCATTATATTTATACTTCTCTTTTTAAACAGTTTTTTCCTTCCCCAGTCAGCAAATATCTGGTATTGTTGCACATTACACAGTATGCCAGCCCTAAAGAGTCAAAGACATCTTTACTCAAAAGTAAAGTGCTCAAAGTGCAACTCAGTGCCCACTTGCAGGGCTGGAATAGTAGTATCCCTTCATGTGTGCAGGACAGCTACACATAGTATCATTAAAAAATGAATGGTTAATAATCTTTGCAATCAGCTTTGGTGCCGATCTGGATTCAACTGCAGAGATATGGATTTGTCTCTGACAAAGCCAGACCACCTTGATTGAAACAACAATATCTATAACAAAACAATTTTAATAAAAATGTCAGAGCTATGGGAACTGTCCTAGAGACAGAACACATTTCTCCTAAAACAAAAAAAAAACTCCACAAGCCATTAACTAGTCTGAAGAGCTGTACTGCCTCTGGCAAACATTCTGCATTGCTCCTTGCCAGGCCCAACAGACAGACAATGGCCATTACCTGGCACAGGTGAGTAGCACAGCAGCAATATCAGGGTGTCTTGCCACACAGCTGACAACCTCTCTGCCTCTCAGCATCCTGGTAGGAAGCTCAGCAACAAGTACCGCAACAGGGACCTAACTCCAAGCCACGGAAGTCAACCGGTCGCTCAAAAGAACCAGAACTGAACCCCAGGATTTGCCCTCCCGCACTTAAAGGATACAGAACCCTGGAGGATGCAATTTATTCCCAGCAACGTACAAAAAGGGAGGATAATAAAAATCTGCAGTGCTCGGTCAAAACACCGAGGGGTAAATTTAAGAGGAAAGCAAAATGCTTCAGCGCTTCACTTTCCAGACAGTCTGAGGAAGCGCCTCCCAGGCACAGAGCGTGCGGGGGGAGGCAGCTGAGGAGGGCCGTCCCCCACCAGCAGTGCTCCCCGCTCCTTGGCTGCCTGGCAGACACACACCCAGCTGAATGACAGTCCCTCAGCACTCCCTGAAAGTAGATTTGGTGTCTGAGGTTAATGGAATGACTGCAGAGAATAATTCCATACTAGTCACAGAATTTGTCTCAATTGCCTCAGTCTTTCTTCTGCTCTGAACCCGATACCTCCCAAACTGGGAGCTATATTTATCCCTCGCACACAGGGATGTTCTCATGGTTCTAAATTAAGCAGCTTCTGTCACCAGCCATAACCCCTCACTATTGGTTCTCAGAGTTCTTGGTGCATTTGTGGCACCCTGTCTAAACCAAACAGATGTACATACTTAAATAGCCATCTCACTCATCTCACTCATCTAGCGGTGAAAGCTGAGATTGCTGGATGTTCCACACTGTACTTATCCACCTTTCATGCAGGATGCATTTAAACTGCTGAAAGACAGTCTCCCTCTCCTCTAACTGCTAAGGTATGACTAACACCTACAGCCTTGTAGATTTTGCATAAAGATTATACCCACTGCATCTACCTCAATCACTTTCCTTCCTCCAGGAAAGATGCTAAACTCCATCACATTTCCTGTCTTCCCATACCCCTGCCAGAGCAAAAACATCCTCTAGATTTCAACTGTTGTTCTCTTTTTACTTTTTTCCAGCATGTCTTTATCATGATGGTAAGATAATTCACCTACAGGAAGCCAGTCCAGTTTATTTTGTGTAAAAACATATAAACATTAATTTATTACTAACAACCTCTTAGCATGACATGGATTTGCTCTTGTTTTACTAGGCGAGGCTCAGGCACTGAATTCCACTCATCCAAATATAGATAATACTCCTAACATCCCAGATGGATATAGACCATCCTAATCTGACAAAAGAAAATCTGAAAGAAATTGAGCAATATTACAAGTGAAATCTGCCCAAATAATATTAAGATAGCTTCATATTTCAAATCTCTCAAATGCCTTCAGATTAAAATTATGGTTGCTGTAAAAGTCTATATCCATTGAACATAAGGCTGGTCTTATTTACCTGGATTGTAAATACAAATTATTTAACCGGCTTCCTAGAGGTAGATACCACATACAAGTGCCAGTGGAGAAAGCTAACTAGAATGTCCAAAAAACACATTAAAGCATGATTCCTCATCAGGAACCTCGTGCTACCAGATACACAGTTATAAGAGTGATGTATGTATTACACACCCTCCAGATTAAATCTTTTTACTCTCATGTTTGTAAGAAGTTGCATCTTTATTTCCTCGAATTGGGCCCAACTGCTGCATGCTTTCTGGTCTACTGGCATCACTTGTATTACTTTCCTGACAGCCAGGCTTGGAAGGAGCAATTTTCATACAAGTTTTGCTGATATTACACAGAAACAAACCCCTCACTTGGCACACTTAAATTTGCCACTTCAAGATATTTGATGCTGGAAAGCAAGGGGGTAAAAGAGGAATACAATTAGTTAATGTGAGCAGTGATCAAGCCCATTCTCTGTGCTTTTTTAGACAGGAGAGAGAACACAGCCTTCCAAAGCTCCTCTTGCATCTATTCCAGACACTGCCTACAGAGCTAGAATAATTATCCTGACTTGGGATCAACTAAGTGTCAGAAAGCTTGAAACAAAAGAAGTTTGTGCAACCAATCTTAGCAGTATTTGCAGGCTCAATTAATTTATTTCCTAACCCCTCCTAGATCCAGGAGATCCCACATTATTGACATGAAACTAGGGCATGAAGATTTAGGGATGTTTGCTGCTCTACAGAAAGTCTGAGGCACCAAACCGCCTTGTCCCCTCCTTTTTGTAATGCTCTTAATCCATGAGTTAAGCCAAATCTTCTCATTTCACTCCACTGCAGATGCACCTGCTGTATCAGATGTATCTTTTTGTTGGCTCACCCAGCAGATTTGAACTAATCCCTCTCCGAACTGCCCAGATGTGATCCAGCTGTGAGACAGAAGCCTGCAGCAGTCCACCAGGTGTGCTGCTGAGCTGGCTACATCTGGTTGACAGCAATCCAAGCAGCAAAGCTCCTGGCCCAGAGCTGTGCTGGAGAGGTGGGCACACTGGCAGCAGAGGGGCGTGACACAGCTGACACCGGAGCGAGCACTTGCACAGATAACAACCTCTGACCACAACGTACAAAAAGGACTGTTTCCATCCTAGCTGTCACTCTCTCACCAATAATAAACTCTCTATACCAGCATTACGATAACCCGAGCTCTGTGTAAATTATGGTACACTTGAAATCCAATCTCTTACAAAAGGGCTCTACCCTGAGCTGAAGAAAAGAAAAAAGAAGCTGAATACACTCAGGTTAAAATCTGTAGAATATAAAAGATAATATCCAGCAGCACCTCAGTCCTTCTCTGGGAACAGAAGCTCCTAGAAGGAAAACCTGGATTCCTAAGCATCTTTTCTTTATTTCAGAAAGTATTTTCTCAAGTAATTACATTTCAGCTGGAAGCAAAGTATCCAACTTTCACCTGGGAGCAGGTTTTTCTATGCTAATACTCATAGGCCCCAACATGAACATGAGGGAAGAAATCTAGAGGGAAGAACAAATCCAAACCAGTAACCAACCCAACATCAAGTACACTCTGTACAGGGACAGAAGCACTTGATTCAGTGGGAGTGCAGCACCTGCCCCCATCTAACTCCTATATTTAGTCCTCCTGTAGGTTGCTTTAGTATGCTTCCTCTGGAATACCGAAAGCATATAAAGATGGAAACTTTGACCAAATGCTCCCCAAAGGTAACTCATTGCTGGCGCTGTGAGGTGTTTTTCCAAGGGAAAACAGCGAGTGTGTGAAAACTCTGTGGATAGCCCTTCTAGACACACCTAGTAACAGAAACTTTCCAAACACACTTCTGTCATGTGCAGCACAGTTTTAATTTTGCAAAGTAAATACCATTTTGCCTGTAGAACAGCAATCCATTTATCATCTTGATAATTTTTCATATTTGGTTAAAGTTTCTTTTTAACAGAGACAATCCATGCTTAAGTTTGTCCTTTTGAGAGAGTTCTCAATTGACTTTTTTGTTCTTGGCTGTCAAGTGAGTCATATTGCTACTGCAGATGATGTAACAAATTTTTTTTTTAATTTTTTTGTTACAGAATTTTCCTTCTTTTAAAGGTTTTCTGAGTCTATTCAAGTTGCATTGAGCTCTTTACGTAATCCACAAATCTTGAAACCACTGAAATAATTCAATGAATCCAGGAAGGATCTTGGTATAGAAAGTCTCAGCAAGCTGGAGGCTAAGTGACACTGCCAGAGGCAGCTTCTGGTTTCCTTGCTCTCACACTGCTCTCTGGGTGTTCACAATTGGTTGTTCTCAGAGACAGGATATGAGATAAGCCAGATTTTTGGTCTAACTGGCATATCCATTTTTATTAATTGTAAAAAAACCTGCAAAAAGGGCTAAGTTTCAAAAATATTTTTGCAACGAACTTCTTGAACTTGCTAAAACATAGGACTGAAATATCCATATTCCTACTTTCTGGATCCGAGTACAGACCAAACAAAATTAAATTCAGTTTTATTTACTTATTTCATGTATTTCTTTTTAGAATCTTTTTTGAGTGCAATGTTACGAACACTAAGTCACAAGAAAATGTATAAAGTAATTTGATTTAGAAAGAATCATGAAAAAATGAACATTGTGCTATTTAATACATCTTTTCCACATCCAACATTTTGGTGCATTTCTTTAGCTAGTAGGGTAAAGGACTCCTACACAGACTTTTTTTTTTTGTTAACATTACAGCAAGATTTTAATTTGATCTGTATTGGGTATTAGTCTTTGTGGCATGGCTACCAAGGATTTTGGGCTCATCAAAAGCCTGTGAAGCTTTGTGATTAAAAAGAACACAGCCCTGAAACTTTCTGCGGTATCAGAGCATTCCATACAGGTTGTAAGGAGACCTACAAAACTGAATCCAAGTCAGCCAACAATGAGCCTTTTATTATCAATGATGTGAGCTAGATGACAGGGAACGGCTAAAACTGTCTTAAACCTCTCTTGAAAAATTTCATACTCAGAGGTATAGTCTCCCTCAAGACTCAGCAGTGCTTGTCTTTGAAAAGCTGCACAGAGCTCATCCTTCTTTAAATTTTGCTGGCAGATTAGAGGGTAAATTACTTACCAGCCTGGATGTTTTCCTCTTGAGTTCCTTCCTCAGACAGAAGTGATTCAAGGTCAAGCTCTTACCTTTGCACAGAAAGTTACAACCACCAGAGAACCGCAGCAATCCTGGGAGCAGGCTCCCATACTTCCAACTCTTCCCTCCTACTACGATGCAATACTTGTGCTACAGTTTTTTCCTAGATCAAACTTTAGACTTAAAAATTCCCAATTACTATCAACAATTTTATTTCAAAATCCCTTTGCATCCATTTCTACACTTCTCTATCTTTGGTACATCCTATACCTCCCCACTGAACCCTTTTCAGTCCCGAATACTCTTCCATCTTCATGGTCCTTTCCCTAGAGTTTCCATGTATCCCACCACTACTGACTTCTATTTAAACCTTTTCCCTCTACACACACACAAATAAAAAATATTTTCCATCAGCACATTCTTCTTCCAACTATCCCCATTTGCTCAGTCTGTCTCATTTAGAAGCTTTTAAGCCCAGTGACACCCATTTGTGAAGAGTCTAACATAAATGTCTCATCCTCTGCGTGTCCTTCAACTCTCCTGTAGAAAATGTGATTATAATAGGATTATTACATTATCAGTTAAATATAGATGAGTTTATGCCTGCTGATAGTTGACTAAGTATAAACGTAAGAATTACTGTATTACATTCGTGCATTCTAGTTGAGGATCTGTTTCTCAAAAAACAGGAGGAGAAATTTAGGCACACCAATGTTGGCACAAATAAACATTTTAAATATCACATTTAAGATTATCTTTTGACTGCCAAGTGAATATCAGTTCCTCTTCCTCTAGCAGTATTTTGATGCCAGAATTTACAAAAAATTAGCTAATTTAAATAAATCTTATCACACTGAATGGCCTAAAAGCACAGCAGAGCACAGAGCTATTCTGGTTTGTGCACCTCATCACACCATTATCCCAGTGCTTCATCAAAACATTTACTGCCAATCTTTACTCAGAGGGTGTTTTTCTTCTCCCATTGCTAAGGAAAATACTCAGCAGCAGCGATGGTCCCACTTGGAGTCCCTAGTGTCTGTGCCCCAGTGGTACCTTAACTCTTGAGAACAATTATAAAAACCAGCAAGTTATTTGATCAGAGATCTGACAAAAGGCTGATCAGTTTGAAATCTCTTTTCACAGGCTTAACTTTGCACACCCTTTCACGGGCTTGTAGATTGCCTCTGAGCTCAGGAATCTCACAAATAATTGTTCAATTGTCTGCATTACACAAACCTTTTCCTGCACTGCTAGTGGGTTTTTCTGGGAGATTTGAAGATGGAGAAGGAGGGAAGAAGTACTTTCCAACTTTAAAAATAAAAAACCTGCAAAAAGGGCTAAGTTTCAAAAATATTTAATTTTAATTTCTACCTACTGGAAAAAAAAAACCCAAACAGCTTTTCATTCTTTAAGTAATCATTAGAACTATAGGTTTAAGATCAGAAACTCCTTCAACTATGAAAAGATCCCAACAAGCAAGCAAAAATACCCACAAAAACCTAAGAGAAACTTAGCTCCATACTGAACCTACATACAAATGTGTAGCAAAACAGTGTACATCTGGACAGTGTGTCCTCAATTTCCTTTTACCTTAGGTGGTGGTGGTGTGGTGCTCCCTGAAGCTGGAAATACCACAAACTCATCTGTTTCCCATCTTCTCAAAAGATTTCCCATTATCCCTCTCACTTGTTTCAACTTAATAAACCAACAGCTCATTGTCCTTTTACGTGCCCTAGATATGATTAATTGAATTGCAGGGAATGGGAGAAAAACATAAAAAGGCAGCAGAAAGTCAAGGTGCACTTCCCTGTGAATTTTCTGTTGCACAGAAAGCAGGTAGGTTCACTGAATGAGATTTCAGTTCCTCTGTCACAACCTTACTCTTAGGTAAAGAGTGAGAAACTCCATCATGGTGTAATGCCTGCAGAAAAGCCATATTTAACAGAAACTTTTTCAGTCCACCTAAAAAGTCTTGAACATCATTAAGACAGATTTGGCACAGAGAAAACTAAACAGAACTTGCAAGAAAACTAAGAAGTAAAGTGTTCAAAACACAGCCTGTGTGGGAAAACTTCAGTATTTTTTTTAATGTAAAACTTAATATTTGTCTTGTCATTTAATCAACATGAGAATAAAAATGATGCAACTCATCAGTACAGCCTGCTCCAAAGACTAACCATTATTCTCAGAAATAAACCAGTAACTGAATAACTTCTTCAGATAACCAACATTAAGTAAGAATAAAAATATCACTGACCATGGGAGCAGCTGAGTAAGTCTAGTGAACAGCAGCGACCACGTGGGGCAGGGGAACACCCCAAGCACTGAACACTACTAACCTTCAAAGCCTTGCATAATGTACTTCACATTTAAAGAAAGGATGCAACAGGGAACCTTTTACTGGAAAACAGGTTAACTTTAAGACTGCAAACCGATGTAAGGTCAAGAGCAAAATCATAACGTTAAGTGAAAAGCAGAAGCGAGATATACTGAGATAAATGGGGAAAAAAACCCCGAAACAAAACAAAAGAACAGTCCCACACAGACCAAATTAGAAGTTCAGCTGGACCATGTGAACATACTTAATTTTAATTCTTTGTTCAAAAGATTCTTCCAGCACCTGAAAAACTACACTGAAATGAGAGTGAAGGCCCAACTTCACAACACACTCTTAGCTGTTTAACACCCCTTGTCCCTTGTCTCAATACAGCTGCGAGTTCTCTTCAGAGTTCCAGCATTTCATCTGCTTCCCAGGGCAAGTATTCCTGTCTCCATCTTTGACTTTGTTATCCAAAAAATCATCAGTACTCACTAGCAACCCAAAGAGCAGACAATGATAGTTATTTATTAACATTTAAAATAAGCTTAAGTTTCAGTAACTAAAAAAATTCTCTGAATTGTTCTGCACGTGATATTCTTAAAATTAAAGATCAATACAAGTGAAAGACCAAGTATTATCATCAAATATGAAGTTGAATGGAATACAGATCAAGTTAATAGCAATTACATTAACTTGAAGAAATTAAATACAGTTTTACACATTTTCTGATGAAGCACCACACTCACAAGACCCAGTGAAGCATCTCATGAGAACTAAGCTGCAAATCAATTAAGCAGTTGAAAACAAATTGGTAGCCAATTTTAGTTAAAAAAACAACTTACGTTAAGAATTTAGTAGCAATGTCTTCCAGGTAACCAGCAGAAGAGGGGTAAGATTTAACCCCCAATGTATTCCAGTCACACATCACAAACATCTGAATTTTAACCAATTTAACAATTCTTTATTTCTGGAAGAAGAGATCTCAGTGCTTTCATCCCCTATTTCACAATGCTGCTAATCCGAACTGATGCAAATACTGGTAGGATTCTTAGGTAACAAGGAACAGCAGCTGCACATATTAATATTTGCAAAATAAAATTTCAGCCTTTTTTTAAACAGTAGATATACTATTACAGTAGATAATGAATGATCCACAACGTTTAATCTCACCCCTTTGCTGAAATATAATATCTTAGTTCAAACTAAAGCTAAACCTCCATTTATCTTGCTCAAATGCTCAGTTCAGAAATTTTTATTCCTGGACTAAGCACAAAGTGAGGATTTTTTTAACATCTGAGGTTCTTTCAGATGCTTGCAGGAAAGTAAGGATGTGTAAGTTCAGAGCTCAAGATTAAAGTGTAATGCTTCACAAAAGAGGGCACAAATCAAGACAGCTTATGCATTTGAAAGTCCGTAAGCTCAACTTAAAATACAGTCATCGATCTAGAGTACCTTGTTTCATGTTACATGAACATCCACTTCACTCTCAAGGTGTACGTAAACTTGTGCAGGCATATGAAGAGTTATGGTATCTCTGAGTGGATGAAATTCATAGCAACAACCAAAAAAAAGTTTCTCAAGTGTTACAAACTAATTTTACAGGCAAAGGAAGTTAATTCAGTTTTAAGATGACAAGTGCAAATGGACACAGGATATGCCAACAGCTTATAAACTCTCACTGTTAACACTTTGGTTTATCACCACCACTAAAATTCAGAAGAACACTTAAAGTGGACCGTTGTATTTTAATTACGGTATGTCCTTGAAAATTCCAATGAAATACTGCCTGTTTCCACCTTCTGAATGAAAATGCTGTCGAGTTAACTTTAAGAAATGGCATACACCACATGGGAGACAGAACTTATCCAGTTATAAAAGCAGTATTTCTCTATTTACATTGTGGTAAGCAAGCTAAGACAGACTGAGACAAGCTAAACTCAGAAGGTTTCCTTTCTCCAGAGAAGGAAGTAAGTGAAGTCAGGAACGTTTCTGTAGATTGTGAAAACAGCATCCAAAGCCACGCTTCCCTTACGGGCATCCAAAGGAAACAGCTGACAGACTAACAGTGGAGTTTTCACAGAAAGGGTAGGAAAGTGGAAAGGAATGCTTACTTAGGTGGGAGTAAGAAATTCACTGCCTCTCGAGTGCTTAACTAAGAACAGACTTCTGGAGGAAGATACTCGAAGACCCACCCATCAGCACTCTGCTTGCACTGTGGCAGAACAAGTTTCTTGTGGAATACGTAGGGATATTGATTGGAGAAGACATCCAACTGGTCACTGACTTCTGTTGCGGATTTTCACTTGTGGGGAAGGACACGATCAGAAAAGAACAGATAACACAAACATTGTGCATCTCCTAATATGAATAAGCAGCAAATTTTATTATTAATATTTGGCTTAGAGAACCTCAGACACTGACAGTATCATTAGTAAGCTTCATTATTATTATGAGAAGAGAAACAGTTGAAAGCCTGGACTGGATACAAATTTAAATTTGTGAACTGAAAGGTTCATATTCATATTAAAATGCACTTTATTAAAATATAAAGGAGAACAGACAGTATAGATGTTTTGATGAAAACCTGCCAGTTGTACACTTAATATTTGTACATCAGGCCAAAGAAATTTACTTCAAATTCCTATGATCTGTAGAGAAATTCTTTCCCATGCTAAACTAGAATGGATGTGTCAGACTGAAAATAGAACAAATAAGGACATGAACAAGTTGCCTTTGCAGAAACTTTCAAACATATTTAGTAAGATCCAATGGTCAACTCTCTTGCCAAAGTATTCCCATCTAAATTACCACAGTGTAATGGTACATTAAAAAAAAAAATCCCCCCACAAAATTTAAACCAAGGTTTTGCTGCACCTGGATAGAAAAGAACTCCTCTCTTAATCTCTCTTAATTTATCAGTAAATTATATGAATCTTCACATGGCAAAAGGATAAACAAGACACTGAAAATCTTTGTGTATTTCCTTAAAAAAATGGCAGGAAAAATTAGTACAAATGGCTTTGGAAATATGATAAAATCCATTCCTAAAGGGTGATTTGTATTTGAACATCTAGAATTATGCATCTAAAAAAAAGTGCTGGAGAAAATTCAAAGACTGTCTCCACTGGATTTTCACAGCACTAGAATCAGACAAAGTATGTAAACATTTTTCCAGTGAAAGAGTCAACAGTAATTTTGAAAAGTTAGGCTAACTGCTACTTACAAATTTCAAAACACTCTTGCTTCAACTCACTTTCAGCTAGGAAAAATTCACCAACTTTTTTAAGGACTCTTCTAGGAGGATCCTGCTTGAGCGGGGAGGTTGGACCAGATGAGCCCACTGTGGTCCCTTTCAACCTGACCTATTCTGTGAATATATTTCAAGTGTGTAAATCCTCCTACAAAATAGAATGCAACTTCAAAATAGAACTTGGGCTAAACAGTAAAAAATATTTAAGATGCTTCCTCCTAAATATTATGTTTGCACTCGACCTCAACATTATCTTTTGTTTGGTGCCATAGATCAGTCTGGAATAAGAATCATTCTGGCAAGAGGCTTTTGCATTTAAGTTTTGCAAACAGTGAACTATGAAACTGTCAGAGTATCCAAAAGGAAGAAAACAGAGAATGTAAAGAAGCACATGTTTCATAAATTAAGCATAGAATAACAAAATACATGAAGAAGTAAAACTTGTCTAGGTGTGAGTATCAAGTTTTTCCCAATCTAAATCCCTCAAAATAAAGCAGTGGCCATGTTTTCCTTAAGCCAGCAATGTGCACATTCAACTGTCAAAAATTACTTCTTGTCAAATATCAAAAAGCCTACATTAAAGATGCTGATGTTACGAAGTCAAGAGATTCTCAAAGGTGAGCAAAGCTCATACAGTTTTAGTTTGTCCCACCTGCGTTGGCAGAACAAGCCTTTACACAGTAAGTTTCTATGAGAATTCTCAGGTCTCCTCGAAGTGGAAGTAATCAAAATGGAGAATACTCAGCATTTCTCTCCTCCTTCTCGTACCACTAAATGTGTGTGACAATATCATATCTCACTTGTACACTACCAAAATATTACATTGAAAACAGAATTGCTTTTGGTTTTGTTCCCTGGGGAGTCCTTCCCAATTTTAAATATTCTGCTGCATCTCTGGCTGATCGACCCACAGGTGTGTGGCTGCAGTGCAGCTAAGCCTATTCAACAGTGGGTACCTGTTTCTGAAAGGACAAGTCTCCTTCCTTACCCTCCCACCATCTTACTTCTAAACATCTAACCTCACAGAGAACTGGCCAACTGCTAAAACAGCAAAAAATGGCTTTAACTGGCTCAGTTAGGAACACAGGAAAACAAGTGATAGCACAAAGGAGGAGGGAGGCATCAGTGACAGAAGAGGGTTCCACCAATTCCTCCATGAGCAAGTTAGCAAACAGCCATTATAACACCTTCACCATATTGAAAAATCAGACCAAAAAAGGCATTTCGACGTTTATTTGAGATATTAAGCACCATTCCTTTTCTTTCTGGAGGAAAAGAACTTGTGCATAAGGAAGCTGAAGGCTAAAAGCTTCACATGTCCATTAACTAATACAGCACTCCACAGCTGATTTTACAATGTTATATACTATTTTTACAGTACTTTATATGCACATAAAATTCCTTTTCATTTCAGCTGCACATACTAAACTCTCAGCAGTCAGAAAATCGGTCGCAACATGACTAACACCATCAGCAATCAAACTCTTCTATTTGTAGATTTGTTAACAATCCTGGAACAGTGTAAGAACTGTCACAGCTCTCTAAATGTGATCACCTCCTTCTCTCACAAACCTGTCTCATTTTCCAAGCTTTCAAAGCCTGCAACAGCGTGATGAACCCACTTGATGCTAAACCTGATTCAGTATAAGAGCAATGCTCATGCTATTAGAATAAAAGAGGCACGGGGTAAAGCAGGAAATACTAACAAAGCCTGCAAAAATATGAATGCTGCAGTGGAAGCAAACTAGGGTTGCACATGCAATCAACTCCTGAATGCTTGACTCCAACAGTAGCTTTCTTTTAACTGGAAACTTCAGGGCATATTCGTAAGGTATTTTTGTAATAAAGAAGCAGAAACATGCTGATACCTTGACGGATCACTGAAGAACTACGTTCTCTGGATTCACAACATTAACCTTTGTCACTTCAGCTGATCAATGACAGCTGGAATAAGTCGACCCACGGAGGGAAACAAGTAGCTATAAAATGTGTTAGCAAGAAATAGATATGCATGGAAGCAGTAATTTTTGGGCTGAAGCCAAATTTCATAGGGATAGGGCTTGAAACCTTTGTCTCCTAGTCTCCTCTTACAATATGTACCTTTGCTCATCCCTCCCTTATCCCACTTGCTATTTGTTACACATCTACATTTAAGTGACATTCCTTCTTTACTCCACAACACAGGAGTAGCTTCCCTTTTGAGCTTGCAGAGAACTGGCAGTAAAAAATTAAGATTCATATCTGCTACTCTGCAGTCTCAAACAATATTTTAAATAATGAGCAAGAAGTATGTACTGAACTTTTTGTGCTTGCAAGGTTATAAGAGTGCAAAGGGCTTACGAAGATAGAAAGCAAAAGTCAGCAAAGTAGTCTGTAGTCAAAACAAACCATTCTGACTTAAGATCCAGAACTTTGATTGCCAGAATCTGTAAATGAAGGACTTCAAACACAATATAAACACGTGTGTTGGACAGTAAGACATGAAACATGTTCAAATAATACGTGCTATTGCTATTTTAAGCTGTAACGTATCTGACTTCTACACTGCTGTTCTAAAAAGAGAAAGCTATCCCTGGAGTTTGGTACAGGTTGTTCAGCAACTTGTACAGTCAATACACCCGCTTAACAGTTTTCAATATTCTCTTCCAGCAGACAGAATGTGTTCCTATATGAACTGAAACAGAAAATATACGTTTTAGAGGTTAAAAGCTAGTATAGAACTGGCCAGTTTAATATGTATGGTAAAATTCTTGTTGCATGGTTCTAACAAAAATCACCTTAACATGGTTATGAATATGTCAACTCCAAGGACCAAAGTATTTTTCTCAAAATATTTTCTAATAGGGGAAAAACACCTGGATGTTGGGACAATGAAACAAAAAAATTTGAGAAACAAGAGTATATGCTTGCTAAACAAGAATTATGTTTATTTAGCTAGTGAATCACCTAGAGGAGTAAATTTTCACTTTCATGATAGCAATCTGTCAGGCTTGCAAACACCCAGAAATAGGAATTAAAGATTATTTTAAATGTAGTTATAAAGGTCATAAAAAGTCTGATTTAGACTGAGGTACATTTACTCAAAACTGAGATTCATTGAGTGGTAGCAAACAAACAGTTCCTCAGACAAATGCACTTTTTTCAGTATACATGTTACAGAAAAAAAATAAACAAATGTGCATTAACTGGTGGTGTCCACCAAGCTGCATATTAATATTCTCTTACACCAAACAGTTTGAAACAAGGGAAATGTCATTCTATTATAATTTCATGTTACGATTCATTTGGCTAAACTGCAGCTTAAAGTTGCTTTGCCATATTAAAAGATTACTACAATAATTTTCACATGAACATTTAGACTTGAGTTTTACTCCAGGACTAAATATGGCATGATTTGCTTTTAATCTGTTGAATAGCTAAAAACTGACAATTAAAAAAACTACAACAAAGAAAAAATTAAGTTGAAGCAATGTGAATCTCACATCATTGAACCACTTCTAATGGTTAAATGTTAGTATTTAACAAATTCAAAGAGTTAATGAATCCTTGCATTCGTTCGGTCTCCTGTGCCTTAGCTAGGATGCATAAATACAAAAGACAGCAGATACTGGTAAAAGCTTCAGGACAGAAAGTGCTTGACGAAGGTACAGTTCTCAAGTGTGTTTGGTGAGAGAGTATAAGGGCAGATGCACTGATGAGAACCATTACAAGAAGAGTCAATTTCGTGTTAAAGTGTTCAAAGATGTCACCTTAAGCAGAAAAAAAGCTTTAATAACGTCTTCTTAGACATATTAGGCATTTCCAGAGTCTACATCATTAGTGTTGTATTCTAGCAGGACATCTCCATATAGTTATTGTTTGTTTCTATTTCTCTCCTGAAAAAAAAGAACAGAAAAGAACAATCATGTTAATACACACAGAACAACATTATGGGCTTTCCCTTCATTACAGCATTTTCACTGCTTGCAATTTAGCTAAATCAGGCAACATGCTTTCAAGGAAACAGCTTCAATTATTTTCAAGAATATGAAATTATCTAGTTTAAGTCAACTTCTTAAAGAGAAACACAGAAGTATACGTCAAACTAAAAGGCAAGTATATTCCAAAAAACTGCTACCAAGAAGAAAAGGATTTATTATGTCACTTTTAATTTGCTTGTAGTACAAAATATTGCACAAAGTGAACTGAGCAGGGAGACCAAGGGACCTACAAACAAGACAAGAGGTACCCTAAATCTTCTGCTTGTCAGAAAGTTATCTACTCTCCATCCATTATATCCCTGAAAAAATATGGTATTCCCAATTATCTCCCTCAAATCCCCATATAATAAAATGTTCCAAAATGCTTAAGATCAAAAGGTAAAGGAACTAGTTGGCCCAATACCTCATTCTCCATATAAATGCTCAAATGGCAAGAAAAATAACTTTTTGAAGACCATCCATACTTTTTTTAGGAATTTCTTTCAATAACAAAATGCAAAATCAGTGATACGTGCATCAAAAACCTCAACTGAACATGAGCCTGAGTTGCAGTCAAGACTGTATTAACTACAAAGCCCTCACAGCATTGTGAGATGTTTGGTATTTAGGGCTAAAATACTCATGACACTGTAACTCCACCAAGGACTAACAAATTCATACTCTGTATTACAAGTCTAACAGAATAAATGACATTTTCAGTGCTTTATCATCACCTTCCATTTTCTCTACTTTGTTCAAGATAAACATACACTTAGGCATTATGACTACCTCCAGGAAAAAAATAAAAACTAATTAAAAAAATACATCTTGTTGCCTTCATAATGTATCTCCTAGCCTGTAAAAAGCCACTGTGGTCTGAGTGTAAAAAACTAAGGCCTTATCTTCCAATAGCATTTTCCAGAACACCTTTCTTTACAAGCACAACTGAGCACATTACACAAACGTACAAATACCTGCATGGAAGAGAGGTATCCCATTCCCATTAAAATAGAGTAAAAAACTAGAAAAATACGTCCCCATTTTTTCATTATTATTGCATCATACAGCATATTATAAATGGAACATTAACATAGCAGGGAAAACAAAATAACCCAGGACGCATTTGAACAATTATTTCAACACCACTCTCTCCAATACCACATTGAAACTTTATTATGCTAGGAACTATTTAAGAAAAGTGCAAATTAGCAATAGGAACCCACACAGATTCTGACAAAAAGACACCCTACTGAAAGAGGAAAAGATGTAACGTTTATACTGGTTATTAGTGGTGATCTAGTCCTCTCCAAGACAGCTCTCCAAGTTGTTTCAAGACGAACACCAAGAAAGTAAAGTTTGTTCTTGGTCACAGTAAGACGCTCACGGTCCCAGCAGCTGTGTATCTAAGATTGGACATTTGCTAGGGCAGAACTTCAGTACACTTAAAGCAAGAGCAACATTTGCACTATTCTGCTAGGAAGTTTTTTTTCCCAGTTGAAAGAGACATGACTAATTTTCATAGTAAGACATTGATTTTAAAATGTAAGATTAGTGGTCTCACTCATTAATACAAACTGATATGTTAACAATGCATTCTAGGCTGAAAACAGATGATGACTGGCTCATGCCTTGCTATGTACGTAAGGCACACAAAAATAGCCTGCTCGTGCACAACCCAGATTATTCCTCTAATATTAGCAGACTTCAACTGGAAGAACTATACAAAGTGTTGAAAAACACTCCTGTGGTATTAAGTAGGAGCCTACGAAACCTCAATGGTAAACTATCAGTATTTTACATTTAACAATTTTAAATACAACCTGTATTCAACTAAAATCATCAGTTCCTGTTCATTTGCAAGTATTACAAACCTCACCATGGACTCAAGCTGTCTAGAAAGACTCTGCATTTCAAATTCCTGCACTGTAAACTGACTGACATTATGCTTTGTGAAGCCCCTGACTCAAAATGTATTTTAAAAATTCAAAGAAGAAAAGGAATGATATCCTGACTACCTGCTTCCAGTCGATGAAATAAAGGACATATTGCAAATTTTACTTCTGCTTTGAATTCTAGAGAGGAAAAAGGCTCCAAAACATCAGCATACCTTTCCTGCAGTCCTCAAATTACACATTACTACATTTGTATTTAAATACTTAAAGCAGACATACAAACACAACATTTTCCAATGCAAGTGAACAGTCCATTCTTCAAATACTGGTATCAGTGACATGTGGCACTCTATACAGCAAAACAGAGGAATTCAAAACACAGGCAGTGGTATTCCACTCAAAACCAAACTGACCCCTCCCCAACTCCAAGTCAGATCACACTCCTGGACCACTGTCTTTTCCTATCTCAAAAAGTACTCTTCTTCTGGGTGTTTTTGGTAGTTATAGACAAACGAGCAGAAGACTTTACCACCAGAAGGTTTCTACTACCAGAGCAGAAGTTTCCAGTATAACCAACCGGATTCCACTAAATTTCTCTTTCACCGAATTCATTTAATTTCTTATGTTCAGATGAGAAAAACTTCTGTCACATCTCTTATGATGCTCTCAAATTAACATTAAAACTTTCTCCAATGTATTTAAGTTCCCTAACAAGGCCAACATCACTTTAAAACTCACCATGATCAGATTACCCAGCTTTAGGGGGAGTTTATGAATACGACATGGAAATTAAGTACCCTTCAAATTAGGACAAAGTGGGAACATATTGGTTAGTTAAAGGTACCTGTCAGCTGCAGACCATGTGTTGAGCAGATTTCACACACACAAATAACTTTCTACACAAACCAAGTAAAGGTGAATCTAAAAAATGCTTAGGCCTCAGAAATGTGCATCAATCTACTTAGTGCAAACAAAACTATGGAATTAACTTGGTCTGAAAGGCAAGGCTGACTTATTTCCAAATTTTAACTGTCTGAATTCAGAGCATTAATTGAATGATCCCATGCTGAGAAGTAGCTGCAATGTAATTTATCCTCAGACATAATGAAATCTCTGTGCTAACAAAATTTCAAAATTCAAAGCAACCAAAACATTTCCTGATCTGATTTGAAAGAAACTACTGAGATGCACGTAACACTGACTTTGGGATTTCTGTGCCACAAAGAAGGTGAAAAAAATATACTGATTTAAGTAGTCTAGATGTAAATGCAAATGTAGCCTAACAAGAACAAGTAGATGCTAGTACAGTCCTTGGCTGTAGTTTTTTTCCAAGGTGCCATAAACTGAAGGTCAAGGTGAGGGAAGGCAGAAAAAATGAATCTGGCTGATTTTTACAGTAGTTTCAAGTGCAAGCATTTCAAGGTGTCCATTTTGAAACCTATCCAGGATTGCAAATTTACACAGGCAAACTGCAGAGTTCCCACACACACACTCACCTCCAGCACTATCAGCTATACCTGCAAAAAAAACCTCCTAGAATTTTACCAAATCTTTGCCTCTTACTGCACTGTTAAAAGCGGTCATGCCTGGAGCTGTCTGCTCTGCCCCTCTACCAAGAGGCAGCATTCTCACAACAGCTTCAGAAGTTGCTGTACTTCGAACTGCGATTTAATCTTCAACTTAAAAGCCCTGCTCATCTGCAATGTAAGCTGACATGTCAGACTGCATTCTGTGAAGTGAGGCGCGGGCACTCAGCTGCTCTGCCAACTGTGCTGCGTGGGCAGAAACACCTGGCAGAGGCAGAACAGGCAGCTGGAGAGGTGGTGAAAAGAAGCCACAGCAAAGTTCATGAAATCTCATTTACTAATGGCATCAGCCATAACCTACAATTTATTTCACCCCAGTGTACCATTACAGCTAGGACAGCACAAACATTGACCTTAGTGCCTGAGAACCACAATGAAAAACAGATTACCAAGAAAACTGAGAAATGCCAGAAATTGTTTACTCCTTTTATAAGGATATCATTGGATGTTAACATAAACTAGATTACTGAAACTTTAAAATTGTGTAAAATATTGGTCCTTTTCAACTTCTCACTCTCAAATTCCCAACCAAAGAGGCCACATCTCCTCAATACAGAAATTATATCAGAAACAGGTATGTTTC
Organism: Atrichornis clamosus; assembly: GCA_013400975.1. Taxonomy (NCBI): domain Eukaryota; kingdom Metazoa; phylum Chordata; class Aves; order Passeriformes; family Menuridae; genus Atrichornis; species Atrichornis clamosus. The sequence goes on along the minus strand of WBMZ01003137.1, from coordinate 58,529 downwards.
TCTGAGAAGAGCTTCTGGGAAGATGGGAGGGAAGGATCAGATGAGAAGGGTCTCTAAAAGCCTTACACGGACTTAAAAATTTTTCCTGTGCAGATGCCATCCGCTCCCTAAACACTAATTTTCTTCTATTCCTTAACCCAACACGAAAACCACAAAGCACAAATTAAAAATCAAAGTTAACATCCAAAGTCAAATAAGGTTTTACAACTTCAGAGTATTTCTTTCTCCCAGTTAGCTTTATGAATACTCATCTGAGACCCTGCTGCTGCAGATCAGTTGAACTGCAGACAGTATTTAGGTTTCCAAGCACATAAATATTAAGAAACTCTGCAAAAGCTACAAGACCTAGACTTCTGATTTATTCTTCCTATTAGTTTTGACGACGGCATTTTACTTATTTCAGTCACTGAAACATACTTGTAAGTATATTTTCCTATTATAGGAAAAAATGTGAACAAATTACAGTGAAAAGGTAAATAAATTTAAATTTGGGCAGACACATGCACTGCTGGCAGAACCTGGACATACCACATTATTTTATTATGGTAATGATAAAGGCAGTAAGAACTTAATCCATAACTGAAATTCCACAGGGTAAAAACATTCAGAAGGCAGAGGTTGAGAAAGAAACCCAACTACTTTAAAGACACCATATGATAACACACAACAAGGAAAGGCCCTACAGAAATCAAGCCTGAACTCCACGAGAGCTCCAGAAGAGCCCTTCCAGTCTTGTTTTCCCAGGCGTATACTTTCAGTGATGGATCAACCAATTCTAACAAGCAGCAAGTGCTTTGTTTCAGTGCTGTACATTATCACACACTGAAATATCAGACTTTAATTATCTACAAGACAGCCATTTCAGCAAGTTCATTAAAAAGGAAAAAAAAAGAAATCAAGTCTCCACATCCTCATTACTGTTTGTTAACAATGCTCAGAGTATAACATCGGCTTTTGAAGACTGACAAGAGAAAGCTTCTTACTAACTCTATAGAAATTGCATTTAATGATGATCCTCGTCCCAACAAAAGAAGCAGAAAGATGACTCTGACACCTGTGTTAGTTCTTCTCAGATGCCGATGGCCAGCAGCAAGAATACATTATTTAACTGCTCTGCTAAGGAATTTATAGTAGCTTTGGTAGGGAAGTAACATTCACTGCAGGGCTTACAAAATACACTGGGGAAGCATTTCTCAGACAATTTTTCTTTAATCCTCACCGCTCATACTTTTTGCATATGTGTAACTCAAATTCCAATCTACCATGAGGAAACATGAACTAACTTTATCTCGGTTTCCCATTTACATGAAAATGCAATGAACACGCAAGTTTACATTTACTTTTTCACTACTGACTATAACCCCTAGGGTACAGAAGAAAACCAATAATTACCCATCAATATTAACTATATTACCAAACCTCTGAAAAATTCATGAAGAACTGGGCTCAAAACACATATAATCTGGTAAACTTTGTAATATCTCATTGCAGGTAGATGAATACAAAGGTTTAAGCAAATGAATTCTGATGTAGAACAAACAATCCTAGTTCAACTGAATCTACAGTAACAGCTTTAATAGACATGCAAGTGATCTGCATGTTTTAAAGTGCCATTTTTTCCAGCAAACCACTTCCAGCAATCTTCACTGAATTTCTGCTAACCAGCCCATCTGCAGTATGAACCAATGAAGCAAAGATCTGAAGAGTCACATAGGTTGGGACTTCCTTGCAATATGCAGGCATATATTTTCCCTGCAAACTGCAGGAAGGGCACCACTGTTCTAGTCAATTTGTTCTTAATAGAGCACTGAAATCTGAGGAGTTGTAGCAGGAAGCAGAAGGTTGCTTCATGAATTTTTACAGCTATTTGGGTATACTTGAGATTCTGCTTTTGCTCTGGAACAAGAGATTTAGGATTACTCCCTTGCTTTAAAAATCCCAACTTAGAAAAGGTACATCTGTCACAGACCCAGCTCAATTCAAGTTTGAAGCCTTGTCTTAGCTGCCTTGAAATTTATGAACATTAAAATACTAGATTCCAAAAAAATGATTGGACTCTTGGGCATGAAAGTAAACCATCTGGTTGATATTCCTAGCTTTTCCAATAGGGGTCCCTATTTTACAGGAGAAATTGGTCTTTCGACTCCCAGAGTCAGAGAAGTTAAATCCACTCTGTAAAACGGACTTTGTAGGCTTGATTTTGCAGGTAGGAAACTCAAACCAAAAAGCAAAATGTGACAAGACCCAGAGTAATGTTATGAACTAAGACCACTAATTTAATTACATTCCATCTCTTTTATTCAACAGTCCAATACTGCACTTTCGCTCTTGCATCACCACTAGAGAAAAGAAAGCAACACCTCTGCTCAAACTCTTACACAGTCACTCTGTAAGAGACCACATTATATCCTCTATGCCCATCCTCTTCTGAATTCTAAACCCTACCTTGGAACACAAACAATTGACTCTAAACAGAAAACAGGGACATTTGAAATCCCTGTGTCTGTACCATACCAACTTGCAGGCCATTTTCAGGTGTTTCCAAAACACTAAAGACGCAAAAGCAAATGAAGACTTGGCAAATAAGCACACCATCATGGAAAGGAAATTCTGAATCAGTATGTCCAAAATTATTCTAGCTGCAAATAATCCTCTTCTCCCATGACCAGGGGTACATATTCATCTCACAACTATCAAGGGAGGGGATGGAAAAAAAAAATCTCCTGTTTCTACTTTCTTAGACCTACAATACCACTTTCAATTATGAAGATAAAACTGTTAATAAACATGAAGTTCAAGGAAACTGCAAAATAATGTCCCTTGAAACTTCATCAAAAGCATACAGGAAATGTTTCTCAGAAGGTATTAACCACCACATAACCCTCTTTTAGAGAGTTTCATGTTTATTACATGAGCCTCTTTTAGATGTAAATACACAAACTTTTAAAAGTTGTCTAGTACAAATATCAGTTAACTGCATAAAAAATTTTGGTCAACCACCTGTTTTCCTTAACTTAAAACATCTGGATGTATCTATATCTGATTTTGACATTATACCATAGTAATTGATGGCTGGGGGTTAAGAGGAGGCAGAAGAGGCTACAATTCACTCTTAATGGATATCCTCTTCCTTCAAGATACTTTTAAGAAATATCAAATCAAGCATAATGTCAGCAATGTCCCAGAAAGAAAAGGAGTTACACTGCTTAACACTGCAGCCTTATTATGACCCAATCATCAGAGAAACAAAAGTTACATTGGTATCATAATGAAGGGGGAAAAAAATTACTCCTTTTGAGAGTCAGGAAGTTCTAGCTATGTCAGCATTCCTATTACAAGATATGTGGCACAACAGGAGAAAGTTAGAATTTTAAATGCTTATTTATCTGCCATTTAAAGGCTTCCTGAAAAGTAAAAAAATTCCAAATTCAAACTGACAAACACAAATATATACTAAATTCTTCTATCTCATTAATAAAAGTCAATTATTTTTCTGGACTATCACACTAAAATAAACACCTAAAGCTTCTACAGTTACACAGTACTGTGATCTTTTTTTCCATTGTATGCTACAAAAGTAGAATTCGTCTCCAAAAAGCAACAAAAGAAGTCCTAGGACAACAGGTAATTGCAGGTTAGTAAGCCACCATCTCAGGGCAAGTAAATTGTAATCTGCTAACAACTGCCTTTTTAATCAGAGGCACATTTTATTTTCATCCATGTAGTTACTGAAGATCAGGTGCAAAACTACTTCTACAGATGTTTTTCTTTATTTCCAATACTGTTTATTTTCTAAAATGTAATTACATCCTACTAAAAGGCATATCATTTAGATTTTACAGCTACAACTTTCTGTCGAAAGACAATAAAACACGTTTTTAAATAATATCCATACAAATAGGCACATTTACACCACAAAGCAGCAGTTAACTAAGGGCTAATGGAATTCCTGATTATTTCAATGTATGTCTGAGAGAACATTTATTTGATCCGTTGGTAAAAGATCATAGCACTTATATGTTTAAAACAGGACACTGGAAGAGGAATGTAGAATGATTACTGCACAACTCCAGCTATAGATACCTTATCCACACCAGGGTCACACCAGACAGTGGCAGACACCAGAGCTCTAATATTTATGCTTAAAGAGACTATTCAAAGTCATTTGTAAGTAACCTTTATCGAATGACAAAGTTACTCAATTTTCATGTTAATCAAGAGACTATTCCTTGCAATTTTAGAAGTATACTGCCATATTTTAATAAAACATACTGCTAGGCCATATTGGAAATGAATTATTGATCCCCCTGAGCTGTTAAGATTAAACTTTTACAACCAATTATTTTAAGATAAGTTAGCTGTAATGATGAACAGTCATAAAGAAAATTAAATCCCTAAATCATATGCTGTTTACGATATTTAGATCGCTGGCTGTATGAAAGTTTGTAACCACCTAAGCAACAACAAAACATTAACTGAACTTCAAGGAACATGGAACATACTGCTGCCTGATGCATTTAATATTTTATTAACAGTAATAAGCATATTTTTCATGACCAAAACACTGCAAACAAAGTGACTGCCACAGCTGCCAAAGAAAATGAGCACGAACTTAATTTACACAGTTCTGCTGGCAGTAGAAAGTGCACATATTTAAATACAGCTCCATAAAAGCCTAGCTGGCACTAGGTAATAAAGAATTACCCAATTAACCATAACCAGAACTTACAATACTAATTGGTGCATTTACAAACATGAATCATGAAAGAGTTAACAATTGTGTGTTTACAATTTAAAGACAGATTGCTTGTGCACTGTGTGATAAAAGAAGAAACACAGAGATTTAAAATCAACACTTAAAGACAAGAGAATGCTAAAGATAAACTCTCAGTAGATGTCATTAGTTTAATTTGGATTTCCTATTTTTTAAGTCCATATTAATTTGCTTAAGGCATACCTCAAATTCATCTACAAAGAGAAAACCTCACAACTACCTACGCAGTTCTAAAGCAATTTTTCATAATTGGTCATAAAACCAATTTGTATGATGCTGTAAAAGAGCCAATGGCCACTATGCAAGAATCTTGACAAGTTATGTTCTCTCTCAACACGGTTGTAAAGGTAGCAGTTTACAGAGAAACACAGAGTTCAGTATTTGAGTCACACAGATACTGTATGTTTCTCTGAAGATATTAAAGGAATAGCAATGTTACTTTATTAAACAAATACCCATAGTCACAGTCATCTAGTTAGAGACCTACTAAATGCTGAATTTGGTACTTTGAATTTCAAGTTTAGCATACATAAAACACTGCCAATCATCTACATTCCTCCCTCTCCCTTATATTTCGTGGGTTTCACCTACTGCTGAGGGAACAAAATCACAAATAAAACACAATCTTGTATTATGGTACCCAAAACTGCACAGAGGACTCAAGGTGAGGCCACACTAACGCAGGGTAGAGTGTGACCATCACCTCCCTTTGATGGCTGGCGATGATGCTGCAGTTGATGAAGTTGTAGTAAAGCCTAAAAAAGACCACATTTGCCCCTTATATGGAATATTAGTTAAGAAAGTGGTCCACTGTGTCATCACCAAGATGGCATGGAGGGCATAATCCATTTTCTTTTTACAAAAAAAAAAAATTCAAAAGGCATCATACACGCAACTGGGATATTCACCTAGCCTCCAAATGATAAAAAACTTCCAACATGACCATTTACTGCAGAGTTGTGCAACAGAACTACAGAACTGATTTTAGGTATGCCTAATGTTGGTCTATAGGAGATGTAACTTGGGTTTGAAGGATTAGGAACATACAAGAGGGGTGAAACCACTACAGTACTAGAAACCTAAGAGAAATGAGAGTTCCAACTGCTTCGCAGCCTCCTCACGAAGCCAGAACTGCCAGCTTCAAGTGAACAAAATCACAACTACACATGTCACAAGGCCGTAGTTAGTATAAGTCCTAGACTTTTGGGGTTTTTTATTTAGTGAGTGGTGTGACATGATGAACAGAGATCATTACCACCAAACTGTACTGATGGAAACTCCCATTTCAGAATACTTGCATATCGTCTGGTAACTAACTGGTACAATAGCTCCTGAAACGTTTCTAACCATGAGACAAATCAGGTATTTACAATTACTGCCAAGTCTGGAAAGAAAGTAAATACAGGAAAAGTAAATATTGTGGCCAATGGTGAACATAAGTGTTATAATTAGGGAGAGTACACAAGACAAAGTAGACAAGTACTATAAAACAGCTTGAATTAAATGCTTTTCCCTTGTCTGGTTTCCCAAAATACCTCCAAAACTAAAAGTTCCTCTACAGATTTATCACGTTTACTCTTCTTTGCAGAAATGAATTTTTTTAGGAAATGTGCTATCAGAAAAGTCAAAACAATTATTTCTACACTATACAAGTCATCACTGCATTACTTCTGTGTTTCGTAATTGCACAAAAGACAAACTGAATCAAAGAGAAAACAGCATGATTACTGTGAAAAGCAGGTTAACATTTCATTGAAGCACGATTTGATTTGAAATGTTACGTTAAATAAAGTAAACTTCTTCTGTAATTGCTGGTCCTTTTTGTGTCATCCAGAAACTGTAAAAATTTAAGCTAGAAGACTTCAGTTATGGATAATACTCTCAATTCAGTTTTCATTTACATCGAAGTACAACATGCCAATGTCTGCTTACTCAGGCCTACCTCAGTACTGTGATTAAACACATGACTGATCTAACAAACAAGTTACAAGTAATTAAATCTTTACATTAAGAGCCAGTTATATCAAGTACAGACACTTTCAGTAAAAAGTACCACTTTCTGATTTAACACTTGCACATAGAAATTCCAGATGAATGAAGAACGAGGTTTCCAAAAACAGAAAAAAAAAGAGAGCTACTATAACGACACTGATTTCTTACCCTACGCATGGCTTCCTCCTCCTCTTGACGCTTCTCATAATGTGCAAAGTCATCAAAGATTGAGGTGGTATGCTTGAAAGTAGCAATTATTTTAAGCACTTGCTTGGCTTTTTCTAGGGGTACCTCTTGAGTGTCCCTCGAATTGGTAACCGGTTTGTTGTCATTGTTTTCCAAGCGAATATGTCGCAGTTGGTTATTGGGAACGTCTTTGACAAAGATCCATTTGACATCAAACTTCCCCTTCCACTTATCCTGAGACCAGACACCAGCATAAGCATTGTAGTCCACAACAGACTTCATCTCAGCCACTCCACAAAAGTGTCCACTGCCATTCACACTGAAGAGTAAATAGAGTGGGCCTTTTCCATTCAGGGACCGGTAAGCAGCATCCAAGCGCTTATTACCATGCTCAGTACTACACCAGATAGAGTACTTAATGGAGCGATGAATATCGTCCTCTGAATAACTTTTGATTATAAACACACGTCCATTCTTCAGATTCCAATCGAAGTCTTTGGGATTGTAGTTGTTTATGGCCTTTAGTTTCTCCAGCACTGGGTGCACTTCCACACCAGAAGGTGAGGAGCTGACGGATACAACACCTAAACCAAAGTTCTCGCTACCAGCTCCATTGTTCTGGCTGAAGCCCACACCCCTATTACGAGGAGCTACCCAGCGGTTTTGCAGCTGCTGCTGCTGCAACTGGTGAGGCTGGGCCTGCTGCTGAGGTCCTTGTTGCTGTTGTGGTTGCTGTGGCTGAGGCTGCTGTTGAGGCAGTTGGCTTTGCACCAGCGGTGGTGGTTGAATTAATGGCTGAGGCTGCTGGATTATAGTCTGAGGAGGCAGTACTGGTTGAGCTGGGGGTGCTTTTACCACTGACCCTTTGTCATCCCAAGTTCCAATATTCATGTTGTGTTTTATAGGTGGTGGCGGTACAGCAGGGCCCCCAATGCCCACATTACCTTTAGGCTTCAGTTTCGGCTGAGGTTTAGCAGGTTTCCTTGCAATTGCAGCCCATGAGGTTGGTTTAGGTGCTGAACTGCTAACTGGGGGCACACTGTTAGCTGCAATGCTTGTCATACCTGTACTGCTCAGAGCTGAACCTACAGTTTTTGTTACAGCAGCCGTCATATCTCCACCAATTTTCAGTCCAGTCATGCCTTGCTCAATGCTGCTAATCCCAGGCACCTTGCTCAGAGTATCACTGCCAAATCCAGCCTGTCCATCTGCTATGGCTCTCCCAAGAGAACTAGGTGGATAGCCATAGCTGCTGCTGTAAGCAGAGCTTTGCGTTGATTGTCCCTGAGATCCACTTGTCCCCCATGTAGAGAAGTCTGCATTCCCAGGAAAAAAATTAAATCCATGCTGCCCGAGAAATGGAGGGGTATTTCCTAAAGCCCCAGGTTGACTAAATACACCATCAGGTATGTAATGGTGTTCACCATTGCTCATCTGTCCATAAGTTGTCAAATATGGCATTGGAGGGTCGCCTGCAGTTGACCATGCTGCTTCACCTAAAGAGTATGGAAATCCAATGGATGGAGCATAATAGCTAGGCATATATGGGTCTGACATTGGTGGATAGCTGTTACTCTGCAAGAAAACAAAATTAAAAAATCAGTAATATTGACAATTATGCTCAGGGGACAAAAAACCAAAACCAAACAAACAAAAAAAAGAAACTGTAAAAGAAACCAAAACATTTTTACATTTGTAACTTCCACCATTCCTCACAACATAAAAGATGAGCAAAGTATCTATTGGAGATGGCCATTTTTTCAAGGGACCTTCTCAAAGCACTAAAGGGCCCCATCTTTTTGGAACATTATTTTTAGCTACTAAGCTAGGTTTAAAATGCCTCCGTGCCAACAGTATCAAGAAAATAACAAGTTACTCAAAAAAAGTCATAACAATTGTACCTTTGTAACTACAGAAAAATAGCTGCAAGTATGACTTTTAAGTTTTGGTATCCTTAGCTTTTGTCAAATTTCTCACTTGTAACTGGAATCACCAACAGGATATTAGAGTGAAATGGATGCAAGGATGCCTGTTCGTTTCAGGAGTAACAACAATAACACTTCCACGCTACTGACAATAGGCATTAAATCAGTACTACACCACATAGACTCCAGGGAAATCACAGAATTTACTTCTTGAGACATTGAAGGAGTACCTCCATATGACTTCTGGTGTTGTTTTGGGGAAAAAAATTGCACATTATCATCCTCCAGCTGATGCCTCCTTAATGTATTATTGGGGACAAAGTTAAGGCAAGCAAAATTCTTAGTCTTTAAATAATTTGCACTCTCTCAAGAAGACCACTACAACTTACAAATTTAACTCATATTAACTTTTGACTACAGAGGCAATTCACAGCTCTGGAATCAAGTAATTAACTTCTTTGCAGAAGAGTTGTACCAAGCTGTAGTAATGTTAAGCTTCCATCTATTACGCCATCAGCTGTGAGCTACTTCTACCACCTTCAAAGAAAATCATGTCCAAGCAGTTAATATATTCCCAGAGCCAATAAAATTGTTGTTTTGGACTGCATCCAATAGATGTTAATTTTGTTGTAAATGTAACTTTAAATAATTTGCATTGGGGTTTGTGTTTTGGTTTGGGGGTTTGTTGTTTTCCTCAAGCTTCTTGTAGCTGCATCTTTCTGAAGCCAGAGCACAAGCACAAGAGACATCAAAGCACGCTTTTTAACTGAAGCTTTTCCAGAATTCTTAAGAATACTTTATCTGCTTAAGATATCATGTGATGAGACAAAACGTAATATAAAATTATATTTCAATGGATTCTCAGGCAAGTCAGTAATGCTAAGAAATATGGAAAAACTAAGTCTGGAAGTCAGCTGAATGTCAAAGTTAACTTCAAGGTAGTAAATAATGCTCACTTACCTGATTTGTCTGACTACTTAGATATGGCTCAAAATCATCATCATTTACTGCATCCTTTTGATGAATCGAACCGTTTTGTACTGAAACTAAAAATAAATCTGAATTAGTATACTCTCTGGAAGATCTATGCTGCACTCTTAATCTAGGTAACAACACTTCTTAATCACCTGTACATTGAAATACATATTATTGTTAAGCACCACTCCAATTTAAAGAAAATAGCTAATTCTGATGATGATCAGATCTCCGGAGAGGTCTGCAAAGATGGCAGCTAGAGCAGACTACTTCTGACTATTGTTTCCTGAGATCCAAAGACATGAAGAACTACAGGCACACCTTATTTGCATGGACAGTAAATCCAGCATTTCCGGAAGTACAAGACCAAGTGCAAATGTGCAGATCAACCCGATCTATAGACATATTCAACAGGTTCAGGGAAAGTTGCAACATACAGCTTTCTCCTGCCAGGAAGAAAGGCAGTTACCCACCAAGACAACTGTGAAGGGCACCACTCTTCAGCTATTTAATCCTGTATTTCCTACATGACGTACAGCTTTAGAGGCATCTCTGAAGCTCCAATGTGGCTCCAACACAAGACAGAAATAAGAGCTTAAGACCCAAAGGGTGATTACAAGCCTTTCCCAACATAAATGTCACTGTATGCTGGAATCTCTTCCTACCTGCTCTTCTTGGCCTAGTACCTTTCATTTCATCTAAAGGCATTACACCTACCTGGAATTTTCCAGCTGCCCAAATTACTTGAAGTGTCTCTCTACCATCCCCCAGGCTACTATTCAAACAAAGCCACATTGCACAAACTTCTGCTAAGTTCCACTGTTTCCCATGGTGCAAGGCAGAACAGGGACTTAAACCAGCACTTGCAATTACATAACTTGAAGATGAAGATCTCTTCTCAAAAATAAATTACTGGTTATCCAAATGCAACATTTTTTGTTGTTGTTGTTATTTGCCAAATGGGTTCAGTGGGAGGAAAAAAAGTTTCAGGATGATCAATAAAGTGCACTGAGAAACCATGGCAGAAGTTACAATAAAACAGCAGATTTTCCGAAGCTTAAAACACTGAGTTAGGAGCTGACTGTGGTTTCCCTCTTTTAGCAAAAGCTTCTGAAAAGCATATACAACCATATTATTCAACTTTGCTGAAATTAGTGTTTAAGAGTCAGGATTTTTTTCTTGCTTCACTGGAGGGAAGGAGGTTACCACCCAAAGTTCACACTGTAAGCCAAGTGGTGCCTGGACCAAGACACTTGAATTTTTTTTTCATATTTGACTTCCAACACCTCTAAAACAAAACTGCCTTCAGTGAATGAAACTAGCTGAAAGAAATGACAAAGGAACAGATATAATCACAAGGAATAATCAAAATCCTGGAAAATTTTATTAACTTCAGACAGCAGTGAAAAGAGACAAAAATTCATAATTTAACACAGAAGGTTTTTTTCAAAGCAATTATCTGTGAAGAAGAAAGCAACTTGTGTTTTGAATACCTTCTTGAAGTTGTTAAAGAACCCTTGACAATTCAGTTATTACAAGCTGGCACAGTGCATTTCTACACTGGCTACAGTCAAATATGACCAGCAATACTGAGCATAATGAGGTTTAGAACTGGATAGAACAATATTCCTAATTAAATACCACATTTAAATGCAACATTAGGTGTTGGGGGTTCTTTTCCCCCATAAATGAAGAGTTTCAGTTAAGGTCATGAATCATCCTGAATTTACACAAAATGGTAACATATCAATGAGCTAGAACACTATATTCCTCTTTATATTTGGCCCAGTTACACACAGGATGAGCCTCAAAACATTTTGTCCATGCCATGTCCACTGCCTAGACTTAACCAAATAGTACATACAGCACAACTCTCAAACATAATTCTATTATAATGAAAAACATGGGCAGCAGCACAGAAGTTACTTAAAAGCGTGCAACCAAAAGCAAAGGAATAAACAGCTGTATGTCAAGACTAGTACCACATCAAAATTCATCTCCTCATACTGACACCTAATCTTCATTAAACATGCATCTGCTGTATTTATTGTTCCACAGGTATCTAAAGGTCACTGAAGACAGAATTATTTTTGGTCTGACCTTACAACTAACATAGCATATCCCTGCAAAGGTATTTTCATTCCTGTTCTGTCTGTACTGAGATCTTCAGTCAGGGACACAAAATATTTCTACACTGACATTTTTCTTAGTGAAAAACATACATTTCCCAGTGAAATAGCATCACTGGAAGCATGCTTCTTTAGCTTTTCATTTTAACTTTACATAATCTGTTAATAGTGAAGAATGTAACCCACACAGACATTTAACAGCAGCAAATGAATGCCTCATTCCCAAAATCTCATGTTAAGTGTTCCAACTGAACAGGGCAGTGATGAAGAACATTAATTGAAACTAATCTACAGATACTAAAAATATCCATATCAATACAACGCTAAAAATACTGTCTGCTTTCATAAACACTGTGAAAACATACAATGTAATTAGATATTGGGAAGAAACAATTCATCAAATAGAGGAATTTAAAGCTAATAGTCTTTTAACTGCTAATATTCTTGGTATAACCATTCGCAAAATGCACAATCAATGTCCAAAGGCTCAGAAAACATTTTCCTTAGAAGTCATCACACTTTAGTGTGAAGAATAAACACTAAAAGACACATGTAACATTTCATTCTTGTTTTACACCTAATAATTACATTTAAGCCTTCCATAAACCAAAAATTTTTATACACACTTAAGTGTAGAAACAAGTCAGCACCTTCCTATGACAGATGTGACACAGCAGCACAATAAACAGAAGGGGGGGAAAAAAAGAATTCCAGGAATGTCTTGTTTCTCCATGTCCCTATAAGATCTAACTTGATTGATGTCAGTTCTGACATTTTATGTCAACTGTACAGTAGTTGACAACTAAAATAAGAAAACTTTCCTGACAGGATGATTTACTCATTCGTGTCTCTAAAATATCAACATGAGTATCTGACACAACAGATAGCACTGTTCTACATACTAAAACTTCAAGCCCACAAATTCTGGTCAAAGAAAACACCACAGTACACCAATTTAAAATCAATTAGAATTAAGCATCCAAGGCATTTTAATAGACAATATATATCAGCTACCTCCCAATACCATTTGCAGGTCTGATATTTTTCCTTTCAATATGAAGTATGCCTACACCCCTTTTTCTGCTCACTCATTCTCTCATATGCTCTACCAGACATGTGGACAACTTCTACCATCCTCTTTAACATTACTACTCTTATGCACAGAATCAACTTCAGATTAGTCTGTTAACTCAGTATCACATCTTCCCTCAAAGCTCCTTTAAGCTGAGACCTATCATGACAATTGAAAAAGATTACTGTCTGCTAGCATGTGGTCAGTAAGGACTGCTGATACTAACTTAATTCATCCTCTTGAAAAAGCCTCTAACCCAAAGCCAACTACTTGTGCTACCATCTTCAATCTCCTAGACCTTTAATCTAATGCTAAATCGTACCTTAGTTTCACTGAGCAGACATTACACCAAATAATTTAACATAACAGAGATTGTTCTGTTTCACTACAGTTTTCATTTAGATCCTATTCTCACCAACAGAATGCAGCGAGTATTCATTATTTAAAAGGATGCACTCCATAAAAAAATCCAAGTTCAGAAATGCAAAAATCTCTTCCTTACATAGCAAACTGAGAGATGTGTTTTGATTCAAACATTCCACAGCAGTGACAAATTTTAGAACACAAAAATATGCTAACATAAATAAGCCAAAGTAAAGCTGACTAGTGCATTTTCACACACGGCAACATAACACCCAAATAGAAATGCTTAATACTTCCACTGCAATTCACATATATATAGTTCAAAAACTACTTGTATGATTCTCTAACAGATGCATCTCATTAACCTCACTAAAACCAAGAAATGACAATTCAAAGATTGTGAAGCCACAAACTAGTTACTACTATGAGTCTGACTTTTCTTCTCATTTAAGGGCAACATGGAAGGTATAACCACAAACTATTTCAAAAACACTAAGTAGTTAAAAATTGCAGTTTGCAGGGGAAAAAAAGGTACAAGTATTAGAATATGAGAGAACAAGTATTCAAGAATGACCAAACTAAGAAGGTTTGAGGAGATAAACACATTCATCTTACTCTGAACGCAGATAAATTAAAAAGAACAGGCCAAATTCAGGGAGATCTGGGAACCATGTACCACCTCATAAACAATATATGTAACAAGAAGCAGATAATCTGCACATAGACAGAATAATAGAATAAGTACACTGTGGATAACATTAAATGACAGCTCACAGAGAATAATTAGATTAGTCCAGTTAATAAACTAAGGTGGGCAAAGAGTACCTGAGCTCAAAAAAAATAGAAGTTTCTTATCTGCGTACGTATAATAAGCATATTAACACACAGAGGTAGCATGTGTGCATACTATTCTCTAGTGCAGGAGTTTGCTGAGCAGCTAAGAATTAAATGGGCACGAGTGTACCGTTTAGGCAGAAAGAAATTCCAAAAAGAAAATTAGTAAGAAAACAAATTCCAGACAAAAAACTGCAAGATATAATCTGAAATGCTGTTTATAACTGACTTGCCAAGAATTTTAGAGAGAAGAATATTAAGTAGTTAGTAGCTCCTTGTTTCTGTGGGAAAGAAATCCCACTGAGTATGGTATTTAGAAACTAAGACGTTGAGAGAAACATGAAAAAAGCAGAAAAGCAGAAGGCCTACAAATACTGATAAAAGATTCTATACCAGTGCTAAAATGAAGCAAGACCACAAAAATTCTGAGAATAAGGAAGGTGATGTTTACTCCTCAGATATGAGTAACTAGTCACATGGTTGCTGTCTAGCAAATTAAGGAAACTGTTCAAAAGATTCTTCCTGATGATTCTACTCACTGCACAGAAAGACCCAAGGTGTACTGTTAAAAGAGATTATACAAGCATATCACAAACTCAGCTAAAAAGAACTAACTATTTAACTGTCCGACTTCTGACATTAATCTTTTGCAAAATAAAACACTGTAAATTGATGTACAGCTGTGCCACAGTAAAAATGCTGGGAAGTAACAATTTGGCACATAATTTCCTGTCATCCTGCTCTGAAATAAAAGACATCCTATAGCTACAGCCTCTTCCCATGACTGTCAGATATTATCCTCCATAAACAGCAATATTACATATTTATACAAAAATACGAGGTATTAACTTACCTTTATTTCCCTGTCCTTTAGGTCTCTGTATATAGGAAAGTGAGGGGAAAAAAGCAAAACAAATTCTGTTAGAATACTCTAATATTAACTTCAGGGTAATTCTATTTATTTTCAAATTCTGCCCTTTTCAACTTAAATATCACTTTAAAATATTACTAAAGCCATGCTATCATAAAAATGTTGTTATATTACATAAAGTAACATTACAAAATACTAAAAAACCAAAAATTGATAGAATTTCACCAAAAAACATTGAAATCATCTAGGGTTTTACAGCATGTGAAGCTTACATGGTGTTGAAAAGCTGAACAAATGAACTTTGATTGCCCCTGAACCTCAAAAAATATAAGCAATAGACATAAAGCATAGAGTAAAAAAACAAGTATCTTAAGATTACTGCCAATACTCGAACTTCGTTATGATGTCATCTTTTAAATTGATTGACAGGTATTTATCAAGGAACAACCTACAATGCCTTGCTTTTTAGACATACAAAGGAATATACCATGATATCATATGCTGAACTTCAAGTTGTGCATTCCTCACCCATGCAATTACATCGACAAAATTATACAGTCTGTACGAAGCTTTCACACAAGGAAATAATTCCTTCAGGAGAATTTTTTTTTTTTTTTAGGATTACTCATTACAAAATACTGTTAATCTGTCATGCACTAAGAATCAATGTAACAGTACAAGTTACAGTATCCTTAATTCCTCTATAGCAAGATAAAATAAGTTAAAAAAACACATGCTAGTCCCTGAAAATCTAGTTCATCTTCTCATATATTTTCAACTAAGCACGAGTGGGTCTCCAGGCTCCATCACTCTCTTAACAATTTTTAGTCCTGAAGAGCTCAGTACTGAGGGGTTTGCAAGTTTAGGAGGCAACCACCTCCATGTTACTTTCATGTGGATCTGTCTCAGAGTTACCATAACACTGTTCAACACTGCTTCATGCAGAGCTGCACTGGTTAGTCACCTCCCTCTCACAGAATGGGAAAAATCTCTGCAACCTTAAAAACCCCAACCACCTCATCTTGCAGGATGAATCTAATCCAGACACAAAGGCATGCAAAGACCAACTAGAGACACGAAACTAGAAAAAGTTGGAAAGAAGCAGCCTTCATGGAAGACAGAACAATGAAAAGCTGAAAGATCACTGAGCTAGAAATAAATGCTTTAAGGAAACTGGAGAGCGTGCACAGAGACAAAAGAAACAAAACATTAAAGGCGCAGAGAGAAAATAAAAGGAGGCAGGAGATTGCAAGGCCAAAACTTTTGGGAAGTGGCAGAAGTCCACGGAGAAAGCAGAGACCAAGACAGAATAGCTTCATAGCTATAGAGGCATAGCCAAGATAAAAAAATAACGAAGTCTAAGCTCCGTGAAGGACCAAGTTAAAAAAAGTGCTGCACAGCGCAAGGAGGAAAAGTGAGAACTGCTAGAAGAAGCGGAGGCCGAGTAAAAAGGAGCAGAAGCCAGAGGCCCGAAGGGAGAAGTGGGCGAGGAGAGCGAAAGGAAGGAAGGGAAAGGATGCGGTAACGAGGAGCCTGAGGGAGTTAGAGGTGCGTAAAGGAGCGAAGACGGTGCTGGCGCCGCGGGGAGCCCGGCACGACGGCGCTCCCGGAGCCAAGAACGGGGAGGCCGGGGGGCTCGGCCGAG
This sequence comes from Atrichornis clamosus, assembly GCA_013400975.1. Lineage (NCBI taxonomy): Eukaryota > Metazoa > Chordata > Aves > Passeriformes > Menuridae > Atrichornis > Atrichornis clamosus. The sequence continues at coordinate 41,763 of WBMZ01003137.1, read as the reverse complement.
GAGTGCCGGCTCCCAGGTGGGTCACACACAAAGGGGGCCGCGGGCGGGGGCCGGGCCGGCAGTGCTCGGGGCTGAGCGCCGGCGGGCCCTGCGGGCGGGCGGGGAGGCGGAGCGGCTCCGGCGCGGCTCAGCGGTTATAAATAGGGGCGGCCGGGCTGGGAAAGGGACCCGCCATCCCGGCTCCAATGGAGAGCCGCTCCCCATGGCGGCGGGGAGGGAAGGAAGGAGAGAAGAAGGAGGCCGCGAACCGCGCCGCCCCGGCGGCGAGGGAAGGTGCAGGTGGCCGCCCTGCCGCCGCCCTCCCCCGCCGAGGGTAACGACGGGCACGGGAAGAGGGAAAGGTAGAGAGCGGGCGGCCGCCCTCCCGCCCCGCGGGCGGTACCTGGTCGACGCTGGTGGCTGACATTCTTCACGGGGAGCCGCGATCCCCTCGCTCCGCTCCGCCTGGGCCTCGAGTGATTCCGCACGCCGGGGCCGCTCGCTCGCCTCCGCCGCCTCCTCCCCGCCGCCGCCGCCGCCTGATTGTCGTCGCCGCCGCCGCCGCCGCCTGGGCTCGCTGCCGCCGCCGATCGGGTTCCCGCTGGAAGGAGCCGGCCGGCCGGACGCAGCGCCGCTTCCCCCCCCTTGCTCTGGGCTCCGCTTCCCCACAATGGCGGACGAGGCTCCGGCTCCCACTTCCGCTCCGCGGCACCCTGACCTTCCGCTCCCCCCTCCGCCGGCGTCGCCACTGACCTTTCCCTTCCCGTCCCCGCCTCCTCCATGTCACGTGGGGCGGGAAGCAGAGCCGCGCGCGCGCGCCCGCCCGCCCGCCGCCGAGGGCTCGCGAAACGCGGGCGGGCGGGGCCAGCGGCGGCGGGAGGGAGTGCGCGTGCGTATGGCGGGAGGGGGCCGCCGGAAGGAGCGGGCTTGGCTCCCGCCCCCGCCTGCCGGGGTGCGGGCGTGCTGCTGAGGAATGCCCGGGAAGGGGGCGATGGACAATGTGGACGATTCTCTTCGCTACCCCGTGCGTGTGCCGGGGACCTGCCGGGACGGGGGGATGTGGCGGGCGGCGGGCTGCCGATGGCGGGTCCGTGAGGCGACCCAGCTTGGCTGCCCTAAGGGGTTATTGCTGCCTGTGGAGGGTTCGGGCAGCCCTCCCGCGGCCTCTCCTGCCGCCTGTCTCCTCCCGGGTCACAGAATCACGGAATGGGTCTGGTTGGAAGGGACCATAGTGGGTCACCTGGCCCAGCCTCCCTGCTCGAGCATGGTCATCCCAGAGCACACGGCACGGGATGGCGTCCAGACATTTCTTGAATATCTCTAGTGAGGGAAAGACAACCTCTCTGGAGATCTGTTCTAATGCACAGTCACCCGCACAGTAAAGAAGTTCTTCCTCATACTCAGATGGAACTTCTATGCATCGGTTTCTGCCCGTTGCCTCTTGTCCTATTGCTTCGCACCACCGAGAAAAGTCCGGCTCCATCCTCTTGACACCCGCCCTTGAGATACTTACACACATTAATGAGCTCCCGTGTCAGTCGTCCCTTCTCAAGGCTGAACAGTCCCAGCCGCCTCAGCCTTTCTTCCCAAGAGAGGTGCTCCTGACCCTTGACAGACTTAGCAGCCCTCCACTGGACCTGTTCAGGAGCTCCGTGTCTCTCTTGTACTGAGGCGCCCAGAACCGGACACGACGCTCCAGGTGGGTCCTGCTGCCGGCACACGTGGCCGTGCTGCCTCCCCTGCGGCACCTCCGGCAGCAGGTTGTACGCAGGGTCCAGGGCGCTTCCTGGGGTCGGAGCTCGGAGCTCAGAGCCCGAGCTGTCTGCACACTCTGGACGGGTGAATTCGTGAATGGCAACATTACCTGCTCATAACCCTTATCCTGCAGCCCGCACCCATTCCACTCTGCTGCTGCCCAGCACTTGGAAGTCTGTGCTTTGGTACAGGTTTGGTGGGAGAACAAACGATATTTCGTCAAATGCAGGGATATTTATTTATGTTTCAGTTCCATCATTAATGAATTACATTGTCCTTAATCAATGTAAAAGGTCCAGCAGTTGTATAGGGACTTCCTGTAGCAGCCATCAGTAAAATCCAAGACTGCTTCAACAGTGCTACAGGGGAGAATTAAGCATTTATAAACATGGACCTGAAAAGTCAGCATTGTAGTTAATATGCTGCTTACAGTTTGGAGGAGAGAATGCCTTCAATACAATTGTGTAAAGATAGCTGTCAGGGCAATGGGAAGGTGCATCCCTCATGACCCTAAGTCCAAGTCCTCATATGTTTTTCTTCTCAAAGTAAAGTGTTCTTGTTTTGTGTTGGTTTGTTGGGTTTTTTTTAACAATTGCACAAAGTGATCTTGGGGAAGTTGCAGTTCTAGATGAAGAGTCAGTTTATAGTGGTAGATCATCTCTTAAGACTGTCAAAAGTGAACATTATACTGGGCATTACCCACAGTTGGTGTAGGTAAGACTTGCAGTGTTCATTTACTCTATTGCAGTGCAGTCTGTAATTTTGACCACCACCCATGAAGGAACACTTTAGAGTACAGAGGGAAGCACAAGGATGGTGTTGGTCTGGATCTGGAAAATAGGTTCTAAAATAAAAGATTGAAAGAAAAATGGCCTTGGTTGGACTAGAAGGAGAAGAATGAGGTTAGGATATGATAGGAAGGAAGTAATAAAATATTTTTATGCATTTCGAACAGGACAAAATATCATGAATTTAAACTGCACCTGGCAAGGTTAAAGTTGATCTTCTTTTATGACACCTGGATGAACTAGTTGACCTTTAGTAGATCTGCAAACTTAATTTTGGATAAGACCCTTAAAACACTATCCACAGGTAAGGCTGCTCTCCCACCACACCACAGTGAAAAAGCACGTGGAACTCTTAGATTCAGTCTTTCAAGTTATACTTCTCTTTTTTCCAGTTTTTCTAATCCATCAGCAGGTATGGCATTAGGGGATTCTCATTTCTTTGTGAAGGGTTACAGTGTACCTACAAAAAAAGATTGAGTAGGCAGAAGAAAAGTAAAAATGAGCCAAACAGAGCACAGACACTTAGATGGAAGGCATGCCCACATTAGATAGTCTTCTTACAGATAGGCTAGACATTTATTTCTGCCTTCGGTTTGTTGGGGTTTTTTGTTTGTTCTCCTGGCATCTTTTATCCTTATTCCATTTAGCCACAGTGAAATAACTTCAACCCTGGAATGTGTTTTGGTGTGGTCACAATAATACTGCTGTGAGAAATGTGGATTCTAATCTCTTTCCAGTGGTGAAAGAATTCAGATCTCAGCATTTCTTAGGTCGTGGCGACTACTGGCCGTGGGTATATCCCACAAAGTTACCTGCTGAATACGGCACTGAAAATTCCAGTTTCAGTCTTAGAGACCTGAATTTGACATCACGTAATACTCAATAAGAATCTGCCACAGAAATCCATTAGGGAATCTGGGACGGTGAAACAATAGGCTTTACACCATCAGGTTCATAGCACCTTGCCAGTTCTCAAGATTTTATCCTGTGACCTAGGAATTGTGACTTTTTAATCCTCTAATTTTGGAATCATTATTTTTTTGGAAAAATGATATTAACATGCCAGTGTTTTAAATGGTTTTGGCCCTCCTGACTAGACAAAGAAGTCTGGAAATAAAGCAGCCAAAAACTTTGAAAACGGGTGTTAGGAAAGGAGAACTCAAATTTATTACTCGTTTAACATTGTATTGGTTTTGACCCAAGGCCATTAATTTTAATAGCCTGATAGTTGTTTTTGAATATTTGGGGTTTTTAATGGTGCTCCTTTTACAGAAGTACTGTATTGCCTTTGAGATAGTGCTGGCCCCTAGTGACTTAATAACATCTATTTAATTAAATATTCAATGTAATAGGGAAATAAATAAAAGCACTAGGAATTTTTTATTCACTTTATAATGGTTGCTGTGATTTGTATGAAAAGAACCAATGTGCTGCAGATATTTCCAGTTTTTGATAATGTTGGTGTCTGTGCTTGGAAGTGATTCTACACTGTTCCTCCTTATCTATACCATTAGGAATGTGGTAGAGTGAAAATTATCCTTAAAGAAAGTGCGAGTTCAGCAGGATTCCAGTCTGCCTTGCAAGCTTAGGCTCAAATGAACCTTTTTGATGGGGAATAATGCAAGCCTCTGAGGACTTGCTGGAATGCTCAGTGGCAATTAGTTCTGTAATATTATAGTTCAAGTTCCGGCCTTATGTGGCTCTAGAGACTTTGGAAATATATACGGTTCATTTTTCAAAATGCTTTTAGGCCTCTTTTTTATCCCCTCTAATTTTCCGTCGTCCAGTAGTTACGTTCAGGAATATTATTTGTGATCTGAACTGTTATAGTTTGCTTCCAGCACCCTTTGCCATCAGATTGTCATCTTGAAGGTCTGTGTCACCCACGTGCATGACTTGCAGAGTTGGTGCCAGTGGAGCCATTTCTAGGCCACTCTGCTGGCAGTTTTCTGAATTGACTTAATTGGACAGGGAGTGCCAACCCACAGTAACATTCTGGTCAGGACTGCATTTCCTCGTGGTTCTTTGAAATGCATATCAAATGGACATGTGCTCATGACCCTGGAAAGGCCTTGGGGCCCTTCTAGAAATGTAGCTCTAGACTGCAACAGTGCTCAGAAGGAAGATAGTTTCCTTTTGTTTAACCATGAAATCAGTAGGTCCTTATCAAAGATTTCCCTGTTACATTCAGCCAAGCCTTTTGGATTTTTCCTTTACTGCTTTTAGCATAGTTATTGTGCCAACTTAATGGCAAACTTAAAGGGCAAAAGAATGACTGTTTACCCTTTTGAGATGCCTTTTTTCCTTTAGCTTCACTTGACAAAATCATAAGAAGAGCATGTGTTTTCTTAAAAGTTAGGAAAACTTTATGGTAACAATTTCCTTGAAAATGATTATGATTTAATACACAAGTTCTGAAGTGCTCAGAAAATGCAGTGAAGATTCTCTTCTTAACCATTAAAATGTAAAAAGCACCATGGTTTTCTCTCATACATCTCCAAGGTTGTCACTCAACTGGAAAACAGGTGCTTTGTCAAGTCTTGGGTGCACATAGAAAGCATCCCCAAGAATCTTAAAATCTAATACTAGACAACAGACAAACTAAATAGCCTGCTCTCTCTGTTTCTCAGTGTAACCTAACAGCTCAAAACATTTATGAAGATACTTATTAAATAAGTGCATGCATGCTACTAGTGTTTTTTGTTTCTACTGTCTCAAAAAATATAATAAATCAGTGCATTATGATCTAGTGTTGGTGATAGACCTTCTCCAAGCAGCAAGCTGGACTAGGTGGCCTTCATATATCCCCACTAACAAATACTGTTACTATTTGTGATTGAGAGAACCTGTGAGTGATTCATGAGACAAGGTCAAGGCTCAGGTGATGGCTGATGAATATGCCTTCCAGAATCTCCCAGTTACTAGCACTCCTTCAGCTGCCCCTTGGCATTAGCTGGGGTGAAGAGATTGGGGTGCCCAACTTCATCTGGCATGAAGGATCATTGCATTAATGAAAGTCCTCATAACATGGGTGTAAATGAGTGACAAACAGCTCAGCTGCAGATAAATAGACAGTTTCCCTTTCTGTGTGTGAGATTTAATAGTTCTGAGCTATTAAATATAGCAATATGTAAAGGCTTTGTCATGTATAATTTACGCAGTGGTTATTAAACAGCTACATGGTCTGTCCCCTGTGTGAAATTCAATTGTATGCTGAAGTCCAGGGCAGGTCCCAGATTCCATCAAGTATTCATTTCCAAGAATTGAACAGTTCTGAATGTACAGTAGCATCTACATGACAGGGAATTTCAAAATATGCAACTGGCACTCTGAAAAACACTGTTCATAGAAGAGTGATGACGTTATGCGGTATGTTAATGTTGTTCATGCACTTCTTGGGAATGAGGAAATACAAGTTTGCACTTAGGAAAGAATTTGGAGGAAAACATTGTATGAAAGGACTGCAAAACTGTATGATAGGCTGTAAATAATTGTAGAATAAAATTATAATTGATGGACAATTAAATAGAATGTAATAGCTCAAAGCTAACACTGTGACAGAGTAAAGCAGCTAAATTAGCGTATGCTGTCTTTAAAAAAGAAATTACTGTGTTTAACCAACATTGATTTCACCACCTAGATGCTTTGATTTTATTTCCTTTGTTATGCAGTGTGTTATTTTTAGAGGGCTCCATTATCTGGAAGCATGAGGTAAGACAGAAAGCTTTTCACACTGGCAAGCTCTTCTCCACAGACATACAAACGTACAGTATAAATTTGATACCAGTATGTGCTATCTATTTGACTTACGGGAACCTGTAGCTGTATCACAATAGGCTGGGTCCACAACAATGATTAGTTACTGACAGATCTTCTCTTGTTAGTTCTTAGGAAAGACAGTCTTAAAAATCAAATATATATGCCCTTTATTTCTTACATTCTCTCTGTGAAACCCTCCTGTTCATCAGTCTCTTTTTTTAATCTAAATTTCACTTATATCTTGTGTAAAATGAACGTCTCTTGATGCCTTAGCTCCTAATCACGTAGAGCAATCTACCTTTTGGTGTACAACACTACTCATCATTATTGCCTGCTTGAAGCCCAGCTCTGCCATCATCCTGACTACAGCCCGAGGGCTACAGGAGATTCCCAGTGGACATAGTTTATATAGCAAGATTACTTCTGCTCTGCATCACAGCACTATTCAGACTGTACTTTTCCCAGTCATTAGCAAACAGCCCATGGCCTGTTCCCACCTGTTTCAAGATATTCCATATGCCAGACCAGAAAAAGCATGGAACTATTGTACAGACACTGCTAGATACCCTCCCGTTTGTCGAAGTATTTTTAGGTGACATGTAGTAAGAAAAGCTTCTTTAGTTCCATTTAGCCAGTGACATTTTTACTCCAGCACAGCTGCTTATGTGTTTCATTCCTGTCCCAAGATTTGGCTTTGATGAGCTGTATGTAAATATACACAAAGCTAGTATTTTAGGAGTCTTACATACTATCCTGCTTGCCTGAGAATATGCACAGAATACTATTCTCTAATTTTAATTTAAATTTATAATTTTCCTGATGTTTAAGAAAAATTGTCGTGAGCTGGATTCCATAATTATTTCAAAGACAAACCATGTGATTTCCACCTCAGACATTAGATTCAAGAATAATCTTTGTTGTTAAAACAAAATCTACTGTATCAAAGAGATCTGGTATGCATTTGCTAAGACCGTCACTTGTACCACCTTATTTGTGCTTTTCTGTTTGCCATGGTGGAAAATACCTGTAAATCTTTCTGAAGTATTATTCTGCATGTGACTGCAGCATTTTAACTCCTGCACTCTTGACTATTTCATTAGATAAATGAAATACTTTTACTGCCTGGCTCTTCATGTCGCAGGAGTGCCCTAGTCCTCTTTTTTCCCCTAAAACTTTTACTATTTTTTTGGTGACAAATGACAGAAATTCATGTCTTTTTCACAGGATTCTGTGTTTTTCATTCTTGCTCAAGAAGTCCTGCAACTTTTCTCATTGGTAGAATGAGTGGTTTGGCTCTGCTCCCAGCATCCATACCACATCCCATTCCATTAATCTGATTTCTAAACTTGGAAAATTTTCATCAATTTTATAACCTTGCAGAACTTTCTGAAATCCTTCTATCAGTGATGTTTACACTTTTTTCTTGATGCTTTTTGCTTGGTGGTTGGATTTCAGAGTTGTACAGCATAAAGTTGTAGATGTTAGCTCCTCACCACAAAAAGAGGAGCTGGAAGGTTCTCTTCAGCACTGGCTCCAAGCTCACTTGCTCTGACAGATCCTGAGGGAATTAAAGTAATCTCTGTGCCCAAACCTTGTACCTGTGTCTAGAGCCTGTTATCTATAGAGGTATGTCTATGCAAGGTGAATCCTTTGTTAATGTTTTTAGAAGGAGACCTGTGAATCAGAACATATGATATTTTGTGTTTGCTCCACTCAAAAATAATACAAGTTTGGAGAAGGAGAAAGTTTTATTTTCTTTGAAGTATGTAAGCCTTATATCTACTTCGTCAGCACAGCCATTCATCATCCCCAGGATAAAGGTATTTATATATTTAGGCACAAAATAAATACGTGTTATTTATAGTTTAATATCCAGATATTTACAAAATAATACCATGAACAAATAGGCACCCAAGCGTGATTCCTCCATTGGTATATGTCAGAAGAGTGCAGCTTATATTCTGTTTTAAAGCAGAGATATCTTGTACCACATACAGACCAAACCAACTTAGGTAAGTTCAAAATAAAGATAAAATTGTGTTGATTAGTACATAGTACATTCATCATTCCCAATCAGTCAACTAATAGTAACTACATTTCCTCATTAATGACAGATTTCTGTTCTTTATCTCTGCTTGAAGCTTTGTGTTACTTACAAGAATAGATCTATTTTCTGTCATGCCTTCCTGTAAAATAGAAGCTTAAATCTAGACTGTGAGGTCAGTGTAAAATGCGTTAAAAAATACTTTCAATATACAAAAGCTAGAACAAAACCCCTTTTTAAAAAAAAAAAAGATTAATTGATTGAAAAAAATGTAAAATACAGCTGATGTAGCTAATTAGATGATGGAACCCATAACCCATTGGCTATTGTGAATCCATTTTTATTTTAACAGCCTCATCAAAGAGAGATATACAATCCTTTCTATATCCTTGTATTTCATTCCAGAGTTAGAAGCTGACCATTTTTTTAGGGCTTTTCATTAGCCTATGTAATCAAATGTCTGATCAACTGCTGGATCAACACCATTAATTCTAGTCCACCCAAAAGTGTCTCCAGGGAAGAGACCCTAGGATTATTTTTTCTGAGCAGTGGTTTTGGCTTTCAGTTTTTGCACTAATTTCTCTTTGCTGGTGTTTTGATCTTTCATCCATCAGTAACTGCATCTCACAGACACTCAGGCTGATTCCAGCATGACGGTGCTTTCTCTTATTGCTGGCACTTCACAGTATTCTTTCTATTTTAGTTGGCTAGTCAGAGCCATTTCTGTTCCCTAATCTTAATTGTAAGGTCTGAAATTAAGTCCCCTAATTAGACAAGGCATGAGTACTCAGGCACTCAAGGTTTGGTCCCAGTCCTGAGTCATGGCAAGCTCAGTTTACTTTAGGCTGATCACCCAGCATTTTAAAGATCCCAATATTTTATTATTTTCAATCAGATCTCAGTTTCTCACAACAATAAGTCTGAAGCCTCACCTAAAAATGCTCTTCATAGCTAATATGTAAGGTACGAATTAGATACATTATAATGCACTGCTCAGATCAAATACAAAATTTAAAATAAGTAACCATCCCTCTATATTTAAATCAGCAAAAAGAATAAAAGTATTAACAAACTTACTGTGTTGATTAATGCCATATTATTTTTATTTTAGGGAATTGCACAGATAGGATGTCTGTGAAGTGTCTCTAAGCATAATATACTACATTTTTAAAATTATATGCTTACATAATTATATGACCATCTTTGACTGCCCAGTGATTAGAAATACCTTTTATCTCTGGTTAGTTTTTTTCCAGTAATCATGATTACTCAGTCTTTCTCACTTGTTTTCATTTGAAAGCAGAAGTTAATTTTTCTTTACTCAGGGAATTCTGATAATTAAAGGACATATCTCTTAATGTTCTGGATGTAACGAGTTGGGAAGAGAATGTCCTCTGCTGAGGCTCTGTAAGAGCCAAATTTTGTGCATAGTCAACAGTATTTTTTCACCTTTATTAATTTAGTGTTTTTCAGAGCTGCTGCGACTTACTACTAACAAACAATCAAATAGCAAGATTTAAAGAGGGGAGACTGACAGCTGCCATTTCTGCCTTCAAAAGGAAAATATTTTGCTACTTGCTTTTGTTTAGGTAACTTTTAAATAGATCCACTAGGTGGTGCTTGAAATCCAGGGGCAATTGGAAATCTTTGTGACTGAGAAATATTAAATTGTAATCCCTTACTCAACACTCCAACACAAATACTCTTGACAACAGGAATAAGATTGCTATCCAAATGCTTGAGTTCCTCCTTTTCCAGAATTGATTTTTCTGTTTCAGAAGTAAAACTAGACATTCACCATTATGGAGATGCACTGCTCTCCGTTATAAATTTCAGTGGTTCTTCACCTCTGGTACCCTCAGAATAGATCATTTTCCTTTAGTATTTTTGGCATTTGAAGAAAACATTTATGTCCAGACTCAAAGTGATTTGGATAAGCAGTTCTTTAAATATATTAAGTAAAGACAAAACTTGGCATTGCCTGAGTGCTTTAGCAGTCCCAAAAGAAGTTTAACTTCCAGTAAGGAATGAAGGAAGATTCTTGAGATGTTACTGCACATAGCCAGGGGAAGAGGCAGGAAGGCGCCTATGGCCAGTTATGCAGGTATGAATTATGGACACTGTGCCAATTTCCTTGTGGAGACCAAAGCTTGTTTTCTCAAGTTATTCTTTAACCATATGCTGTGCAATCACTCATCCTAACACAAACCAGTTTCTTTGGAGCTGTAAAAAAAGCACAGCTGTGTCAGACTTCTTGGTCAGCTGTGCACCAGTCAGTTGCCTGATAATTGTCCTACCTTTCAATATGACAGTAAAAGCTTCTGGGCATAATTATTTGTTCCTGACATTGCTTCTCTATCACAGATGGGGTTAGTCCTGTCAAACTGCTGTCCAGTGCCCCACTGGGAGCTCTGGAGCCCCTCCAGCTTCCAGGAGAAGCTGTGACACCTGTAGCCTTCAGGCCACTCCAGTTTCCTCTCTGTCTGCCTTGAAGGCAAAATTCTGGTGAACCAGGCCTCCCTCAGCATGTGGTTTTGAGGGAAGTGCCCTTCAAAAGGCATTTCTCTGTTCTTTGCAGACTTCAGGAGAACAAACTCTTTTAACTCTTTTAAATATGGCAAGGAGGGGTAGATGGAGAAGAAGAGGGAGGAAACATGATGAACTTGTGCCTATCCTTTTTGCTTGCCTATGCACCTCAGGCAGGTGGCTGAGGACACACACTGCCTGTTCAAATCTTTGCCAAGAAGTAGTCTGGCAAAGGTGAGACCCATGAGAGGGCTGTGATTACTGGGGCAGGTCTGGGAGGGCTTCAGGTTTGGGGTGAGGGAGCTGAAGAACTGAAGTGGGGGAGCCGAGTGAGAAAGTCAAGGTAAGACTGAGGGTGGGGCATGAATTGGAGGTGCTGCACTAGCATCTATTGATGACTAGGAAAATCAAAGTAACCACAGTTGGAATGGTTTAAGAGACACATGACAACTTTAGAGTTAGCCAAGCTTCTGTTATCTGTAGAAAAAATGTTTACTGTTGAGGCAGGGTATGAAGGAAAAGCGTATGTGAATTGCCAATGGAAGAGATTCTAGAGAGGCTGTTGTTAAAGTCTCTGCACATGTGAACCTGGAGAATTCAGACCTAGTTATTGGTAAGGACACTGCAGTGATGTTTCATCTGTCACTTAGGTGTAGCAAAAAGTCTGTTTTGCTCATGGCCAATGCGCAGAGGCCCTTTCCACTACAAGGGTGGGAAGCAGAGTAATGTGTATAAACTAAGATGATGTACATGAGAAGCTAGCCTTTCACCTTTATATGTCTACATCAGGTCAAGTATTTTTCATGTTTAAAACATAGTCCATGAGAAAACAGCCTAAGGATATTGATCCTAAAGAAAATTAAGGATTTGGGTCACTGGAAAGCTGTAGAGAAGAAATTAAACAGAAACTCAGCATTTTGTGCAAAGATGATTTATAGGACACAAAAAAAATAGGCTTAATTATCTGCAGTACATCTTGGAATAATACTGATATCCATAATCTGAAATATGCAAATTAGAAAATGTTAGTGCAACCCTTAATTAGTACCAAGTTGATTCTTCAAAGTCTTCCTCCTGCTCTTTATTATTGTAGATCTGAAATGGATACACAAGTTTTATAGAGACATTATTTGATTTCTTCAGTTTTTGTTGCAGCTAAAGTTTAACACCAGTTTTAGTTTTGTACCAGAGTGTCTTCACTTTTCAGTATGCCAAACAGCCAAAAATCAAAGACTTTCTTTTAAACCAGAAGTCATTTTGAGTATATCAGGTTAGTGGATTTTGTTCTTCATTTAGCTTATTTATTCATTAAGTTTGTGGTGAGTTTTGACAGCTAGTTCTTATTTTACCAATTCTATTTCATTTTCTTGTGAGGAGGCTGACAAATTATTTGTTCATGGCAATGCAAGTTTGCTGCATAGTCAGGTCCAGAGCTGTAGATGGTCATCTCAGCAGAGAGCCAAGAAAGGAGCACTTGGTTTTGTATGTCCTCAGAGGAGGGAGGGAGCCACTCCCTGTGCCAGTCTCAGGATAGAGCACCTTCAAGTCCAGGTGCAGAAGGAACATACTCTGATGTCTGTGCTTTAACATTGCGCTTACTGTTACGGGCTGTAATGTTATTTGAAGAGAGAGAATTCAGGTTCAAGAGCTGAAAATAGATCACTTTGGTAAGGCCTCAGTTAGGAACAGGAAAGAGTTAATTCTTATTTCACTGGCATAATGTGAATTTTCACTTTTTTAAACAAGTGATTTAATCGTAATTTCTTGTAGAACTAAAGGCAATTAACTGACTTTCAGGTTCAAAAGAAGACTACATGGCTCTTTTAGGATTTAATGCTAAGGTAGGACAAATGTTTTCTTCAGTTAGTTTAAATCTTTCAATACAATCTAACTGGTAAAATGTTTCAGTTAAGTAAGGATTTTTTTCCCCTGCCATGTTCTGAAATTGCTATTAGTTTTAAACCAGATCACATTCATTCTTGGTGTAAATCCACGTAACTCAGTGGTGTCAGTGTTTCAGAAACATTTTGTGGGGTGATCTGTAAGACAGAAAATGGTAGATTTACAGAGAAGTGAATCTGAGGACAGAACTGCAGAAATATGATTTGATCGAAAGCCAGGCACACCACTTTTGCAAAGGGGGGAAAACAGTTCTTTGCTTTGCTTTTTACAAGCTAGAGAAATAGCAGGTAAAGATGTTCTAAAAGCATAGTTTCTGTAGTTTTTCAGCAGGCTCTTTTGCAGAATGATGATAATTAAAGAGGATAAACAATCAAGGTGTTTGCCATGAATTAAACATTGAATATGTAAGGAAAACAAACAAGCAAAGAAAAAGCTGGAGTGAATGACTTTCTCCAAATATAAGGAGGTTAGTAACAGGCCATACCAGGGATATGCATTATGACCATGTTATTTTGGTTTGGAAGCACAACTTTTTATCCACTTAGTCTGAAAATAGGTTAATGTGAGATGGAAATAACTGCTAGAAATCAAAGATGAGATACCGCTTTGCAACAGGATAGAGATGACTAATAATAATTCTGAGATAGAGTACAGTATGTGCTCTGTTTCGTGCTGTATTGCTGTCAGATATATATCAAATACCGTTTATTTCTATGCAATTGGTTATGCTCTTTTAGGATTGTCACATCCACTTCTCACTTCCAAAACATTTTTCTGGCAACTAAAACACTCATATGTCTTCCTGGCTTCCTCTAATGGATGATTAGCCAACAGCCTCGCCCTCACAACCCAACCCTTCTCTGCCTACTCCTTGCTGCTGTGGCAGATGTCATCTCTCTGCCTGTCATTTTGGCTATACCTGAACAGCAGGCTCCTCTGTATCTTCATCCCTAGATCATACTTTTTAATTTTTTAAATAATAATTCACTCTCTATAATGTGTCCAGGATAGAATTCTCTTTGTCTACTCACAAACTGAATTTCTCATTCATGTTATGGTTGTCTCATTTTTTGAGACCTTGTTCTGCTTTGGTCACATTCAGTCTGGCCCTGCTCACACTTACCCACAAGGCTGCTGTAAAGATTGCTTTTTGAGCACATCTGACAGTGTTAGCTCTCTGTCTGTTTCGGTATACTCCAATTTATCTGTCACGTCAAACCTAAGATGCTTAGATAAAACCTCAGATAAAAGCACTTTTTACTGTTTACATCTAACCCATGGCACCAGCTTTTCTTTAGCAGTGAGTTAGAATTGGGTGCAGGCCGCCTTCTGCCTCAGTGTTGGGAAAAGCTCCACAAAAGGACTCTCCTGCTTTCAGCCCCTCCTTGAAGCTCTTGTCTAGGCCATTCTAGGCTTCTCTAGAACTAGGCTGCAGACATGCAATAATTTAGACTTCTTGTTTTGACCGGTATGGTTCCACTGTTTTCTTGTCCTCTATCTAATTCTGTGTTTTTGTGTCTTTCTTATATGTAGATACAGGCTGCCTGAGGCCAGGGACAGACTTGTTCTGCATCTGCACAGAGAATAAAGCAATATCAACCATAGTAATAGTACCATCAATGCATACATAATACTATTCATCTTGCATGTTTTTTGGGGAATCACAGATGACTTTTGGGGTTAATCACATCATGGAACTGCCTTCTAAGTCTTTCTGTGCTCATGCCTTTTATTGAATTTTAGTGATACAATACCAAGTTCCCCTGCCTGGTCAGCTGAAAGGACATCACAGGGAAGAAGTATTTCATTGCCTAGGGATAGCTCTGTCCTCTGGCTACCTTCATGCACTAAAAGAAAGGATAACATTGGCAGAAGATAGAAATGGCTCTTGTATGCTTCCTTCAGTGGTGCCGCTGTAGAGGTTATGAATACGATTAGTATTAGCAATATAGAAAGCATTCTTTTCTAGTTGAATTTACTGAACAAAAAGTAAAGAAAATCAAGAATAAAAGTACCTACTTCATTTATTAGCTGATCTGAGTCAGTTAATACCCAGGGATTGCCCACCTGGATCAAAGTTTGTATCTCATTGAAGGACTCAAATATTGTTTCACTTGGCAGGCAAGGGTCTAAGTAAACAGGATTTCCCCAAAGGTAACAAGAAATTATGATGCAATGTGGTTATTTATTAGCTTTGGTTTTACTGTCAGGGAGATGGGCAAATAATACCCTAATGCTTAGAATTTAAATGGGTCAAACTATTTGCACTGCTTAGACTCTGCCCAACTTCTTTATAAGTTCCTAGAGATAAGCTTCTCAATCAACATAATTTTGAGAAGTCCTTATCCTCCTTCAATACTTTGTGCAAGTTTAAGCACTTTTGAAAATCAAGCCATTCATTTAGGTTTTGCAGTAAAACTACTCAGAACTATTTCTTTGCAGCAGAATTTCCAGAAAATATTCCTCATTTAAACTCAAAGCTTTCACAGAGAATTACCAATCTGCTTGCACAAAGATCTGCCAATTTGGACTGATTTTTTTTCCCTGAAATGTCCAGTGTTGATGGTCTAGTACCTAAATATCCATCTGACATTTTAAATTAAAATCCAAATATTTTGACACAGAATGTTCTCATAGGTTTGGGGTTTAAAGTATAAAATGAAAGTAAATTTAGTAATCTTGAAATGCAGTAAATGGATGGTTGTCCTCTGGACAGATTTATTTAAAGCTTGTTATTTATAACTTGCTATTTGAAAAACATATAGAAAGGTCCCTGTTCTCAGTTTAAAGAAATAGCATTTTAAAGCTAATTAGTTTTTCTTTTAAAAAGCAACCTTACTGCGAAAAAAAATACTGAGAGTGAGATATTGATCCCACGGATGAAATCTACTTTCCATTTGACTAGGAGAAATGTCTCTTGATAGTGAGGCACACCAGTCTTAGTTTTACAATGCCCAGCAGACACAGGTATCCCATCTCTACTTTTAGTCACTCTGCTTACTTTCATCTGCACTCCTTTCTGCAAACAGTTACCAGCCAGAACTTGCTCACAGGTCCTGGCAGTGTCAGTACACCTTATCTAGCACAGCATATGGCTGTTCGCTGCACACCCTGCTTGTAGAAGTAATGCAAACCAAATGAAGGGCCTGCCTTGACTGTGCCTTTGCAGCATTTCACACACAGTAGATGTATTTGCTGACTATAGAAAATGGGAGATCTCTTATCCAAAATTTATTTTATTTATTTTTAATTGTCAATGTGAAAACTTGTAGGAACATTGTTCCAATGTTGGCTGCTTGGCACCAATCTAAAGCTTGGTTTTCCCGGTGGTATTTTTACCAGGGTATAAATTAAGACACCTAATGCTGTAAATTTGCATTTTTCAAGGTTTTCAGGCATTATTATTGCTTTTATGTAAGCTTTATAAAATGATAGACTCTTCAAACTCAGTGCCAAAACTCCTATCATCTACCATTTTAAATACAGCAAGTGGGATTAAGGCTACTCAATTGATACAGCAAATCCTATTAAAGTCATTTAGGTTAGACTTTAAATGTTACTTAGGTTCCTAATTCTCCTTTAATCTGAGGTAAGATGTGGTGCATAAATAAATTTACCCTTCTGGACCTAGGAGCTTTTGAAAATCCCACCCACCAACATAAAATCTACAGTTTTGCATATGACTTAATTTATTCTTAAGGACATAAATGTGATCACATTGCCTGCCCCTCTCTCTGTCTGCCAGTCAGTCTGTGACCTGTCTGTCCCTCTCATAACTTTTGAACCCAAGAGTTAGTGTTGACCACATTTGACAGAAAGGCAAGGGCCCAAAGGTATTAAGTCCTTACGAAGTGCAACGATTGGAGAAGGGCGATCTGCAGCACGAGCTCCGCTGTCCTCACTTCTCTCCTGTCCACTCAGGCTCAGGGGTCAGCACGTGTGTTGGTCACAGCCACTGCACCACCGGCCCTGTCAGGCAGAGGATCTTAGCTCAGCTCCAGGGACAATCCACACAGAGAAGGCAGCAGGCCTTCACCATCTGCTGAGGATGGTGACGGAATTTGAAACACTGATCCGCTGGAACCTAGGCCACATGGATTTCATCATCTAAAACACGTCACTTGCTGACTTGCAATAGCCAACATGAGCAGGTGCTTCTCAAACACAGCTTCTGGAAAACCACATATTTCCTCTGAAACCCCTTCAGCAGAACTTATTTTAAAGCAGTTGTTCTCTGGACCTCTACAAATTTGCTGTCTTGCAAGGGGCATAAATTTTGACATGTTCCAGTGACAGCAGCTGTACTGAAGAGCTGACATTGGTGCCTAGTCTGTAGAAAGTTCTTCAATCTGGACTGGCTCTATGACATGCCACCAGCTGGAGATGCAGTATAATCCAGTCTTGGTTCACACTGGATAGTATTTCTAATCCCCCAGGTTTACCTCATCTTGTTCCCAGGTGATCAGCAAAGAGGACAGGTACTGTGCCAGCAAGAATGGAAATCTACCCACAGGCTGTGGCTCTAACTTGACTTGTCACACTTGGACTCTTTTGTAAATAAAATACTGATGCCCAGACCTGTGAAGCTTAAACCATCAAAGCAGTGGACAGTGCTTTTGCATGCTAATAAAAGTACTCAGTAGAGATGATTGGCTTTCAGCTGGACACAGAGAAGCTGGTGTTAAATGAAATTAAGTTGTCAGTGGCTCATCTTAAAGTTTTCTATGCATTAAGACAATACCAATTGAAGGCAGCACAGACTGGTATTTAATCCAGTATGTGGAAGGAAAACTGTGATAGACAAGTAACTGTTTTCTTACCTACTCAAAAGAATATTTGTAAAGAGTATTTATAAAGAATTGAAGCCAGTGCTGCATCTATCTGGAATCAGCCAGTTTATTTGCCTGTAAAAACTTATTGATGCCTGATTTTTATATCAGAACCTAAATCATGACAAGGTAAATTATTTTTATTCGCTTGGAATAAAAGGCAATGCAATACATTCTTCTCCAACTCACAAACCTATTTAGCAGTAGGGATGAGGCCTGGGAAATACCTGAAGCATTGATAGTACGTGAGGACAGGAGGGGATGTGAGGGCTCAGGTTTTTAGTTCAGTCTAGGTATAATGCGAATAATGCATAGATTCTACATAGCAGTTGGTTATAGCAGTCTGATTCCAGTCGTAGCACTTAAGCTCTGGCAGTCCAAAGCTTGTCTAGGTGAGAAGATGTCCATTACTTCAAACAGAATGATGGTTTGGTCACATCTAATTGATTTGATGTAGCTTAGACCTGTTTATTAAAATATCTACTAAAAAGAATTGATTAACAGCATTATTTAAAAAAATAAATAAATATGTGTTTCACAAGAGAAAATACTTACATTTTTCAAAAGAAAAAAAAAATTGCAATACTGCATTTCCTGCACTGCAAAAGGAATAGTTGTAATCTTAGATGCCTGATTATTTTAAGAATTGATCTTTACACCATATTCTTGTATAATGCTCCAACAATGTCAATAGTAGCAGATCACAGCTTAACACATATCTCAGACCAGAAATAAAGGTCTCTCTCTTCTTTGTAAGTTAGGAAGAATGTTGCTGTGTTGCATGTCTCACGTTCTTTTACAATACAATGTACTGGGTTCTCTCCTATTTAGAAACAGAATGGCAGCTGCATAAATTCATCAGGAGAGATAAGTTGTTTAAAGCATAGGTGAAATAAAAAGCTAAACTCTGATAAAATACAGGACCCAAAGAAAAGTTTTCATTTAGCTTGCTGAGGTATAGAGTATTATAATACTCACAAAACTAAAAAGATGGGAAAATGTGTCAGCTTATCGGGTATGGTAGTGAAAGGTAACCATGCATGCTTAGTTTTTATATTTCTGCATGCACACATGTTCATGGTGCACCTGGATAATTTTTTCAGTATTTGCAGATGCCCTTTTCAATATGAAGTTTTTATTTATGGGTTTCAGCTTGCAAGTTATTTTACCAGTGTCTCAACCTATGCTATATATCCTAATATGAAAAACACAGCGTAGGTCTGGCTCTGCTTTACTCTGAGTCTTTAAACTTCCAGATTTCTGGAAGGTGGATGTCATCAAAGCTTCACAATCTCCGTTGAACAAAGTTTGCCATATACTAATTAATTCCCTGGAAATAGATTTTAGTAGTCTTTGCAGTGCCATCATATTTGACAAAAGACTTTTTTTTTCTTTTTTGACATCTTTTAGTGCTTCTCTGCCAGGGTTTGCATTTTTTACCCTGTGTATCCTGCTGTGTATCCTAAACAGGAATAGAAAGATGACAGGGTGAAGTAGCTGCAGAGTACAATCAAATTCAGTACAAGGCAGCAAAGAACCACACCTTGAAACAACAGACTTTGATTGTGTACTTGGCATTAAAGGTAAAAAGACAGCAAATCCTCACCCCTAGACTGCTACACTGGAGGCAGTAACCATATGCTGGAATGCATGCAGGAAAGAGAAAGCTTGTGAATGCACAAATATTCACTCATCGATTCTGCTTGGGGATTTTGCTTGCAGCTTTTCAGCCCCAGCAACCTGAGTTAGCATCTTTTATCATCTGTATGTTTATACAGTGGAAATGTTGAAAACATGCAAAAGCAGCAAAAAATTATGAGCAGAGGTCCCAGGGAGGGACACAATAATGAGCCAGACCAAACACGTCGTCACAGACAGAAGTTGTGAAACACTCAGATGCAGGGAAAATGAAAAGTTTGTTGAGGAGCTGTTCTTGCTAATTTTGGAGGGTTTTTGGCTCCTTCTCACCACCTCCCCAGTTAACAGGAGCTTTTCAATGAAAACCCAGTGAAATGAGTTGGATAAATTTCAACTGAAAAGGAGTGACAGGGAGAAAACTGTGAAAAGTGAAAATAAACCCTGAAGTATTCCATTAAATACACAGCCTATGGGTAAATACTTCCCATCTTAAATTGAAATATTAAATTGAAAGGAGGAAGAGATGAGAGTTAAGAAACCTACAAAAGTCTTTGCTCCCCTTAAGCATATATAGTATGGTACATATTTTCACAGCCATGTGACAGGACTGGGTCTACCAAGTCCTCATTGGTTTCATAACATGCTCAGACTTTGAGGGGATGCCCATAAATCTCGCAGTAAATAAGCATCACTTCTGCAGTTTGGTGCAGATGATTCATACTCTTGCCACAGCAAGACAGCAGGATCAAAGTCTTCATCTCTCACTCAGTCCTTGAGTTACCCTGCCAGTTCCTGTCTGTGAATGTTTTTCATTATCTCGTCACACAGCAAGGATTGCAGTGTCTTACAGAACAGAGTAAACTAGGTTTGATTTAAGTAGAAGCTTGGGCTGTGCTTCTATTTTTTTTTCTACTTTTCTATTTTTTTAAAAAATTATTTTTACACCAAGATAGTTTTGCAAATAGTCTATTGCACTGTAAAATGAAAGACAAGTTCTCTGCCATGTGCCTACCATCAGCTATGCTGAGATTGCTGAATTATATTACAGAGTAAGACTTTGAAAGGCTATTACTCAGTCGCTGAGTCACCAACCTACCTTGCTACATAAAATGTTATAAGCTTTTGGTCCATGCAATAGAAGAAAGTTGGACATACTTTCAAGAAATGCTGTCAGCACCAGTGATTAGACAGACAACAGGAAGGATGGATCATGGGGAAATTCAATCAAAAATCAGAAAGTATTTACTGCAACCAGATCTGTTGCACTTTAGGGTTTCAGTTGTACAGAAAGGCTGACATCTTCAGCACTACTATGCCAAGGCATTCCTACAGGATGGATTTAAACATGGATGACAACCATTTACACCCCTTTTTGCTGTACAAAATGGTCAGTCTTCAGATACAGTCATGAGGTATGAATTCAGTTTAGCTTAGCTTCAAAGATTTCTTCCTTTAACAATAATATTCCAATTCCAAAGTACTTTACATGAGCGGGTTCCTATGACAAGCTGGGAGTCCTACTGACATGACTGTCTGCTCTGGATTTCACTGGAAGCTTGCATTTGTACAGGAGTTTGCTTGTACAGGACTGTTGGTTTGGTGTTGGTTTGGTTTTTTTGTTACCTGTACATAATAAATACCAGAGTGATAAATAATATTTTTTCATGTGCATGCAATTTCGTGTCTCTCTAGTTAATGAATGGTATAGTAATTCTTACCAAATGCCTGTTCACCGAGGAATATGTGATAATCTTGAAGAATAAATACTTGTATTCTATTGGTAGAGTAGGGTTGTTTTGGTTTAGCTGTTGTATTTGAGTAGAAAGGCAAGAGGAAAGTAAATGATGACTTTCTCTGCACAAGTTTAAGCAAGTTAACTACAACTTCATTTATAGAGATGCTAACTACCTGAATTCCATCAGTGGATGGAATTAAGTGTTCAGCATCTATGCAAGTTAAACTCTTAATCTTGGTCCTAATGAAACTTGTGTACTAATGCTAGCTTAAATTCTTATGCATGAAAGACAAGGTACTTCTATTTATCCATATCACTCTCAGAAAAAACATACAGCTGCTACTGTAGAGCTGAAACTCCGAAACCCTTTACAGTTTTTATAGTGTCCTGTAAAAGAAAGGAGCACAAGGTCAATCTAAGTCCACACCTCTTGAACACTTGCTACAGAAGACCTTTTAAAGCATGATGTGGGTTTTACACAGATGTAAATATTCTGCTGAAGGACTGCGAATTCCAGCAATCTGTTAAAAGCCTGTTTGTCACAGGAATATGCCAAAATGAAACCTCAAAGAGCTATGGCCACAATTTCAAGCCTTTGCTATAAAAGTACTATCCTGGTCCAAGGACACAAACACAGCAAGCTTTACAAACAGGCATGATTTATTTAGACAGAGCTTTCAGACCCTTGAGTGCTTTTCTGGATGTAATTAAACAAAACAAAAACTTTACCTACAAGCTTCCTCTCGCAACAGGCGTTAATTGCTGTGGTGAAGTGTCAAGTATACAACATGTTGGCTCCTCTGAAAGAAGCCCTGATGATATCACATCTTCACTGTCAGAGATAGGAGCTCTCATCAGTCTTACAAATACAGTCTGACTCACAGAATTTTTAATAAAACCCTTAAATTTACAGGTATTTTTGTAACTCAGTCTTGAGGGAAACCCTGAAACTGCTAGTAAAACTAACTTTGTTCAAATATGAAGCCAAAATCACAATCTGAATTTTGCAGAAGAGCTAATTAGAAGCTATGAGTTGCTCATCTGAGGGGTCTAATGAAAAGTAACTCTGTTTTCTCACTCTTTTTGTTTTCACAGGTGAAGCACTAAATTGTAAGAATTCTGAGATGGCAAAACTAAGTGCTCAAAAATGATGACTTGGTGTTTAAAAGCACTATATGGACTTGCTGTGATAACCCTTTTTTTCTCCTGCCACCCATGGTTGGGTTACACATTTCCATGCAAACTTTTCCTATGGAGGTTCTGTCCAGCTCTGTACAGAAACAAAAGGGGTGATTTTTAAAACCTCGTTAGTGTCCCCTTCACATTCTGTTCTTTTTGTTTCTTCCTGTACTTCCAGCTAGCTTTTTCTTCTTGATCTAGGGTAAGTCCATACTTCCTCACTACTCCTCGCCCATATGTCCACATCTATATACTCTGGACTGCATACCCACCTGTTTCCCAGTTATTATCCTTTCCTTCTATACTTTCCCCCTTCAAGCTTGTATTTCCTATTCAGTCCCTTACGTTTCTGCCTTACTATCTTTTTTTGGAAAAAACTCACCCCTCCCACTCCACGTATCTGCATTTAGACAGGCAGGGTTTTTTTTACATTTGTAAATCTGAGGCGGTTACTTGCAGACATTTCGGCAGTGTGTAAGAGTCCAAGACATGGCTAGATATGACTAAAATGCTGATCAAAAAGTAAGTATTAACTGTAAATGTAGAAAGCCAGAAAAGGGGAAAATAATCTGGAAGAAGGTTTTCAAAAACTTTTGCTAGGCCTAAGTATGCCTTATTAATTGTATGTTAAATGAAATAAGGCTTTTAGCCTAAGTAGGCCAGAGAAATCTCAGAGGAAAAAATCCAAGGAAAAGGTTATACTGAAAATAACTAATAACAGCAATGAACTCGTCACCTTTGATGATCGAACTCGTTGGGCAGCAAAGCTGGACTAAAGTTGAATTCACTTTCACCACCCTTTCTCCAGGCAGAGTGGATGTATTTCTATCACTGCATGTCCATGCTAAGGATGAGGTTCTCCATCAGGCAGTTTTCCACCAGCACTGATCCTCCCCCTGCTTTGCTCAGCAGTTCTCAGCTACAATGAAGTTGCAACTTTTTGCCGTTTAATATCTAAAGATGGATTATTTTCGCCTAAAAGGCAGGCCACCACCCTTAGCGGGTTCCAGGGGTCCGGGATGATGCTCCTGTGACCCTGCGCACACCAGCGTCGGGGTATCCCTGCCCGGTGGGGCGGCCCCTCGTCCTCCGGAGGGAGCAGGTACAGCTCTCTTTGGGGGCTGTGAGCGAAAAACAGGAGATGGGCTTACAGCCTTAAATTCTAAAAACCTGTCAAGTCCATAAAAGTGAAAAAACAGCTCCAAAAGACGAACGGCCGCGGCCGGGCCGGCCGGGCGTGCGGCACACCTGCCTCCTCCCCTTGCCCTGGGGCCCGGGAGGGTGCTCAGGGGTTAAGCCCCGCCGGGGGCGGGGGCAGCGCGGCCGGGCCCCGCCGCGGCGCGCTCTCAATGGGGCCGGCGGGGCGGCGGGGCTGAGCTCGGCCGTGCCGCGGAGCCGGCGGTGGCGGGGGGATGTCGCAGGGTCCGCCGCTCAATGACCTGCCCGACCACTCGCCGCGGGTGCGCAGCGCCGTGTCCGAGCTGCGGCGGCGGGCGGAGGCAGAGCCCGGCCAGCGCTGGCCGCAGCCCCTCTCCGATGCCTTCCTGGTGCGGTTCCTGCGAGCCCGAGACTTCCACCTGGACCTGGCCTGGAGGGTGAGGAGCGCCGGGGCAGCGGGGCGGAGGGTGAGGAGGGGGCGGCGGCAGGTCCCGATGCCGGGGAGCCCCCGCGGCGGCCCTGAGCCCTCCAGCCCCGGCCCAGGGTCGGGGGGCAGCCGGGCGCGGGTCATCGCGGCGGGGACGGGGCCCACGGGTGTGGGGTGGGTGAGTGCCCTGCGCTGCCTGGGTCGGCCGAGGCCGAGCGGGGAGTTTCAGGGTGTAACTAACTGCTTGTCACGCGTGTCTTCTGCGTGGCTCCCAATAAATGTGCGGTGTCGTGGCTGCATCTGTGCGGTATCGATGTGGTAACTTAAGGGTTGTGGCAAGTATGGTACAGTCATTCACCTATACAGCAAGTGTGGTAAGGTCACGGCTCCGATTAGGAAACAGTATCCTTTAAAGGACACCCTTGTCATGATTATCACGCTCAGGTTACCAGTAGCAATACTAGTTCCACTACAGACTTTTAACAAAACTATGAGTAAAAGCTTTTCTCTTGGAGTTCAGTCATTTACAACACTCCTTGCAGGCTTTGGTAAGTCATGGTACTTTCCTGGCTCTTTGTATGGCTTTTTGCATGCATGTTTTTAGTACCCAAAGGTACAGATTGTTATCTTTTTTTTTTTTTTTTTAAGAAAGATTGACAACCATTAAACCTTCGGAACAAAAAGTATTTCCAAATCTTCCCAGGGCAAAAGCATTGATTCACATGTGCCAACTGAAAGCTGTGTTTCCACGGAATTTTTTGTTGATTACATAGCATTGCCCAACAGATCTCACGTATTAGTTTCTGACTTCTCTGTACTGTGGATTTTCCACATTTAATCACCATAAGAGAAGATTGTTTTCATGTGGATGTACTACAAGATTGAGGTAGCTGAAAAAAATTTGAGAAATTGAATTAGGCCCTTAAACATAAATAGCTTTAAAAATCATATTTTTGTTCCTTTGTTCTTTTCTTTTCACTCAAGAGATTTGCATCATAGCTTTAAACCTTTCCTCCTCAGCAGAAGAAATAAGGAGTCAAGTCATTTTCCTTTGGGTAATTATGTATCTCACTTTTACTTGAAGTTCATGAGATTGTTTATACCAAGGATGTGCATTAACAATTAATGGACCATGGCTTTTTTTTTTCTTTCCCAACAAAAGCCATTTTATTTTCCCGTATTCCTTAGTTCCAAAATGTAGGGCTTAATGAGGACAATATGGACTCCTGAATATCCACTCCTAATTGCATTGCAATTGGTTGTTACTTGTAATCCTGGAGACAGGACAGTGGCACTGCAGACTTTAGTCCATACACTTTTGCACTTTGATGTGATTAATTGGGTGTGTTGTAGGTAGGACTAATCTTTGAGAGTGTGGCACCTAGGCTAGGTTTAGAGATGGAGTCTATGTAGTATCAAATTTTCTATACTTTTCATGAGAATCACCCCTCTAGACTGGGGACCTGCTTTGAAAAAATTAGGTCTTTTTAAAACCTCTTTAGATTTTCTGGGTCTCCAAAAAGTTAGGCTAAGAAAGGCTGCTAAATTTCTGAATTTCAAACCTTCCTTTGAATTAAGAGATTCTGATGTTCTAAACCAACCTGTATTTAATGTTTCTGTCTAGAATTTTGGTTCTCCAAGTGTTGTAGCCACTTAATCTTCTACATAGCTGACACCATTTCCTAGAAGACTTCTCTTACAGTATGGGAAGAATAAAAGAAGCATCTTTTTTCCTTTTTTTTTTTTTGTATCCAAATGGACGTGTTTATTGCAATTGGTATATCAGGGCCCAAGACAATTATTGTGCAGAAATCTGCTGTGGCCCTAAGACGTATGTTCATCTAACCCAAGTCTGACTTCATACAGAAGTTTTGTTGGTACTTCATCCTAGACAGAGCCCTGCTGACATCAGTCCAGACAGTGGCTGTTCCCTCCTGTCCTGGTTTGATGTTGCCTCTTGGAGTTCAGGCTGACACAGTCCCTCTTTGCCCACTGGTCTCCTGTGTGCTACTGCATGGTGCTTGTAGAGCAGCTAAGAGATAATCAAAGTTCATGGCCCTGTCAGTGTTTATAAGCAATGGTTGTCCAACACCTCAATATGGGCTTATACCTAGCCTTAAATATGAATCAAGAGCCTGGCAACTGACCAGACCTTTTTATTGATGCATTTCTGGTTAATAATTGACACAGATTTATCTGTTGTCAGTTACTAACATTTGGCAATGCTTCAGAAAAAATAATCAGGTAGATTGTGGCAAGACATTCTATTTCTAAATCTTTTATGGTGACGCACAGCAACAGCAATCTTTTACATTTTTACAATGGCAATTCCAGACTTGCTTTTACCTACTGATATTTTTATATCTATCATGCTAGAAGAAAATCCACTGCTGAAACAGGTAGCTGGAATTGAAGGACTTGAAGAAGAGATAGAACTGTCTTTACTTTTTTAAGGCAATGATTATTCAATTAAGTTCAGTAACAGACTATTCTCACAGAATCACAGAATATGCTAAATTGGAAGGGACCCATCAGGATCATAAAAGTCCAACTCCTGGCCCTGCACAGACACCCCAAGTATTACACCACATGCCTGAAAGCAGGGTCCAAATGCTTCTAGAACTCTGTCAGGCTTGGTGCTGTGACCAGTTCCCTGGGGAGCCTGTTTCAGTGTCCAACCACCCTCTGGGTGAAGAACTTCCTCCTGATATCCAACTTAAACCTCGCCCGACACAACTCCAGGCCGTTTCCTCGGGTCCTGTCATTGGTCACGACAGAGAAGAGATCCGTGTCTGCCCCTCCTCTTCCCCTCACAAGAAAGTTGTAGACTCCAGTGAGGTCTCCCCTCAGTCTCCTCCAGGCTGAACAGACCAAGTGACTTCAGCTGCTCCTCATAAGGTATCCCCTCCAGACTTTTCACCATATTCATTGCCCTCCTTTGGATGCTTTCTAATAAGTTCATATCCTTCTTATATTGTGTTGTCCAACACTGCACACCATATTCCACATGAGGCTGCAGCAGCAGCAGGACAGTCACCTCCCTCGACTGGCTAGAGATGCTTCTCAAGTTAGAAGAGAATTCTTTTTCCACATTTTGAATCACATGAAGGATTTAAACTTGCCCTAATACCTTATCTTAGTGGCTGGAGATACATGCATGAACCCAAACCACTAAAATACAGTCTCCAGAAGAAAAGGTCAAATTAAGCAGATAACTTCCACAAAAGAATTTCATGTTATTGAAATGCGTGAATGTTATTGGTAAGAAAGTGCTAAGACAATCTACATGAAATACTGGCAGAGATTTGTCTCTAGGGATGAAAAGAAAGTCCTTTGACACAGCCTAACTGTAACTGTCAAACAACACAAGAAATCTTCAATAGGTAAACAAGACAATTGTTCTGTGAGTCTTCTAGGCATTACTTACCTAGTTAACAATCAGAAGGAACATTGTTATATCATGACACTATCTTCGGTGTCTTTGTAATCCCTGTTAGAGATCTGGGAATGGATGAGATGCTAAAGCTGCAGAAGATTTCAGTCTGGATATAAATTCACACCTGAGTTGTACATGTTGTTGATTTGTGCAGATGCATCTAACTAGTGTATATACTGTAAACTAAGAAGCAGGGTCATGCTTAGGGTCTCTATTAATTGTGCTAAAGTAATGGGTTTATATTACATTTTTTACCATTACATAGTACCAGCTATGTGTGTATGTTTGACTTCATTGTTATCTTGAAAAACACTGTCACTTGCATTTATTAGTGATATGTGAAATCTGTAGAACTAGCATCTCCCTTCTGACATAAATGTTTTTGTCTAGTGCATTTTATTATGTCCTTGCATTACATCCCACAACTCTTGTATGGGAGTGGCACTCAGTGACTTTGGAATAGTGTCTTTTTGTACCTGAAACCGATTATACTCTGGGGAACAGAATGAAAATCTTTCAATGCAGTAAAAATGCAACATGGAAACTCTATGCAAAGAGCTTTCATAACATATTTTTGTAAACATCGCTTTTATGGCACTGAACTCTGTCTAAATATCTAGGATCCTTTTAGGAGTTCTGGTTGTTGCAAAGGTATACAGCCAGACTTTGGTTTTGCTCTGCATTTGACTTACAGAAAAACAAGGATTTCCTAGTGTGTTGTACTGCAAGTCAGTCACTTAGGATAACGATGCTGTACAAGAACGATTATTTTCTGTAATGCCAAACGTGCTGCTGAGTCTCAGACATTATCTCTGAGGATCTTCACATAATTCAAACATAAATGCTAGGTTTAAATCAGTGACTTGGCTGCTTTTCTTCCATCAACACTGAGGAATTCCGTGAAAAGGATGGAAGAGCCCTTATTAGGCTCTCTGAGATGACTCTTGAAGAAACACAAATCAGTCAGCCAGACTTCCCGTTTTGTTAAGCCGAGTACCTCAGCTTATGCATGTGCCAGTTTTTTCCAGTGGCAAAGAGGTAATGCATGTGGAATTGGGAGAGTTTTGTGCCTCTGGAAAAAAATTTTAAATTCTTTGTCTGTGTATACTGTATGTTTAAATTCTGGGTATATTTTGAAGTTTGAGCTGTGGTTTCTCCTGCAAGGAATGCCAATAGAAAACATTTGTTTCCTAAACATTGTGCATTGGTACAACTGCTGACAGAGTGGAGGCCTAATTCTGCCTGTCATCCTTGTTAATATAAACAAATAGCTATTAATCAAGAAAAATGTAACTAATTTACATATACAGATGCATATTACAAGCACAGAGTTTTCTAGGTCTTTTACTTCTAAGTAAAGTACTAAGTTCACTTTGGTTTGTAGCACATGAATCTTGGTTTAATTGGTAACTTTATAATCTCTAATGATCAGAAATCTGGAACTATCCCCAACAGACATCAGGAAAAAACCTTCTTAATTAATGCTTAACTCCAGGCACTGGTGTTTTTAATCCACCTTTCCCCCTTTTATCAAGTTATCTTGCATCTATTTTCAGATGCCAAGCAGATGCTAAGTAGGTTATTCAGTTTGTAAACACAGATAATTATACATTGAGATGTTTTTCTTGTGTTGTAAGTACGTAAGCCAGTTTTTACACTAGGTAATGAATGCATCTGTTTTTCCTGATACCAGGTTGTTTCATCTATAGCCAAACTGATTGTTTTATATAACATTTTTTTTCTTGCTGTCTTTACTGAAAAAAATCGTATTTAAAAAAAATTTCTCATGAATTTCTGTGTTTAAACAGTGTGAAACTAGAAAACCTGTAAGTACCCACTGCTAGTTTTTGAATTCTGTTACATATTTAATGCTTACTCATTTAAGTAGCTGTGTGTGACTTGAGTATGCCCAGCTGCTAAGAAAGGGATTGTTTATATAAATAAAAGTTTACAGAATATCCCCCAAAAATAGCTGTAGATGCTGTGGAGGATTATCTAATGCTAACGTTTACTTCAGCTCTAAATAATTTCAGGTAATTAGATTAGGTTTTCAAAATCTGAGAACTCTTCAGCACTTTGTGATCTTCTTGCCAAGGGAAGCATGTTGTAGGCTGAGCCATGTTATGTGTCTGGAAGATGCACCACTTGCTCATGTCATGGAAGGTGCCAGAAGTATTCCAACCATATATTTACTCCGTAATGGGTGTGCTAGTAGGTAAATTATGTCTTCTGTAAGGTTCTTGAGTGTGTCACAAACTGCAAACACCGCTCTCTTTCTTCCAAGGTCCAGAACTTAAATGCTTGTTTCCAACTTGGAAAAGATAAATATCATGAAAACAAGAAACTAGCTGCATTGACTAGACAGGATTATTTAGGGTATTGAATTAATGTGTCATTTATATTCTCTTCGTAGTTTTTAAAGGGAGTTCTTCAAAGAGGTGTTTAAAATATATATGTTCATTAGGTTGTAGTACCACAGATTTTAGAAGAAAAGTGAGAAATGACAAAGCTACAGATGTTTGCGTAGTTGTTTTGAGGGTGTTTTTGTATATTGCTGCTGTTTCAGTGTCTGTTTTGGAAAGACCAAGGAAAAAACATGTTGACATTGCTGTCTGGCTGGCACAAAGCAGTTGGGATTGCTCAAACAGTGCCCTTTGTAGACAGACAGTCAAGTACTGACAGAGTGAGATAATCAGAGTACCTCAACAGGCCTGTCTTTGCAATTATAGTGACCTTGTGTTCCACAAATTAACTTACTTCCTCTACTGCCTCCCTCCTTCCTTCACCTTTTTCTGTTTGTTTGTTAGTTTTAAAACTAGCATGGGCTAGAACTGATTTAATGCAGTCAAAAGGCTTCTAATAAAATTCTTCTAATGGTTAAATGTTTCTTTCTATGGTGATGGTTTAGGACAAGGCTGTTAGCCATTTTTTTCATTGCCAAATCAAGTGGGATTCTAGCATGGCAGATTAACTTTTTCATTTTTTGTATTTAAATATGCATTTATAGGTTCTATTTCCATAAAAGATATAGCTGATTTCTGATCAGTGTACCATGTATTTTTATATAAATTCTACTGATAAAAAATAACATTTTATAAATAGTTTCCTCATGACAATTCATTTGAGAGACCTTCCAAATCATTCAAGACCTCCATCTGAGCAGAGAAACATTAAGCTGAAGAAAAAAAGTATGCTTTATGTAAAATGATACAGGAAGCTTGAAAGTAGAGGGATAGGTAAGAAATAAGACTAATTATTTAGCATAAGCATGCTGTGAGGTGCAGAATGGTGAGCCTCAGGTCTCCTCCTAAGTTTCTGTAGGTAAGCATCAGCATAGCTGATGCTATGATTTTCCAAGGGATGAATTCAAGTCTGCTGAAGTTACTTCTGGTCATTCAGTGTGATGAACACATTTAATTTGTGAAATTGTGCTGAGGATCAGATTGAGTTTTCCTATTTGATGAAATACAGAACCAATTTTAAAACCTAGTCTGTGCATGCTACCTTTAAGATTTAAAGCTACATTTCAGTTTGTTGTGCAACAAGGTACTGAAAAATTCTGATTCTCTTAGCTTCTTTGAAGGTCTTGGGTTAGAACTTTAAGTTGTAGCCATTGAGGAAATTAAACCAAGGTCTAAATTACTTGTAATAGCTATCTCTCTACTTTCCAAACTCAGTGCTAGAGAACTTAGCATAAGTGACACAAAGCACAAGGCAAAATTTGGTTGATGAGTTGAGAGGAAGCGTTTTAGAGGATAGTCTTGCATAGCTTCCTACTTATGCAAAATGTTGTAAATAAATTTCAATTGTAGAGCATAGCAGTTCATTTTGCCCACAACCACTTAATATTAAAGGAGAAGCTGTAGTTACACTTGGAAATTAGAACTACTGCATCATCAACTTAATTTTTCACGATCCATCTCTAAGATGACCTTTCACAGTGCTGCCTGTAATCCCTCAATATAGATGTTTCCTCACAAAGGGACGCCTTTAATTGCCCCTTCCTTAGTGTTAGTCCATCGCCTTTCAACACAGCTCTTCCTGTGCCACAGAAGTACTGGTTATGATGCTGTCTCCCAGCCTTAGGAGCCAAGGTGATCGTGTCCCTGACAACAGACAGGATCTCCATTTTAGCCAAACAGGTTCTCATTATTTACACTCCGTGGGAGGGAAGTTGTCCAATGTGTGACAGACTCACTACTTTGTTACATTCTGTAATTTCAGAGGGACTTCGAAAACGTTTTTGGATTATACCTGTTTCAAATAGTAAACTATGACTGTGGAGGGGAAGGGAGAGGGTGTGTGAGTTAAGGAGAATGTTTCTCCGTAAAATTTTGCGGAATCCTGAATGAGTCTGATGCAGTTCAAACTGAATAATCCTAAAGGTAACCTGAGTGAAAAAACTGGTATTTAGATGCATTCTACACAGAAAATACAGGTTTACTCTATATTCAGTTTTCTTTTCTGACACAAAATGACAACTGCTGTCCATTAAAGATTTGACAGGGTTCTAAATTCATTGTGGCAATTTATTCACTTATTTGATCCAGTACAGCAACTTTCTATTTTTTCTAAGAGTGATTTGCTTAAAATTAACAATGAAGTTACAGCTAATTTAATGAATTAAACCTGACTGTGAGCACATGTGGAAAATATATTTTTTTAACGTGCCCTTCACACAATAGGTGATACCTGACATCCACATTTATTTATTTCCAGTTATTGAAAAATTATCAGAAGTGGAGAATTGAATGCCCAGAAATAAGTGCAGATTTACAACCATCTTCTGTTCTCGGTCTTTTGCAAGCTGGCTATCATGGAGTCCTGAGATCAAGAGACCCACATGGAAGCAAAGTTCTAATATACAGAATTGGTGAGTGACAAAATTGCTTGGAACTGTTCTGCACTTGATTCTGACAGTGAAGTTTTGGGGGTTTGTTTGTTTGCTTTGTTTTGTTTTGTATATGTTTTAATTATCACCATTTCAGCAGCAAACCAAAAATATTTTATGGGTACAAAGCAGGGGTTGATAAAATTAGATCATATCAGAATATCTTAACTACAAAGGTAACATATTTGGGTTCCTTGATAGAAATATGTTTACATTAATATAATGGTGAGTTTACTGAGCTGTAACAGTTACATAATTTTGCTTATATAGTGGTATGGCTAAAGCTGTACAATCCCTTATGAAGAACTTAATTTTGTTTTTAGTGAAATTCTTGTTGCATCAAAAGAAACGTAAATCTTAAAAGTTGTACGATTATCTGGTTCTTTGGGTCTGACTGTCCCAAGAATTATTTGTTTTCATGTAAATTTTCAAAGCCATGGGCTAAGACTGATGCAGGTGCAGCACAGAGCAGGGAGAACAGGAAAAAAAGGTGGTGTACACCTAGTCATGTATCAATGTTCAGTTTAGGCTTGGATGAGCAGTTCACTGGGTTTTCACCATTTGCTTGTAGCCAAAGAACCCTAGCTAACAATACATGGAAAACGTTTGATGCATTCCCAAAAGTCTGTTCAAAAAAGATGTAGTTAAATGATCACCATATCTCTTTATGCTTGTTTTGGACAGAGATACTGTTTTTGCCAACTGTCAAAGAATTGTCTTACTATCAACTGGTCTAGTAGATAGTTGTGCTCTCTGAAGCTTTCATCTAGGGTTAAGGTTCATCCCATGCAATTTTTTTGCTCAGGCCTCAGAAAAAAAAGTGAGATTCACTGAATCATGACAGAATTACTGTACTGAAGAAAAATTATGTGAATTGATTGGATTGATGATCTGTATTTTCTGCTAACATGACAGTTACTGAACTAAGCTGTTCCTGTCAAAACCTTGTGCTGGAGTCTATAGCCATAGGTGGAATATACTACATTACGTGGTACCATCTACTAAGAGAGCATAAAAGATAAGTGAGAGAGCAGGCAGGCAAAGTGGCTTATGCTCTGGCAAATCAGTTTCTTTCAGGACCTTTGTTATTGCTGGCTAATTCTTGTTCCTGAGAAGCACATTAGAAGCAGTAGCAAGCAAAAATGCAGGTGTGTGGTGTATTCTCACGGTAATGCAGAGTAATCTACCTTCTCTTCAGGACAATGGGATCCCGATTTATTTACGGCATATGATGTGTTTCGTGTAAGTCTCATCACATCTGAACTCATTGTAAAGGAGTTTGAGACTCAGCGAAATGGAGTCAAGGCCATCTTTGATCTCCAGGGGTGGCGATTCGCTCATGCTTTTCAGATCAGTCCAGCAGTGGCCAAGAAAATCGCTGCTGTTCTCACAGTAAGTGTGACATTATGCTTCATGCAGCTTCATTGCTATGGCTCCCAATTTTTCATCTGTTCTAAGCTATAGTAAATTTTCCTTCCCTAGACCTTCTCAGTCTATTCAACTTTAAAGAGCAAAATCCTAAACCTGTTAAAATTCATACATTGTGCTTGATTTGATTTAAGGTATGTTCTTCTATGGCAAAGTGCCCTCTAACTTCTGGTATTTTATAAGAACTCCACTCTTGTGTTGCAACACAAGAATTTCATGACTGGAAGAGCTGATGAAGCCCAGTTTTGGAAGGATCTATGTTTGTTATCCTAATTAATCTCTTCTCTTTCATTCTTTTGTGCATTAATTCAACATATAAAGCTTTTATTCCTGACTCAGAGAATATAAGAAATAGAATGCACTAAGAGTAGTTAAGAGTAAGACACTCCTAACTTAGTACCAGTATGGATGATGCTATGTGATCTTCTATCTACTACCAACAGAATGTATAATGTTTATGTTCTGTTGCTTTTTCCCCCCAACATTAGCATTGTTTTGTACAAATCACTGCTACCTCACCTCCTATTTTTCACAAAACTTCTCAAGACTTTACTGTCTTTAATACTTATTCCTTTCTGCCAAACTCAGTTGAACTTTGCCACTGGATTTGAGAGAAAAAAGAATGAAAGAAAAAAGAAGGAGACAGAGAACTGACAGGCAAGCTACAGTGTAGTCCTGTAATCCTATTTTCCTTCAGAAGTTACGCTGAAAGTCAGTAATAATAAAACGGCTAGTCTGTGAGGTGGAAATGAGCCAGGGAGATAATCTCTTTCTCTGATTTGGTAAGGTTCAGATCTGAGATTCAGTCAAAGCTCAGTCATTGAGCTAATATCATCATAACTTCAGCTGTTCTTCCTTTTTGGTATCTACTGTAAAACTTTAGTGAAACCATCAGGTATTCCCAACTTTGCACATCTAGAATAAGAACTCTTGGTGTTATGCAGTCATGGGCCAGATTTCATGAAGACAGGCTTAGTGATAGTGTTTCAATTTATTTCTGAGGTTGTAAACAATTGATGGTAAGTTTTTAAACTTTGAAATAGAGCAGAAAGGAAATAGAATAGGATTTGCAAGTACATCTAAAGGTTTCAATCCATTACCTCAAAGCAGGAAATTCTTTGAATATGATGTTTCCATCTTGACCTATTTCTGATTTGTTGGGTGTTTTCAAGCTTCTAAATATTTACTATAGCTGTGGAAAAAAACCTGAAAATTGTGTGTTTCCAGTGTTCCTTTCTAAGAAGAGAAAGAATTTTAAGTCTTTTTCTTATTTTTTTTTCCTGATTCCTGTGATCACTTTGACAGGGTTCATATATTTTATCCAAAGATTGTTATTGTTGTCCAATATCATAGAATCATAGAATGTGCTGAGTTGGAAGGGACCCATCAGGATCATCAAGTCCAACTTCTGGCTCTGTGTAGGACACCCCAAGAGTCACACCATGTGCCTGAAGGCATTGTACAAATGCTTCTTGAACTCTGTCAGGCTGGTGCCGTGACCGCTTCCCTGGGGAGCCTGTTCCAGTGCCCAGTCACCCTCTGGGTGAAGAACTTCCTCCTGATATCCAAACTAAACTTTCCATGACGCTACTCCAGGCCATTCCCTTGGTCCTGTCACTGGTCACCAGAGAGAGGAGATCAGTGCCTGCCCCTCCTCTTCCCCTCACAAGGAAGTTGTAGACTCCAGTGAGGTCTCCCCTCAGTCTCCTCCAGGCTGAACAAACCAAGTGGCCTCAGCTGCTCCTCATAAGGTTTTCCCTCCAGACTTTTCACCGTCCTCGTGGCCTTCCTTTGAACACTCTTGAATATCTTAATATCTTTCTTATGTTGTGGTGCCCAAAACTGCCCCCAGCACTCGAGGTGAGGCCGCCCCAGTGCAGAGCAGAGCAGGACAATCCCCTCCCTTGACCAGCTGGTGATGCTGTGCCTGATGCATCCCAGGACGTGCTTAATGTACTCCAGAACATGCTTATAAAAGTTAAGAAATGTTAGTTTTCACCCTGTGTTCTACTCAACAAATGTGTCTTGCAAATTACTATCCTGTATGAAGAAACAGAAATTAATAGAAAGGAAGTATGTACTAAGGAATGGAAAGCATAGTAGGAATAATAAGTGACATTATCTTGAAAAATCTGTTATCCCAGGCTAAACAAAATTGTTTTGTGAAGAACATGGTAGTAGACTTTTAGTGTATGATAATGCATAAGAACATGAAGTAAACCTGTAAGCTGATAGTTTTAAGGCCTTTATCATACATTAAAATCTAAAAGGGATGACACTAAAGAAATATATTGGATTTGAGTATTTTATCCTTAGAACTACTGAACTAGTGAGGAGATATGTTTGTGAGAAGTACCATTTTTCTAAGCAGAAAACATCTGCTAGCAGAAGTAGTATCAGGTGGGATATAAATGGAAACTGTACTTTCCCCATTGCATAAAGCTTGTTTTGAACACTGCCATATTTTCTTTTAAATTTCAAAGGTCTGGAAATTTTAAATGAATCTTCAATGCAAGTATAATCCAAGTTATTTTTTATTATAAAGGCTGTAGAACAGATAATTTTCTTATTTTCATTACAGCAATAATCTTGTTGTAAAGCTGAACTTCTGGCTTGGACAAAATCCCAGTAATTTCAAGGTTTATCTCCAAATTATAAATATAATTTCTTTAACTTAAAGTTAGTATCTTCAATAGTTTATATATATATTTGCATATTATCCTTCAGGCTATAAATTGCCAATAAAAGCACATGACTAGATAGATTTTTTGTAAATTAGCAGCAGAGTCTTTGTTGCGAAGAACTGTACTTTAGAGGAATGGCTGAGCACAAGGCTTGTGTACAATACTTATGTGCAATTTGATGACAATTTTCTTGTCTACTTTTAATATTCAATCTCGCCTCATACTGATTTTTTTTTTCTTCTAGTGGGAGGAACAAGATGTGATTTTTCTAATTGTTGCAGTAGTGTAAGTTTAGAACACTACAAAATGCAAGAATTGGCAAGTTCAGTAGGAATACTTTAACCTATGGACTAGACAGTTTTCACAGGCTTGTCCTTATCAATAGAATCATTTAAGTAATATTTTCTTATGCTGTTTTTCATGTATGCTTACAGGATTCCTTTCCACTAAAAGTTCGAGGTATCCACTTGATTAATGAGCCTTTATTCTTCCACCCAGTCTTCGCTCTAATTAAGCCTTTTCTCACTGAAAAAATAAAGGAACGGGTGAGTGCACACAAATACTTTTTTCTGTCACAAAACCCTTATATGACAATCTGTAGCACTTCCCTTAGGGTCTGTTACTCCTGAGCACTGGAGAGCATAAATCATTTTTGTTTGTTAGTGTCATACAGACCTCCAGAATCTAACTCTAAAGCATTTGCAGTTATAACATGAGAGTTGCAAGTGCTGCTGTTATCACTACTCTAAAGATAAAAACCTCTGTGACAGAGAAGTTAAATAATTTGCTTGAGGTCACAGCAATTCTTCTGCAGAACTAGAAAGAAATAGGTCCTGGATCTCCCAGTATTCTGCCTATAAATGACAGAGAAAAATTATCACTGAACAGTGGTGTTATGCTCCAAGCTGTGCAGAATTAGTAGAAGACAACTGTTTAGCTCTGAAAGACCTCCAGAGGCACTTATGCATCAACAATTGGTCAAACTTAAGTTCAAAGGTTTTTTTCCAAATAGCTTCTTACTTGTTTTAAATAGTTTTGCATTACAAATTTGCAAAACATCCAAATACTAAACTATTTGTATTTGGATGCAAGAGCATGCCAAGGATTCTGGTTTATTGCAGCATAGGAAAAATATTGGAAATTTCAGCTGGCACAAAAATTAACTGTTAACAGCAGGATTAAGACACAAAATAAGCAGCCCAGCCTATTGTTATTCCCATTTTGAAGCCTCCTTTTCTCACCACATGGATCTTGGGCATTTGCAACAGCCACTGCATTTCAGGACAGTAGGTCAGATTTCTCTGGTCACTGTTAGCTGTTATTTGCCAGTCTCCTTTTCCTAGCATGTGTGTTGTTACGGGAAAAAGGCAGCCTTCTGCAGTCCCTCACTCTCAAAAGATGACAGAAAAAGAGAGTGTGTTTCAGCAGCCTGAGGTCATGGCCCTTCTCCTCTCACATTAATACCTTTGACAAAAGCACCTGTTATAAGATCTGGTTTCAGGCTAGGACTTAAAAACTGGAAAAGAGGGCAGATGGGCAGTACAGGCCTAAATTAAACCCAACCAGATATCCGAATTCATGGCACTGAACAAAGGCAGGTTGGCTTGTCTCTTGACTTAGATTTACATGTATGATCTGAAAAAAACCCTAACTGTAAGAGCCAGTTTCCCAGACCTTCATAGGAATAATTACTAATAACATATTCTCTTACTTCCTGATGAGGAAATGTTAGATAAAAGACAGCCAACTACTTTTTCAGTGTGTATTCTTACTGTCTTTGCATAATAATAATTGCAGAAAATTCTTGTCAAGCCTTATTCAGAGGCCTATAAAAGTGTCAGACTGGAAGTAATGAACAAGGCTTCAAAATAGCTACAATAAAGCAAGAGGAGAAGAACCAAAACTACAGTATTACAGAGGTTAAAGTGGAGGAGCAGTCCAAGATAAAATTTCAGTTGGAACTGAAACATAAGGACTGATACATAGATTCTTTTTAATACCTTCCTTCACACCTGTCTGAACTTACATGCATACTACGTAATGTTGTTTTTAAATACATGTGGCAGGACCAGATAGTAATGGCAAGGAGCCAGACATGGTTCTTTTCTTGGAAATGATTGAAAGGCAAGTACATGATATCATGGCAAGACATATCACCAGTTTTCCCATGGTTTAGCTTGGTTTAGCAGTTTGGCTGTAGTCTGTGCTCTCATCTGTGTTGCTAAACCATTCTGGAACAAGTGTGTAGTTAGTTTTGGCTCCTGTGCTCACAGCTACATAAAATGCAGTTCTCAGGCTGTAGTCCATCCTTCACCAGTCTTCAGATACTGAGCAGGACAGAGTTTGAGCACTCCTGGGAAACTCATGAGGTAGTTCCTTCTTTTAAGGAGCTCAGTATGAACAAATACTTTAACTTATTTAGTTAAGCCAAGCTGGTGGTTTGCACTGAGTTTCTTTGCTGCCTGTTTTCACTCAGTAGTTAGCATTTATACCCAAGTAAATGCTTTTAATATTTTGTTTTAGGTGTATATGCATGGAAATAACTACTTGCAGAGTCTGACTGAACACTTCCCCGTCAGCATTCTCCCACAGGAATATGGGGGTGAGGAAGTCTCCATTGAAGAGCTGGCCAAGGAATGGACTGACTTTATAATGGCATCTGTAGATTATCTTCAGAGCATTTCTCTGGTTGCCTAGGAATAACCTTAATACGGTATTTTATCAGTTCTTGAACACTGGAAGTGGAACTAAGATTAATATGAATGAAACCAGTATGTCTTTGCAGGGCACTGAATGTTATATTGGCTGCACTTTTATACTTACAGGAGTCTTGTCAGTATGTGTGTCTGAAGAGCTTAATGAATTTCACACAGCTGTAGTACTGTTTGTAATGGATTAGCTTGTATGCCAGAAAGCTGAAGAGTGCATTGGATATCAGATTGATGCTGCTCCTGCTAAGCCTTTGGAGACAATTCATCTGTAGTAACACAGTTCAAAACCTTACTCTTAGCTCGTGTATCTTGGCTTGTCAAGACAATAGGATACAAAACTAAGAACAGAGTGTGACTAGGGTAGTTTGTTGCAGAAATAAGAATACAGGGCTAATTTGCAAGGAGTGAAGAGGCTGCTTTTTGCATTGATTCTCAGGGAAAAAGGCTGTTTTGTTAGTTTGTGTCAAAATGAAAATTAGTCAGCAATAGTGAGACATTTGTGCTACTCTTTGTGTTGCTTGTGCAGCTTCCCTCTTCCTGCTAATTAACAGAGTCATCTACCAGTTTTATAGAGAAAGCTGGGGAAAACAGGATGTACCTATTCTTCAAAGGACAGTGTGAATCAGGAGGAGGAACTGGTAAGAGAGTCAAAACAACCTTGAAGATTCTTTCTTTCTTCAAAGTGATACTGTCTATGGACAACTATAAACAACTCAGATTATTATCACCTTTAATTCCTAGTGTAGAGGACTACAGAGGTCAAAAACTTTCAGCTGTTTGCATTATCTGTTTGTTTCAGAGGGTGAAATGGATTGTCCTTTGTGGATCTGAACTTTAGAAATATCTGTTGTGTGTTTTATGGGTGCTTTGGGGTAACTTTGGACCTCAGCATAGGAGATGCTTGGTATCTTCACTTTGTTTTCAGAACAGTAATTGGCAACTTGCCAGTCTATTTGCTGTTGGGCACTGGAAGAAATTATTTTCAATTTCCCTTGAGACTTCTTTGTCATTTCTCTAGGGGTAATGAAAAAAAAAATTTCTCCATACTTAACTGAAAACAGGTTTTTGGGGTTTTTTAAGGGGCATTATTGTCATATGAACACTGCGTGTGTAAAAGCTGTCATTCACACTACATAGCAGTATCATCCTGCAATCCCCTGTATTTAGTAATCTAAAACATTATTTTACTTTTCACTAGTTTTTTCCTAAAATCTCTGTCAGTACACCAACTATTAGAGTTCATTTACCCAGTTCTTAACTCTGTTCTGTAATAAGTCAAGGGATTTTTGCATAAGTGCCTATATATTTAAGCATTCCATCTTCATATAAATGAATCCATAACAAATGCTTTGCACCTCAGGCAGCTAGAAATGATCACTTAGAAATCATCAGTTATTTTGTTATCTTTAGGACACTGGGATGTTACATATGCTTAGGGGAGAGAAATGAGACTATTCTACTAGAAATAGGAAATTATTAGAAATTAGAAATGTCTTACTTTAGATCATGATTAATAAGGCATTATTGCAAGAGTCATTGGAAACTATTCTTAGCAAGAGGAACATCTAGGAAAGACCCATCAGAGTACTTGTTGGTTATAGTTTATTCTGCTGTGGTAAGGTCAATGCCAGAAATTATTTCAAAACTGACAAAAACTTCATACATTTTTTTTCTTCCAATTTCCTAATTTCCTCAAGTGTCTTTTTTTGTTTTTCAGTATCTTTTTAGTATAAAGCCTAAATTTAAAGAAACCTTTGTCAGATATATAATTCTATGAAAATGTATTTCATATATATTTCTTTTTCTCAGATTGAACTATTTTTGTGATGCAAAAGCTCCTTAAAAAAAGGAGTTCGATGAACTGCAAATTCTTCTTTATAAGAAAATAGACTAAGTAGTCAGGTGTCTGGCAATTCAAGTGTGTAACTCAAGTAATTTACCAGCTGGAGAAACAAAGCTATTGTCTTAACTTTATAGTCCTTCAATTTTAATCCCCAAATGTAAACTGCACAAAGGAATGAACTATGTTTCAGTGAACAAGAAAATTCAAACTTTTCCTATGAAACAAATCTGTGATCGTTGCTGATTTATGTAGCAGAGCCCTCATTTGATTGCATATGTATATGCATATGTAGCTGGGGTTTTTTTAATCTTTATTTGGTCTACAGCACTCTATGAAGTCCTAAATGTCTTCAAAAATACGCTGAATCTGTTATTAAGTGGTAGCATGTTTGCATAACACAACAGTTAGAGGACTGAGTGCAGTCATTTTTTCCTGAACTGTTAATCATTTTTTAATGTTTACACATTATATAGAAGGTGGGAACTCTAATTGCAATTGCTGCTAATAATAAGGACACAAAATAATTGGAACATTTACATAATGAATGGAGGAGGTATTGGTATCATGCGTGGTGGTGTGTCAGCTGTGAGCAGCAGTCAACAAAACAAAGATCCCTAAGTGCATTATTCTTTAAAAACATCGGGAGTGCCTCTAAAAAAAGAAAGTTCCTGTTAAACGGTGCAAATATATTTTACTACTGACTGTAAGCGCGATGTAATGCACAATGTTTTTACATTTTTCTCTCTTTTTTATGTATTAATACTGTTTTAGTTAATAAACCCTTTCTGGTTGAACCAGCCTCGTCTGTCACTGTTCGGCGATACAAGTGGCGCTTCCCCGGGGCAGGGAGAAGGAAGGGGCCCCGGCCAGCAGCGGGGGATGTCCCGCGGCCGGGCTCAGCCCGCGGGCGGGGCAGCGAGCCGGCACTGCGTTTCCCAGCGAGCCGCGCTGCGGGCGGGCGGGGAGCTGCGTGGCGCAGGGGCGGGCGCGGGGCCGAGACGGCAGCCGTGCCGGGAGCTGTGCCGGGCGCCGAGCGGATACACTCTTTCCC